>CM033746.1:15074271-15674271 GCA_019671005.1 Hibiscus mutabilis | reverse complement strand
TACTAAAAATAATATTAATATATAAATAATATAAAATATATTATTTACATATATAACAATATATATAAATAAAAATATATTTTTTATATATTATTTACAATATAAATATATTTTTTTAAAACTCAAAATATTCATAAAAATAATATATATAAACCCAAATCCAAATTTTAAGGTTGTGTTTGGGTTTAGGATTTGAGATTTGGGGTTTGGAGTTTATGGTTTGCTATTTTTTTTATAAATTATATATAATATAAATATATTATTCATATGAATATTTTTGGGGGGTTTTTAAATAATATATTTATATTATAAATAATATATATAATATAAAAATAATATATTTTTATTTATATATATTGTTATATATGTAAATAATATATTTTATATTATTTATATATTAATATTATTTATTTTATAAAATAATTTAAATTAATTTCAAGTGTAGTTTTACATATATTATATTTGTGGTAATATATTACATAGTTTCATGTTAGTTTAGTGGTTAAGGTTTCCCTTAGTATTTAAAGGTCACGGGTTTAAAATTTTCAAGTGCATGAGCTTTATTATTTATCCTCCGGCAAAACAATTTCGTTTTAGGCTAAATTAGGCTTCAAAACACCATAGATGCCAAATTTAAAGCGGTAAAAACTTAAAACTTAAAATATTAATGGATGAATTAAATAGAAAATCATCTACCGATATCCTTTACAGCTTATATTAAACCATAACCGTGACAAAATCTTAGAGAAATTATATTTGAAGACTTGTATCTTATTTTCAAGCTTCATTTGTCAAGAACAAAATCTCAAATCTTACCCTATTTTAACTCACACTTGAAAGAATATTAAAGTTTGAAGAAGATTGAAGAAAGAAAGGAGAAGTAAGCTTTGTTTCGAATGGTAGATATCGTTGAAGTTTATAAGTATAGCCCACTTTTATGTTTTCCCTTGTTTACTTGTGTTACTTTCTACCTTTTACCATTTTTTTCTCTCTTTTTTTATAGGAAAAAGGGTATACTACGGGCCTCATTAAATCCCCTAAACCTAAATAGGGGAAAAGAATAAAAACGCTTCAAAAGATCAACCTTATGGGAAGCACATATAAAACACAAAAGTCCAAATCATATCTCCCTAACCACTCCCGGGATCAAATTGGACCATGTCTTGTCTTAGCCGAGTCGTGATCGGCACCATATTCGCTGTAACACCTTGGCATGGCCTCATCGTTGTAGTTATCGAACATTCCACACCTCCCTGGTTGTGCCCTCCCATTGTAGCCACACCTTGAGCCGCAGCCTCCTCCTCAACCAGCTCTATCAAATCATCCGGTGGCACCAGAAACCTCATCTCTCTCGTAGCGATAATACGACCCCTCAAGGCTAGCTTATCCACAATCTGATTGTTCACTCGGCCAATATGTTGAACAACTACACGCCACACTCTTTTCAACAACTCCCAAATAAACACAACCAAAGCATTGTCATGCATCACTTTTGACACACCCTTGACAATCCCCACGGCTTCCAAACAATCCGAATGTAACTACACCCATCTATGCCCTAAATCCCATACGTAGGAAAGACCATCATGGATCACTCACAACTCGGCTACCAAAACATTACAACATCCTACAAAGCGAGTAAACCTAAAAATCCAACCACCCTGAGCATCCCGCAATACACCTCCAATCTCGGTTGTAGCGTCCATCGTCGATACTGTCGTATCCACGTTTATTCGCAGCCACTCATTGTCGGACCATTCCAATGGGGTGCAATTAGATCTCGATTCCTACTGCCCTCCTCAACCTGAAAGACACGGCTGCATTCTTTCACCATTCGGTTACCACTTTCTATTATCTCTTTCTTTTGACAATACTCTGATGCAAACAACAAGCTACATTGATTCTTCCAAGGCAACCAACATACTACAGCAAACCGTACCGACCACGCATCATCACCTGGCACAAAAGGGTCACTAAATAAATTCTGAACTAAAGTCCCTGATCGAAATCATGAAGAAACCAGGATCATGATCTTGAGGAAGGAGACGCAACCACAATCCTCTGCCCGTGACACACATTCTCAACACATGACTAGCATCCTCTCGTCCAGCCCAACACATTTTACATGTTCCAAAAATGGTAAGATACCTTCGAACGCGTTCCACGTTTGTTAGCACACGCTCATGCAATGCTAACCATAGAAACGTCTGAACTCGTTGCAAAACCCGCAGCCTCTAAATTTTCCTCCACATGTTGTTACTTTTCGAGTTATTGCCAATAGAGAGGAACTCATAAGCTGATCGAGTAGTAAATCCTTGCTTATCCTCTGTTGGGCTCGATTTCCTTCAACTGAATTGCTTGCCAAGTGGTGGAGAAGTTAATTTTTTGGTGAATGTGGTGAAATCAAAAATATGGACAATTAACACAAGAATTTAGAGTGGTTCAAGCTTCTAACAAGCTCTACATACACTACCTTAGCTTCCCCACTAAGGATTTCCAAATTCACTATAAATTTCTTCACATTTTCTAGGCTTAGGAGGCAACCGTTACAATCCTAGACTCACTCACCAAGTCTAGCCTCCAAAGCTCACAACCCGAGCTTTGGAAACACTCTTAAACAATAGAAATTCTAAGCAAACTAAAATCCCTCTACAAGGTTGATGTTTGCACTCTAAAGCTCTCACCAAAATCCTAAATCACTTGAGCATACATTGACAATTTAAGCTCACAAGTGTTGTCTATACAAAGAATGTGAAATTTAAGCTCTAAGACAATTTTTGCATCATAATGTTGTTGACAATAAGATCATTAGTTGTTGCTGAAGCTTGAATGTCCCTTTTATACTCTCATTTGAGTTTTTAGCCGTTGAAGACCGTTGAGATTGGTTCCGCAATAAATGTAGTTCTGGTACTGTCCGTATCGGTACGCAAGTAGGCGTATTGGTACGGGTACTAGCCGTTATGCCCATTCTGATTGTGCGTATGGGAACGACTTGGACCGTATCGGTACGCCTCAATCCATTTTGGTACTCATGCAATTCAAATAGCCGTTGGGGGTGGTTGTAAACAGGATCGGTACGCGTACAAGCGTATCGGTATGATCCTATCCGTATCGGCACATCTAGGGGCGTATCGATATAGTTTTTCATTACTAGAAAATTACTGTAGCTCAAACCCTTATCTGTATCGATACGGGGTATACCGTATTAGTACGGGTATGTTGAAAACGTTAGTTTGGCTACTTTAAAACATTTCCAAAACCTCTCAAAAACTTTTCAAACTTACTTTCAAGTTGTTTGGACTTAAAAACATTTTTGAAATCTTTTCAATTTAGTCCAAAATTATTTTTCAATTATTATATCAAAACATAAATTCTAACAATCTCCCCTTTTTGATATAATAAAACCAACTTGAAAAATTATTTTTGAGATTATCCCTCTTAGTAAAAATAAAATTTGAATAAGAGATTAATTGTTGAAAATCTTATAAGCTCCCTCTTATTCATTTGAAGAATCAATTTTTCAAAACATTCTCCCCTTTTTGTTATATCAAAAATAGTTTAAACTTTAAAAACGAATAACAATGGAGAGAAAAAAATTTACAAAATAAATTTTATTTTCAAAATTGGCTCCCCTTACTCAATCATCATTCAAATGTTAATCCAACAATTATGATAAACTAGTTGAATTGAAAAAAAAAATCAATTTGAAATAAACAAAATTCAACTAATTTTACCACACTTAAACCAAAGGTGAGATGTGAAGCCTTCATTCTTCAAGTGTTCTTCCTTGTGTGCATAGAGCTTCTATGGTTCATCAACTTGTTGATCAAACTCCATTACACCTACAATAAGACAATCACAAAAATTTTGGTATCCAAATTGCTTTGCATCCATAGACATTAGTAGCACATAATTTAGTCCCCTTAGGAATCTATTTTTCAATTTCATCCTTTTTAGTTGAAGTAATTAGTCCTTTTGGGGCCCAAATACTTCTAAAACATTTTCCTTTAATAAATCTAGGAGCACTAGATTTTCTTACATAAAAATTTGATTTTCCCAAATTATTTTTCTTTTGAAGTTCATTGGAAATCAAATCTTTTTCTTTCTTAAGATCATCTACTTCAATTTGATGATTTTTTTTCTTTCCTTTGAAGCAAATTTTGTAAATCCAAAACTTTAAGTTTAAAATCCTTTAATTTTGCTTTAAATTCTAAATTAGTTTTCACAAGCAAATCATTTTCAATTTTTAATTTAGAAATCAACTTTTTGTTCTTAAAAAATGAAGCTTTAAACTCAAAAACCAATTGGTCATAGGCTTCTTGTAACTCATCAAAGGTATATGAATTTGAATTAGATGAGTTAGAAGTTACCTCCCTCTCATTGAGGGTCATTAAGCATAGATGGGCTTCTTCATTTTTATCGGTGGAGTCTTCATTACTCAATGTATCCACATATGCTTTCTTTGATGATGATCCCTTTTTGTTGAAGCGAGGGCAATCAAATTTGTTGTGCCTCGTTTCCTTATACTTGGAGCACTTGAGGGGGATCCAACATCTTCTTCTTCGGTTCATGTTTGGATTCTTCTTTGTTATTCTTTATGAATCGAGTAAATTCCTTGAAGAGATAGGCCATCTCTTCATCTTCACTTTCCTCATCACTTGATTCCTCGTAGTGGCTTGTAGAGGATTTAAGATTTACAATGTTGACATCATCGATTCTAAGCTATTTGATTTTCTTCTCCTTTTCCCTTCTCAAGGGTTGAGACATCATCTCATGGGTAAGAAAAGATCCTACGAGCTCGCCAAGCTTGAGCTTCTTCAAATCTTTAACTTCAATTATGGACGTCTTCTTGCTTTTCCATGATTCGGGAAGTGAGTAAATCAAATTCCGAACGATCTTTTCTTCTGGAACCTTTTCTCTAAAACTTTTGAGTTGATTGACGATTGTAGAGAACCGGTCGAACATGCTCTTGATGTCTTCATATGGGTCCATCTTGAAGTTTTTGTATTCGAGGTTGAGTAGACCAATCTTTGTCTCCTTCATGGATTGCTTCAAGTTTATCCCATAACTCCTTGGCACTCTCATAAGAAAATACCCAATGTACAAAATAGAATGTGCAAAGCTTTGCAATTGAGCTCTATCTTCTTGCGATCTTTCGCGTTCCATTACACCTTGCTTCGATTTGGCACGAACGGTTCATCTTCAACTATGTCCCAAAGATGGTAGTCTTTGCTTCAATTTGTTGAAAAGCAAAGACTACCATCTTTGGGACATAGTTGAAGAAGGGCAGTTTGTCGATAGATAACGCCATGGAAACCGGTTGACTTGTTTGATGGTCGAGCTTTTTCGGATCACCTCAATAGGATGTTAACCCTCTCGATTGATCCTTGCTCTAATACCAATTGTTGAGCTCAATTTTCTTCAATCGAATTGCTTGCCAAGTGGTGGTGAAGTTGATTTTTGGGTGAATGTGGTAGAAGCAAAAATATAGACAATTAACACAAGAAATTAGAGTGGTTCAAGCTTCTAACAAGCTCTACATCCACTAACTTAGCTTTCCCACTAAGGATTTCCAAATTCACTATGAATTTCTTCCCCTTTTTTAGGCTTAAGAGGCAACTGTTACAATCCTAGACTCACTCACCAAGTCTAGCATCCAAAACTCACAACCTGAGATTTGGGAACACTCTTAAACAAGAGAAATTCTAAGAAAACTGAAATCCCTCTACAAGGTTGATGTTTGCACTCTAAAGCTCTCACCCAAATCCTAAAACACTTGAGTATACATTGACAATTTAAGCTCACAAGTGTTGTCTATATAAAGAATGTGAAATTTAAGCTCTAAGACAATTTTTGCATCATAATGTTGTTGACAATAAGATCATTAGTTGTTGTGAAGCTTGAATGTCCCTTTTATACTCTCATTTGAGTTTCTAGCCGTTGAAGGTTGTTGGGATTGGTTTGGAGTCGTTAGAGCCTTTATTTTCCGCAATAAATGCAGATACGCAGGTATGCGTATCGGTACAGGTACTAGCCGTTATGCCCATTCTGATTGTGCGTATCGGAACGCCTTGGACCGTATCGGTACGCCTCAGTCCGTTTTGATACGCCTGCAATTTAAATAGCCCTTTGGGAAATAGCCGTTGGAGGTGGTTGTAAACAGAATCGGTACGCGTACAAGCATATCGGTACGATCTTATCCGTATCGGTACACCTAGGGGCATATCAGTACGATTTTTCGTTACTGGAAAATTACTGTAGCTCAAACCCTTATCTGTATCGATACGGGGTATACCGTATCAGTACGAGTATGTTAAAAACGTTAGTTTGGCTACTTTAAAACATTTCCAAAACCTCTCAAAAACTTTTCAAACTTATTTTCAAGTTGTTTGGACTTAAAAATATTTTTGAAATCTTTTCAATTTAGTCCAAAATTATTTTTCAATTATTATATCAAAACATAAATCCTAACATCCTCTCATTGCCAAGCCAACTGATCATTCCCTAAATTGTTGCGCGGCGGCTAAATGGATTCTATCAGCTCTATTCTCTCCCTTGGTAGCAAATACCCAAGCCGTTCCCAGTCCCAAGCACCACCTCCTTGCACTATATCCGCAACCATCAAAGGCTGAGGCGCCTCTGCCATAGTGCATGAGAATACAAGTCGCTCATCCTTCCCTAACCAATGATCATACCAAAAACTTGTTGTCATTCCATCACGGATTTCCCAACAAACTCCTGCTTTCAGCTCCTCTTAAATATTACAAAGCTCTTTTCATAACCTAGAGCACTTACCGCGATGAATAAATAACGATACCTCATCTTCCCACTTATACTTTGATTTAAGAACACGAACCCAGAGGCTCTCATTCTCGGTTAAGAGTTGATACCCAATCTTCATAAGAAAAGCTTTATTTTGTTGATTCAAGTCCTTAAACCCAAACCACCCTGATCTATGGGTTGTTGCATAAACTTCCATAGGAGCAAAGCAATGCTCGAACTTCCATCTTGAAAACCTCATACAGAGCGATGAATTATCCTTTCCATCTCTTGACACGTACCTTTTGGAATCCATGTCGATTGCATCACATAAACTAAAATAGCCTGGAGAACGGCCTTAGCCAAAGTAATTCTGCCCGCTAGCGTTAACGATCTCGCCGCCCATCCTGGAAGCTTCTCCCTCATTTTCTCCAATAAATAAGCATAAGTAGCACTAGTAACACGCTTGTGTAAAAGCGTTACCCCAAGATAATTTCCAAGATCTTTAACTTCCTTATAAACGAATTCTTGTGCTAACTGAGACCGAAGATCCCTCTGATAGTTTCGGGAAAAACATATTTGGGTCTTGGCTGCACTAACCTTGTGACCAGAATTCGTGCAAAATTCCTGCATAATATTCTAAATGGCCGAGACTTGATCCATCGTTGCCTCGGCAAAAAGGACCATATCATCTGCAAAAAAGAGGTGCGAAATTCCTGGACCCCTACGCACAAGATGTATAGGTTTCCATTGCCCTGCCCGTACTCCCGTCTTAATATCCCGTGACAACTGCTCCATACACAGCACAAATAAATAATGTGAAAGAGGATCCCCTTGTCGGATATCTCGAGTAAGTCTAAACGCTTCGGAGAGCTCCCCATTCCATAGAATTTGAATCGAGACCGAGTGCACACAACACATAATCAACTTGATAATCTTGACCGACAGACCCACTGCATACAAAGTCTCCTCAATAAAATCACATTCCAACCTGTCATACGCCTTCTCGAGGTTAACTTTAATGGCCATCCATGCCAACCTAACGGACTCAGATTGCATGGAGTGCATAACTTCCTGAGCAATAATGATGTTATTTTGGATATGACGACCGAGAACAAAGCTCACTTGTGTGTTAGAAACCCACTTAGGAAGGAAAGGTTTCAACCTACAAACAAGAAGCTTAGTAATCACCTTATAAAGCACATTACATAAGTTTATCGGTCTGAACTGGCTAATATACTCTGGTTTGGGCACTTTCGGAATCAGAACTAGCAGTGTTTAACTAACCCAATCCTCCAAAACTCCCTCATTAAAGAACTTTTGAACAAATTGCCAGACTGACACCTCAACGATATCCCAGTTCCGTTGATAAAACGTAACATGTAGATCATCAATTCCTGGAGCTTTAAGCGGTGCCATTGAAAACACCAATTTCCTTACCTCCTCCAGAGTAACATCGGCTATGAGCGGCCTAAGTTTCGAACTTGGTGAAAATCCCCGGTAATGTCCATAACTCTTGGCTGGACAATTTCGCTTGCAAACAACTTATGAAAGAACCCTGTCGCGTGTTGTTTGAGTGTATCTGTATCATCGCTCCACGAGCCGTCTTCTAAACGCAACATCCTCACCATATTTCGCTTTCTACGCGCCATAGTAATCGTATGAAAATAAGAGGTATTCCTATCACCCTTCTCAATCTAATCTGCCCGAGACTTTTGCTACCAGAGTCTTTCTTCCTGAGCTAACACTCTATCTAACTCCTTTTTCAGCTTATCTTCCAAACGCACAAGCGAAGGAAGACCTGTAGTGAGACTCCAACGCCCTTTCAATTCTCTTAATGCGTGCCACTAACTATGCATTTCTTTTATCAATATTTCCAAACACCTCCTTGTTCCATTGCCGACTACGCTCCTGAAACTATTTTTTTTGAATATACGAGAAAAGTGGCATTAAACAAAGAACACATTACAGAAAAAGAAAGAATAATATAGGGGATCAGAGAAAAAGTAAAGAATAAGAAAACTCAACCAACAAAATCGAAAGGGAAAACGTTGGTTAGGAAGAACCGGATAACAAACAAGAAACACAAAACAAAAAAAAACACAGCAGTATGCGAACCAACAGAAATAAACGATCGAGGTCAGGAACGGAGAAGCTAACAATCAGAGCCTGCACTGCATGTCATTCCAGAGGTCACCAGAGCGTACCGACGGTGAACGTGATGCAACAAGAGCAACCAACAGAAACGACGCGTCGAGATCTAGAGATGACGAAGGCTGAAAGGGACATGAGAAGGCGGGCTGGAGTTAGGTCGACAAGCAGACCACCGATGGGAACAGATTCACTGCGACCGTAACTTTTCCTGCAAATAAAGGGACAACAACACCCCAAAAAACAGAAAACACTAGGAAAAACAAAATAAGAACAAAAAAACCCAAAACAAAACGCTGGATGGGGGGTCACCACCAGCGAGCAAAAATACCGACGAAAGAGGCGCCGCCAAACCTCCAGATCCTTGCTAGGAAACCATCCAAACTACATCAAAAAGTTATTCTTAAAAGGAACATTTTGCCTTCAAAATCAGTAAAAATGACGAAAAAAACACTTTGGAGGATGAGTCAATTGACCACCATAAAAAAGCTGATGGCCTACTATAGATAAAGAGTGTGTTATTATTCGGAAAAAAACAATCGAGCTACTGACGATTAGTGACCGACGAAAAAAATTAATATAGGACTTAATAGAAAGAAGAGAAAAGATTTTTATTTTAAAGGTAAATTATATTAATAATCACCGAATTATGGTTTTTTCTTATTTTGGTCAACTGAACTTTTTTTTGGGCAAAAACATCATTAACGTTATGTTTTCTTTTTATTTTGGTCTCTGAACTATTTTTTTGGCAAAAATATCACTAACGTTATGTTTCCTTCCTATTTTGGTCATCGACTGTTAAAAACTTAACAATTTTACTGACGTGGAATTTTATTTTTTATTTTTTATTTTTCATGTCATTTATTCTCTCTCCTCGTAAGCAATATATGTTATTTTATAATATTTTTATTCAAACTAACAAGATGGTGACATGTGTCACTGCCTATTAGTGGAATAAAAAGAATGAAAAATCAAGCCCCTTATGCAGCCAAATAGATTCGAATAATAGGCGGTTTACACGTGTCACAATCCTATTATGCAGTTACACGTGTCACCATCTCTCTGGCTGCATAAGGGGTTTAATTTTTCATTCCTTTTATTCCACTAATAGGCAGTGATACATGTCATCATCCTGTTAGTTTGAATAAAAATATTATAAAATAGCATATATTGCTTACAAGGAGAGAGAATAAATGACATGGAAAATTAAAAAAAATAAAATAAAATTTCACAGCAAAACCGTTAAGTTTTTAACGTCCGGTGACCAAAATAGGAAGTAAACATAATGTTAGTAATGTTTTTGCCAAAAAAATAGTTCGATGACCAAAATAGAAAAAAACATAACGTTAGTGATATTTTTGCCAAAAGAAATTTGGTGATTAAAAAAAATCATAATTCGGTGATTACTGATATAGTTTACCCTTATTTTAAAGAGAATATTGTTTTAGTCTACGTAACTTCTAACCCCTACTATTCTTTTCTAAATTCTTTTTTACACGACTCATTTTATACTCTCCCAAAAATCTTAATCCTGTTTAAGTCTTCACTCACCCCATCTTTGCTTTTCACCTCACGGTTTCATTTTAAACGCAACCAAACGTCAACCGTCAGATTTTAGCCCAAAATTTTCTTGCCTAGAATCCCTCTCTCTTTTCCCGAGAAAATTTGTCCGTCTGGGAACAGAAACTGAAAAACTCTACTTTTTCAAGACCCGAAAAGGAACATATTTCAAAGATCATAAAAAGCAAGTTCTGGTCCGAATTGTAAGCTTCTTTTCTGATCTCTCTTTTTATTTCTGGGTTGTAGGAGTACCTCTTTTAATGGAAATTTCTAATTCATTTAACTTTTAACATCTCATTTGGCTGCAATTTTCAATGGTTGGGAAATTTAGATAGTATGTTTTGATTAATTTATGAACTGGGTTTGTTTTGAATTCCTTAATAAAGTAACAAAATGATCCTTAATTGGCAAGCAAATGCATTAGCATATTCAATTAGCAATGTACAAAGAACTGGGGTATTTGTTCTAAGTTAAGAAATAAGTTTCCTGGTTGGCCTTGCTTTTAGCTGTGTAGAGGAGGAAAATTTGTGGTGTTCAACTGGAATTTCCGTTTTGATACTGTTGATGATTTAAGAAGTTTCTTAAATGAAAATAATGTTGGAATCATAATTTGGGTTTGGCTTTTACTTTCGCTTCCTTTTTTTTTTGTTACTTAATTTGCTTCATCCTAGATTTATATTCAAAGAGCATGGTTGAATGAAATTAGATTATATATATATATATAAGACTATTAGAGGCAAATTTGGTTGAGGAAGTAGATATAATTGTTACTAAATTTCATGTTCACAGGACTAATGGCAGGGACTGCTAGTCCACATGAATTTTCGGATACTGATAGAAGCTCCGAGGATGAAACTGCTGTTAACATTGCTGAATATGAAGGGACCAGACAAGAACTATTGCAGGAACATAATATAATGAATAACGAGATCATTTCGTTAGAACAAGGAAATAAGGCTTTGGATTTAGGGAATTTGGAGCCATACACTGGAATGACTTTTCCATCCCTAGGTGATGCTAGGGATTTCTATTTCGAATATGCCAAGCGCACTGGTTTCACCATACGAACAAACCGGATTCGGCACTCACTAATAAACATGGCTATAATTGAACGGGATTTTGTGTGTTCTAGAGAAGGTTTTCGAGCGGCAAAGCATACATGTAGAGAAGACGGGGTTCTTCCTCCGAGGCCGGTTACAAGAGAAGGGTGCAAAGCAATGATAAGGTTGGCTGCTAGGGATGGAGGTAAATGGCTTGTTACCAAATTCGTACGTGAGCACGGCCATAAGTTAATGGTACTCTGCAAATTTCCCGGAGAGCTGTCAACTGTTAACATGCTCACTGAGGTAAGCTTTAGACGCTTGAAAGTAGTCTACCGGGTTGATCTAACTCACTATTATCATAATTAGGCTTTATATCGTGTTGTGGAACTAAATTATAGATTCGGGGAGGTGTCTGATTTTAAGTTGATATTTCATAGCATAGGTTATCATTAATCATCAATTCCCTGAAGCAGATTTCAGAAACAGCATCCTCCACTAATTCAATGACTTATTGATAGGCTCAATCTGTTTGTTCATTTCCTTGAAACCTCTTTTTTCTTGGAACTGTGCAAATGATAAGTTTTTCCATGAGGCTTGAAGCAAAAAATTATGCCAAGAACTATGCGTTCCACTCAAAAATTTTGTGACGAGCTCTTTGTCAATGGTTATACTTGCAGGCTCTATACTTGGTTTGTGCACCTAGGCATTAGACATATCATAGGGTTGCATTCTGATGTTGGGAATTTTAGCTAGGTTATAACAAGATTGTCTGAGAAGATCATGACACCTGTGTTGTTTGTCTAGAAAAGGTTTTTTTTATGTTCATATATATCGAGCAAGTGCCAAGGGGATTATGCAAACTCTATAAAAGTTTCTGAAAATGTAGCCTTTATTGCTAGTCCAGTGTTGAATCGCATTCTCAATCTTTTACCATTGCGATTTATGCATTACATTTGGGGTCATACTAGAAACTGAAAGAAGAAAGAATCTTTGGGTATGTAATGTTTGGCAACTTGCCTAGGCTTTGCTGCATTTATGTGCACATTTTTACCAACACTTTATTATGTTACCAAAAGATTCTATGAGAAGTTTATACTTGAAATGGTAGATTATATAACGTGCGAAGTAGCTTTTAAGAGTTAGAGAAGCATAGGAAACAGGGATAACGCTTTATTGGTGACTTAAGTTAGGCAAGTGGAGCAGTGGACCAATTTGAGCGAGTGTAAATACGAACTTTGTGGCCCTTGATACTATGTTACTATGAATTCTCATCTGTAGGTTTAAGTTAGCTAATTAGGCCTTCTTCTGTAACTTCTATCATGAAGTAAACTGCGACTCACCATGTTTGTTTGCTAACCAAGTTGTCAACCCTATGCATGTACTTCCCACGAGTGAACTTAGCGAATTATATGCTTGAGTGCACCGCAACCATTGTACTAACACGATTCTTAGATGTTCAGCAAATTTCTTGTTTTTAAATGACAAATAATAATACCTTCTGTCCATCCTTACTTTCTTGTTTTAAATGAGTAAAATTTTCCGGTTGACAATCGTACTTATGATGCTCCTTAACCCTAAGACACTTGGGGCGTGTTTTTGGTTGCTGCCGGCATTCAGAACGGCCGTTTGGCCCCTATTTTCTCGCCAAACGATTCTTGGTTTGGTCGCCAACGGGCGTTTGCCCATCATTTTTAGCCCTCAAACGGGCGTTTCATGGAAGCTGGATTTTCAAGCTTTTTAGAACAGCCGTTTGGCCCCTAACGCTCGTTTCCAACCTCAACGGCAAAGGAAGCCTTACTTACATTGATGCTTTTGCAACTGACTTCGGATTTGATGCTTTTGCAGGAAGAGAAGGATAAGAAAATACAGGATCTATACAACGAGCTACAGCGCGAAAAAGAACGGTCCGCTGCATTTCAACGGCAACTACGGATGATTCTCAAAGATCTTGAAGAACATGCTGAATTCATGTCGGTTAGAGTTGAAGACATAGTTGCCAGCCTGAAAAGGGTTGAATTCAATGATCAAAGCATTAACTAGCCACGGCCACCAGTAAGTTTTTTGTGGGACTGGCTGTAATTAGACCTAATTTAACAGTAGGAGAGTGCTAAAGTCAGCCCTTGGGTTTTGACATTCCAAGTGTTCTGAAGCCGACATTGTATGTCATTAGCATAAACACTGTATCCTAAGAATCACTGTGATAGAAGAATTATGTGCTGGGGATTCCTTTGGTATTCCCCTCTCAATGAGTCCAGTTCTATTCAAAACAAGTGAATATATAAAAAATGTTTGTAACCAAGGTGTAATCGAGTCAAGTCGAACCATAAGAAGTTTGAGCTCACCCTGAAATTCAAGGGTCGTAGGTTTGGTTGGTATCGAGTTTAACTTTTAAAGCTCAATTCGAGATTCACTTTTTGAGCTTGTTCAATTAGGCTCAAAATTAAGCTTGTTTGCTAACCCGTGTTTGCCTTTAAACTCGATTATTTATGCTCAATTAGGCAGGTAAGCTTGCTCAACTTGATGATGATAAAAGCCGAAATTGAGTTTTTTGAGTTAAATCCTGGCAAAAGTTGAACTGGGTGGAAGACTATCAAACAACCCATTTACACAATTAAGAAAAATCAGGAATAGAAACAATAAAACCACCAAATCCCAAACCAATCTTACAAGAAATCAAACAAAACAGAATCAAGAAAAAAGAAATAACATACTGCTACAGCTATCAATCTTTGGTGATAAAAATTGTTCCTTCCATTTCATTAACCTCTCCCTTCTTCAAGTTATAGGCTCGATTTTTGAGCCGCGACATCGTGTGACAAGTGGCGGCGCCGGAGATCTCACAAACTTATCTACAAACAACCCCTAAATCGAAAGTCAAGCCATGGCACTGAAGCCGCCTCCTTTCATCATTTGCTTGAACTCCATGAAATTAACCCTACCATCCCCATCCACATCCACTTTCGTTATCATCCTCTTGCAATCTTCCATCGCTTTCCCCTGCTTCAGTCCCAGTGATTCCAAAACCGACCTCAGTTCATCCACCGAGATGTAACCGTCTCCGTTTCGGTCGAAAACGTTGAAAGCTTCCTTCATATCTTCTTCTTCATCCTTACTATCCATGATCGTTTGATACAACTCGCTGAACTCATCGATGTCGATGCACATATCTCCGTTGACGTCGATCCGTTCGATCATTTGGGTCAAGTCACCATCGGAGATAAAGATGCCCATATTCTCCAACGAATCGTTCAGCTCTTTCTTTGTGATGGCCCCGTCTCCGTTCTTGTCGAACATCTGGAAAATCTTCTTCAACTCCGTCCCGTTCATCCTTTTCCGACAACAATGAGGGGATGCCGTTCCGGTATCTGCAGGAGATGCGTGTGTCCCGATTTGACCGCCGGCGGAAACGAAAGTGGAAGCGTGTGTAGTAGGATTGTTAATCCGAGAACGAGAGAGGAAGGATTTGAGTTTCTTGGGGACCAAATAATCTAAAACGAGATTGTATATCAAGAAAATCCGAAAGAAAATCGTTGGCATTGGAAGGACTTTGGAAAGAAAATTGTTGCAAATTCGGAGGAGAAGTGAGGCCTTTTAAAATAAGATGGTTAGGCGTGACTTTAATTAATCAATTAATATAATAATAAGGTTTTATTAGAATTGTTGCATTAAATAATTATGAAATATGGTTTCAAAAACGCGTTATTCTGGAATTAAATAATTGGACCGTTGATAACGGATCTTACTACAAAAAGGGAAGAGAAATTTAAGAGAATGCGCCAACGTTTTGGGGGGGGGGGGACCGGCTGATGATTTGTGACCGTTGGATTACGATTAATGCGTGTTTTTTTAGGTTCCTCAACGGCCGTTTTCGCGTGGTAGGTGATGGCGACACGTGGCGGTTTAGTTTAACCTTTTATTGCGTGCGTGTATTGTAAGGACGGTTGGATGGTGGGTCAGAAATCAAAAGGGATAGAACAGGTCCACGATAGCCCTAAGTCCAACGTCCAAATTAGTTTGTTTGGAAATTGAATTTTGACTAATACAGTACAGGTGAGTTATGCTGCTTATGAAATCTATATATATATATATATATAGTGTGCGGCTAAAAAACGATAAGTTTTAAAAATTATTTTTGAACAAAAATGTTAAATTCTTGATAATATTTTTAGTTTTTTTTTTTGCAAATGTCTCAAATTAAAAATTTATCAAAAAAAATTAAGTATCAATACTTACAAAATAAGTATGATACTTGTAAAAAAAAACTAAAAAAAAAACAACCGAAAATGTTATCAAGATGTTTAACATTTTCAATTCAAAAATAATTTTTGAAATTTATCGTCTTTTAGCCGCACCCAAGACATACCCACAAATTTTATCGTTGAGGATTTTGAGATTACATCTTTTAGTTAGTCTTCTCGTATACGTGGGAATTGAATCATAATGAGTTTTTAGGGATGAATTATAAATATTAATAAGATGAGATTAAAGTTTAATAGTTAAACCATAAATTTAAAATTCGGAGGTTATGTTCTAATTTGTTTTATTTAAAATCAATAGACTTAATAAGTATTTAAAGTTAGTGTACACTTTTAGTCACCGGTTTTAAAAATTAAACATTTTAGTTACTTGTGTTTTCGTTGTGTAAACTTCTGGTCACTCAATTAAATGACCAAAAGGTTTAATTTTTGAAATCGGTGACAAAAAGTGTACACTAACTAAACGTAAGTGATCATTGCAGTAGTTTACCTAAAAGTTTAAAAAATATTTGTTCTCCACTTTTAAACATTTATATTTTATCATCCAACCCCAAATCCTAGCTCCTGCCAGTATTAATCTATATAGTAACTAAGAGAACCTAAAAGGCAATCGAGTCTAAAAATAGTGGCTATGATTTAATTTACTTGATTTTAAAATTATATATATAATTGAATTAATTTTAAACTTTTAATTAAAAATTTTAAATTTATATATATAATTGAAATATATTTTATTTAAAAATATAAATTAAACTTAAATATAAATTTGTTTCTTAATTTTTAACACAGTTTAACATAAATATAACTTTGATACCAAAAAGGCTTAAATTAAAAATTAACCCCTAAATTATACCATTTGTTTGTTTTCAACCCTTAAATTTTTTTGGTCAAAACAAATATCTAAATTATTATTTTTGGTCATTTTAAGTCTGGTAGTTATCTGAGTCAAAAAATATTTCGACCAATAAGATGTTAACACAATTTAACATAAATAAAACAAGTACCTAAAGATTTTGACTAAAAGCAAAAAATGGCATAATTTAGGTACTTATTTTGACCAAAAAATAATTGATGTACTTAAAGTGATCAAAAATAATAATTTAAATATTTATTTTAACTGAAATAGTTTAAGGGCTAAAACAAATAAATAATATAATTTAAGAACTGATTTTTTATTTAAGCAAAAAAAAAATGTCGCGGTTGGCTCACTAGTTGAGTGTCGTGCCTTACCCCCTTAATCCTTATTTCCTGGTTTGAGTTCAACAAAGTGTAGCATAATATATTTTGGTTAAAAATAATCAAGTCTTAAAGTTGGCTTAGTGGTCGAACAACTACCTTATCCCTTCCATGTCCCAGCTTTGAGTCTTATTGTCCCTAAATTTATTAAATTATTTTAACTCAAATGAGGACCAAATTGACAAGATTTATAAATATTGAGGGTTGAATTTATTAAATTATTTTTAAATTAAGACTAAATTGATATAATTTAAAATTTTTGAGACTAAAGTTGTTATTATACCATGTCATGCTATCATCTCCATTAATTTTTAACATAAACTGACAGATAGTTACTTGCAGAAAAATTAGTTCGGCACCAAAATAGAAAAGTTTTAATTGTCCAACGACAATGGTGTAGTTTACCCAAAATTTAAGTACCAAATTGAACCTTAGAATCAAGTTTACATAACAAATTACATCATATAGAGAATTAAGATATCAAAGTTTTGGGACTAAAATTGTTATTATACCATGTCATGCTTCCCGTTCTTTGTTTTCTTCGGCTAATCAACTAGTGTTGACAAAGAACATGGTGTTGTTGGTGATGATGTTTGTCGATAATAATGATGACGATGTCGATAAAGTTGACGTTGGTGGCTCTAGATAGGGTGTGCAAAAAACTAAAAAACAGAAAAATCGAAATCGATTTTGAAACCCGAGAAAATCGAACCGAAAAATTGATTAACTGAACCAAAAAATTTGGCTTCGGTTCATTTTTTATTTTTTAAAAAGAAACCGATTTGGTTATAGTTTATGGTTCTGGGACAAATCGAGTAACCGAACCAACCGATTATATAATATGTATTATTATATTATATACCATTTTAATATTTTATATTAAAAATAGATTTTATTTTATTTTCTCATTCCCTGAAAGTAAAACCATAATTTCATTTTATGAAGTTTAAGTGTTTAATTTACTAATATTAAAAAAGATACTAATATCATGTGTCGTTTTTTAAAAGTATATACTTTTTTTCTAACATATTATTAAAATTTATATTTTTAATAAACAAAATAAAAAAAGTTACCCGAACCGAATCAAATTTTTCGGTTAATCGAATAAACAGTAAACCGGTTGATTGGTTACGGTTTAGGATCGAAAATTGGGTGAACCGAACTTACTGGTTAGCCAAAATAATTTGCTAATAGTTAACCGAACCCGATTTTGTACACCTCTAGCTCCAGATCAGTGGCTACAAGGAGGGCATGAAGAAGAAGAAAAATAAAAGATCAGGTTTTAGTTTTAAGAAAAAAAGAAATAATTAATTTTTTAGTAAAAAATAACGAAAAAATAAATAAAATATAAAAGGTTAAACGTGCTATTATACCTTAATGGAGTTTTAATCGTAAATTACATGTCATCACTGAACTTTCTTCTCACTTATATTTTGGTCACTAAAGTTTCAAAATTTTCAATTTAACCAATGAGCTTTTGAATTGCTCATGTTTTGGTCATTATGTCATTGACTGAGTATTTGTTTTTTTTTAATTTATGAAATGACCCCAAAACTTTCTTATTTTTGTGTAAAAAACCCTTACTTTTATATTTTGTTTGATTTTTCGGTGAGGGAGTATCTTTTTATAAATTTCGATGGTGGGAAGGTGGAGAAGGAGGAGATGAGATATATATCCCGATTCCGTATTGATTTGATGATGTAGATTATAGATCAGAGTGGTTTGGGGTTTTATGAGTTTTAGCTTTGGGGTTGAGGTTTACAATTTTAGAGAGATTTTGAAAAAAATCTAAACTGATAGAGTTGAAAAGGACGGTGAGACGAGTTCGTTGGTGTCTTGAGTGGTCGAAAAAGACGCTGGAGAGAGACGATTCCGACGTTGGTGTGACACATGGATGAAGTTGTAAAAGTTTCAATTTTGGGGGAAAAGATAAAATAAAAAAATAGATATAGACGACATGTAATTGGCACATAAGCAAAAGGCAGTACACGTCAGCACACATGGCAGCCACATTACTCTAATGTGTCTAGTTTAACGCACGAGTGACCAAAACAAGAGCAACACGAAGGTTCAACGATCAAATTGAAAATTTTTAAAGTTTAGTGACTAAAATATGAGTGAGAAAAAATTGAGTGATGAATTTTTTAACTTACTATTTTCAAATAAATATAAAGTGTCAAGTTCTGGCTGGTCTAAAAGATCCATGTCATATTTCATCAAGCAAATGGACAAACCTATTAACAACGAAAAGTTCATGTATTGAACTGAAAATTATATATATATATATATGATATTAAAAAATTGATATAATCCATGTATCAAAAAGACAATTAACCTATAAAAAATACAACACAAATACATGGACCACACATTATTATGTGTGGCAAAAGCCAACAATGTACATAATTGAAAATGAAGTTCTTTCTCCATGTTCCCCACAAATTATTTAATGGAAAAAATATTATTAATGTTTGGTAGATAGAAAATTATGAATTGGTTGCCAGTTGGCTTTCATAAAACTTCATCAAAGTACCGGAAAAGAAAGTTTAATTTCTGACCCTAACCTTTCCCCCCACCACTTTTATGCTCACTCAGCCAGCTCATAATTTCATTTTTATAAACAAAATCATTTTTAAATTTATTACATATTTAAAAAAATTTGTATAAAATTCACTAAATTATATTTATATTTGAGCCGGTCCATCTCGTAGGTTGTTTTAGCCTTTTTAGGTATTTATATATGTTTTTGTTTGAATATATATATGATTCGGTATTGATGAAACCTAATAAGTGTTTTAGTGGAAAAGCAGATGATGTTAATCCTAGAAGACACAAATTCAAATCGTTTTATTTACAAGGTGTATGCGCATTGTTAAATGGTTAAGAATATGTTGGTGTACTGATACTTTATATATTTTCATATTTGTAATGATCTAAATGAATGTTTTATTAAAAAAATTAAAATTAAAAATGAACAAAATTTTAATGACGGTTCATGTAATCATCAAATGTAAATCATATATATGAAAAATATCCGAGTATAGGAAATACATTTTTAAAAGAATTAAATAGTATTTTGATTTTTTAAAGTTGCATTTTATTATATTGTAATATTTGAAGAATTTTTTAAAAATACTTTTTAAAATTTTTAATTTTTTTAAATTTCCGAGTTTAACATATATTGCGTGTTACATTGCACTTTGAGTAGCACGATCCTGGAGTATTACATGACTTTTTATAATGGAAGAACAAAATGGGTAAGTTCATGGCCAAACTGAACCAAAATATTCTTTAGGTACCCATATGATAATGAGGTACAACGAACTTTAAGGGTCAAATACTACTTAAAACCAAGACTCAAACTCTAAACCTTGAGATATCAATACAAAGCCTTAATTTTATAAAATTTATTTTGTAACATAGATAAATGAATCATCTAAATTAAATTTGGATTACGAACTACTAGTTAATTCAGAGAGATGGAGTGTTAGATCTTTAGAATAAGATTTAGGGTTCGAATAAGTGGTTATAAAAAATAAATTAAACCCAGATTCAATTTGGGACAATGTAATGCTCTGCAAGTTGTTTTACTTAAATTACAAGTAATAATAAAATGAGAGATTCTAAAAAGTGTTGACAATATAATAGTGGAGAGTTGACTGAAATGCTCCAAGTAGGACTTAGGAGAGACAAATAAGAAAAGTAAAGGATTAGCCATTTTGATTTTGAATGGAACCGGGACGGACGCAAGTTTTTATATTAGAGGGTGAACTTATAAAATTTTAAAGGGGTAAATTTATAAAATTTTAATAGGGGCAAAAATAGATTTTCAATAAGAAGTACATAAAAATCCTAATTTTTTAAAATTATATATAAATTTTAAAATTTTAAGAGGACGACTGCCCTGTAGCTCCTCTAGGTCCATCCCCGACTGGAACAATAATGTAATGCAACTCACCTCTGATAACTGTCATTGAGCTGGTTGGATCTATAAAAGCTACAAGTGTTCCTTCAATCATGGCTTCCACACGCTGCCACAAAGGTCAATTGCCAGCTTTCACTTCTCTTTTATGTGCTCATACCCATACCATTTCTATATTGGTTCCAGAGTTTAATTATTTGATGAAATCTAAATATTTATTCCAAGTTTTAGATGATTTGGATGAAAAAGTTAAAGTTTAAAAATGGATTCAGATGAAAAAAATTACATGTGTTTAAATATTGAATGAAATTTGGTTTCAATATTTTAGGTTCGAGTCATGTTATATTTTCAATTTTGTGAGGGGGATAAGAAGAAATTGCCGAGATCGATCGATTATTTCAAAATGTGAAAACTTCGACATAGTGACCGGACGATGACCAGTGTGTAGGGCTGAGCATGGTTAACCGCAAAATCGAAAACCAATACGAACCAAGGCGTTTGGACGGTTTATGGTTTTGAGTTTACGAACCGTGGTTAACCGAATTGAACCGAATTTGATTTTTTATTTAATTTATACTTTTTTATAATGTAAAAATAAATATTTTATACTTACAATACTATAGATGCATTTTTAATTATTATTTTTTACTTAAAAATTAAGTTTTTAATAAATATTTATGAAAAATACTTTAAAACTCTAACTTTTTAATGTTTAAAAGTTATCAAATAAAGCTATTTTGTCAAAATAAAATACAAAATTTTAAAAATTAATGTTAATATAAAAAACCGAAAATTAATGGTTACTAAAATAGCTTATCTAATTAAATCGAAACTGAACCGTATACACCCCTACGACAGTCTGGAGGTGAAGATGAAGAACGACGGTTTAGTGAAATAACAAAAGCACAAAGGATAATGTGAATCTGATTTTATTGGAGATCAATTACTTGAATTGGGTTACAGAAATGTTTGATATTTATAGTCCAATAGACTAATAACAAACTAACAAATTACCAACCAACTACTCTAACAGCCCATTAACAAACTAACAATGAACTTAACTAATTATAACTAATTCAGCTAATTACATTCTAACACAAAATAAATGTTGGGTTCGTTTGAATAATTTAGAGAATATTTCATACTTTATGCATGATGATTTTTTAATTAAAATTTAATATATATGTAGGTGCAATGAATCAAAGTTAATCTTGTAGGCGCACGTATCAAAGTTATTTGGCTCATGTAACCAAAAAGAGAAAAAAAAATAGTTAACGGTTTCAAAATTCAATAAGTATATATTCATCGGATAAATTAAATTTTTTATTGTAAATACACACACGTATGTATCAAAATATAAACACACGTATGTATCAAAATATTGCAATTCTTATAACATTTTCCTCCAACACTTTCCATTTGAAATGTGTAAAAAAGTTTGCATTGACATATGAGATACTGTAAGAATTATTTAATACAACACGATAAAAATATACCAGATTTAGTTTGTGTCCTAAAAGTTAAAGATGAAATTGTATTTGATTCACACGCAAAGGAGCCGTTAACTATAGATGCATATTTTAGCAAAGAATAAAATTAAAAAAAAGAATTGTCTAGAAAGCACTTTAATTTTATATATTGTATATAAATTTTCATTATATTTAATGAATTATTATTTTATTTTTTCATTGTGCCTTTAAGGATTTTTCTAAAATTATTGTCTTATGATTTAGTGAAGTTATTATTTATCCCCTTGACCTAAATTGGAACTGAAAAATATTATTGTTTAATCAATATTATTAATTTATCGAATATTCATTTATCGAGATTTTATTATACACATAATTCAGTCAAATACACTAGTTAAATAATGAATAAAAAATTTGAAAGTCATTATGGTTAATTATATGCATAATTTCCCCAATTACAAACTTTTCAATAAGATTCGATAATTACAATGATTACTCAAACGTGCTACACATGTGTAGTTACAAGTAAAATACCCCAAAATTCAATTATGAAATGACTTTCCAAACGTAACTTTAAGTTAATTTTTAATAGAAACTGCTAGTCTTATTTTTTTTTTATAAATAGGGAAGATATATTATCGTAGGCCTCGTTAAAAATTTATCTATCTTAAATTGGAGGAAAAGAGTACATATAGTAATATTTAAAAGCAACAAAGAGATAACCTCAATCAACAAACTACATAACTTGGCATCAACCACCAAGATCCTCATGCTAGAGAGTAAGAACAACATCAGGAGGCTGAAAAAAAGAGACAAGAATCAAAAGTAGCATGTGAGCACAATTTAGCCCTAACATCCGTAACCCGATTACCTTCACGAAACACGTGCGTAACATTGACTTGCCCAAAACTTTGCATAGAAGCACAGATAGAAGGTAAAAGAGAAGAGAAGGGTCCCCTCCCATCATTGTTACGCAAGGCACGAACTACATCGGCATTATTAGACTCGATCACAACATTCCTTGCATTCATCCGCAAAGCACATTGTAGTCCTTCAAATATAGCCCAAAATTCAGCTTCACTCGTGGAACAATTCCCAACGTACTTCGAAAAACCAGCGACCCATAACAAATCTGACTGTATCGGCTAGTCTTATTAAAAAAGAAAAAATATCTAAAATTATAATAAGAGTTTACAACTATAATCATAAACTAAATATTTAATTTGGACATTTTCCTATAATATTGACACAAGAAACTAGCTATTTTAGTTCATACAAGGACCAAACATGGAAAATGTTAAAAATTCAACTACAAGACTCGAGCGAAATATAGATACGAACAAATCTAACTGTATCGGCAGTGTCATATTGATCAGTCTATATGATATCAAATTCAACCCTGAGAAAAGACAAACGGAAAAAAGGCCAAACGACTAAAAAAGAAGTCCAAAAACATGACATAAAAGCATAAAAAATATGCAATAAAATAGAGGAAAACGTAGACAAAGTTATTCTTATTAAAAACTAAAATAAAAACAAAAAACATATAAAAACACAAAAAATAATACCTAAAGATAATGTGTTCATTCATCATAATTAATCAAAATACTACGATTAATCAAGAACACCTGCCAAATACAGTACAGGAGAATGATGATAACATGAAAGGAACCGAAATTTATAAAAATGGTGACATGAAACATGTGATCCATGATGATTGTGATATACGTGTGGGCTTAACTTTTTTTTAACAAGGGACCAGCTAGCATTCAACACAAAACAAAGAACAACATCACAACAAATAATGGTTACTGATGAACCGAAGAACAGAAGATGAAAGAACAAAAAAAAGAGCAGAAAAACTCAGTCCAAAACAGGAGACTGAACAAGGACAACAACGAGAAAAACATAAATAGAAACCAACAAATCTAACAACCGAAGTCGAGGAAGCACAGTGCTAGCAAATCCATGGACTCCATCTGCATGACGTTCCGGTGGTCGCCGGAGGATAAGATCGGTTCAAAGGAATGCAGGGGAGACAACCAACAAACTGTCGCGTCCATATCTGATATCGCAGACGTTTGAAGGAAAGACAGTGTCGGGAAGAGTCGCAAACGGCTATCGCCGACGAAAGCGGAGAGGAGGAGACAACAGAAGGTCACAAAGAAACCTTTTCACTCAACCTGCAACAGAGGGAGGGAGGGAGGGAGAAGAAACATAGACAAACACACACAAAAAGAAGACAAAATAGTGATAGTCGGAGGTGTCGCCGAGCCCCCTAACTGACACCGAAGCAACCATCCACCTAAAGTCAAGAAAAACAACGAATCAAGATCGATGGTCTCCCCCAAAATCTCGTCTGAAGGGAATGGAGACCACTCCTAGGGGACACAAACAACCCATCCATCGAAGGAAATAATTATTGGCCGGAAGGAAGACTAGTCAATCACTAACGGCGAGTGACCGGCCAAGAAAAGAAAGAAGTGGCTAGGGTTTTTTCTGGGAAGTTTTGAAGTTGAGAGAGCTTCTACTCCGCTATTAAAAGTTGAAACGACACCCCGTGTGGGCTTAACTAACGTGTGATGTGTGTTGTGAATTCCAAACCTTAATTAACGTTTTTGGCCATAAAAATTAAACTTGGTTTGGAGATTTGACTTTGAAATCAAAATGTTAGGTTAACGTCTTAATTTCTCAAATAAATTAGAGATAGACATGACATTTGCCTAATGCCTACATTTCTGCCCAAACAAAATTTTGTTGGTTGGGGTTTAACCCACTGGAATTTATGTTATGAGAATCTCAAATTTAAATATAAAAGTCGGTTTTACATTTCTTTAAGTTTTGAGTTAGGTTTAAGATAAAAATAGAAGTAATTAACAGTTGGTTAAACTTTCTTTCAAACTAGTTGTTTGAGTCAGATGGCTCAAATTTGACTCACTTGTTTAAATTATTTAAACTCGGCTTAGAATTGATCGAATCCAATTCAATTTTTTTAATTGAATTCGAATAACTTACTAGTATAGGTGGCATATTTACTATACCCTTCTTGCATCCTAAATAAAGGCTAAAGCAAATGCTTGTCCAATAATTTTGGTATAAAATAAGTCAAATTAAAACGAAAAAAAGAGATTTATAAATCCTAATGTTTAAATATATTCAATATTGAGATAACTAACTCGACTAAATTCGAATTTGCAAATTTTTGGGTTTAAAAAAGAACATGACCATCTAAATGAAAAGAAGAAAAAAAAAACAGATACACAGACTTGGCAAAACCCAAGGAATAAAAAAAATTAAAAGATGGGGCTGAGAATTGAACTCGGGACCTCTCACACCCTAAGCGAAAATCATACCACCAGACCAAATGCCCTGGGGTGGTCTAGGTCGTTATTAATTATTCTTAACTATGTCTTGATAAAATGTTCTTCCACTAGAATTTTTAGCTACAAAGTTTGAATGATGAAACCTGTTCGGGATTGACCTTCCAAGTTTATAGAAAAACAGGGGGAAAAAAGAATTGAATATACGTGTATCTGAAACATATCATGTACGGCAATTACTCCAGCAATCCCAGTGCCCTTAATGTTATGAGCTTTATAATGCAGGAATTCGCGCTGTTGGAGAACATAGATTCATATTATATGCCAGATATCACAAGTTCAAAAATAAATAAAAAAACAACACAAATTTGCTGGACATAATTCGAATTAACCCTGTTGCTTCATGGCATCGAGCAGGTTCGGTCCTAATCCCGGTATCCCCAACACCCTCCCTTATCCTCAGTCAGACTGCAGCCGCCTTTACTTCTTATGTCATGCTATCTGTTCTTGCAGGCAATCTTTTGAAGAAGTTTTGGGGCAACGAAGGAATGGTGATTCGAAATGAATCCAATTGCAAATAAGCGACAAGGAACAACATAGAATGCTATACAAGCAAACGAACAAAAGGCCATAAACAATGAAGTAGCCCTGGGATCTCTCCAGCTTAACATAGAACTAAACCTCTCAGCTTGAGTTGCCAAGTCCCCAATTATTGTCATCATCCTCCCCGCAATACTTCTCAATCTATCATACCTCTTTTTAACAACGTTATCCCCTTTAGAAGTCGGAAATGTATCGAACTCCTCATCGAAATCATCGGACTGCACGGACTCGACCAGTGACAACTTGGTATCCATGTGTGGAGGATGTCTTGGCCTTTTTCTATACTGGGAAGCTCCATATGCAACGCACATTAGAAAAAATAGGGGTAATATCATATCAGGGAAGAGAATCAGGAACAAATAAAGAAAGTGAACCACCATTGTTGACATCGGATTCTTCCATTTTCGTATCTTATCGAACCATTTCCAAGCTTCAACAAGTGGATTGAATGCAGCCAGGAGTCTCTCGAGATTGGCTCTGCCCCTTCCTAAACTCCATACATTGGAGCCAACATCCAGCATGTACTCCACAACTTCTCTCCGTAACGGTGGCTCGGCACGATGCAATCTCGAGGATAGAGTAAGAGTAGCTTGGTGCCGTAAACTTTCGATTTGATATACGGATAACGGAAGAAGGTAATGTATTTTGGGGAACAAAGGCTGAGTATAAGATTGTAACAAGTTCCATGTAGACGAGCATGTAAATCTCACTGACAATTGAATTTCACCCGTTTTCTTCACTCCATTGGGTTCCAAGACTATAAGTGGATAAGAAAGCGTATAAATCCGATCGGCATTAAGCGTAGACAATCGGATCCTTACCTTCCCAATTCTTCGATCCTTTGAATCTGCAGTGTTACTTCCTCCTTGCAAGTGACAGTTATCGAAAACTCCGATGATGATAACTGTATAAGGATCATAGACATCCCAAGTGTATTGCTCATTCCATTTCGGAGCAAAACTGTCGACAATCGTCCTCGTTCTAACCCATTTAGGCCCATATTTCGCGACACAATAGGCATCGGTAGTCCCACGTCCATCTTTCGACTTCATCGGAAGCAAACCGGACGCATTCAAGATTCCAAGCTCCAATACACCAATGGCAGGAGGCCATAACAATTTGGATGTTGCCCTGAAATCACTACTGTAATAAATGGACTCATCAAGAACATGATAGCCTCCATCTAAACAGACCCTCAAATGGAGCCTGCTGGCAAACCTTACCTCCTTATTGTTTTTATTACCATGCACCGATTCTTCGAGATTATACCAGTTTGCCTCGACAGGTATCGGCATTAGCCTCTTCTCAACTTTCGATAAATGAATCGAGCAAGTCCCGAGAACATCCTCTTTGTTATTAGCCAACTTCTCCAACACACTCAAGACCAATGGATCATCGAAAGGTTCCGCTACAACGAACATAATATCCTCATTCCATGTCGGGTTTAAGTTCTTATCGGGCGAAAAACGACTCCTTAAAACCATATTCCCAAGCATAGCTTTGACATAAACTTCAGGGACCCTATTGTTATTCATAGGCACCAAATCTTGTGCTTGAATTATATTGACTCTAAGATACCAAAGTCTAGGTGAAATATACACTTTTGATCGAGTATTCACGATGCTTTCACCGTTAACAGTCGCCGAATGCCATGCATCAGGAAACACTTCATCAGCTTGAGTCCCCATCCAAATAGCCAGCATCAATTCCCCTCTTTTACCTTTTCTTCCATCTCCATCCTCCAGACTATACCACTGCGGCGCGAGCGGACTATCCGGGGGTACTCGGCTAGGAATGTCCGGTATATCGAAACTGAGCTTTCCAACAAAACTCTCTTTGTCCATCACTGTAATCTCTACCGTCACGGCCTGAATTCGATCTTTAGCAAAGGCGAAAATCTGGTTCCACTCGGGATCAGGACTCTTCCCCAAGGGCTTTGTTGTGCCTTTGTAGTTACCAACCTTAACTTCAACAAATGGATTGCATGGTGCACCAGGTAAATCTTTGGCCCTCACCATTTTTACATACAGAAAATGCAGTTGTTCGACGAGGTCGAATGATGATGTAAGCTTTTCGCTACCGGAGACTCTTCCGCCGCCGATATTCGGTGAAGTTTCCTTCAATGAAAAGTCTACGTTTGATACAGACATTGATCAAAACTGTATCTGCATCAAAATTGGTTTTAATAACAAAACAAAAACTTGTTTTCAGAGATGTCAAAAGTATTCATCCATTCATATCCGACACTTATATTTAATTTCGACACATATTTAGATATGAGTATATGATATAATTTTTCGAATATTAAAAAAGTTTAAAAAAATGAACATACAGATGTTGAATTTATCCGGTATTCATGGATACCATATTATATGAAAAAAAAAGAAGCAGATAATGAATGGAGTGCAATATTGCTCGCCTGGATTAAGAATTGAAGAACGAAACCAAAGCTGAAGATGAATTATGAACAAAATTTACTGTGTTTTTGGTCTGGATTTAGAAGAGTTAGAGAGTAAACTTTCAAGGAAAAAAGAGAAGGAAATCAATAGAGTGCAAAATAATGACAAATTCCTTTAATTACCATAATTAATTGGGAAATAATCTTTAATTACATATATTACTTGATTTTGAATTTGAATGATTTATAACGTAATATGAATTATTAGCATTTATGTTACATTAATACGTGAATGATTTTTTTTATTAAAATAATATAATTTTGGTATTTATTACTGAAAAATTCAAAAGTAAATATAAATAACATACTAAAAATTGAGCAAGCACATTTGGCCGGTTGGCCAAATTGCTCCTGTTTGTTCCTTCATATTTCTTTAGATCGTGAGTTCTAGACCAACTAGGAGGCTTCCTTTTCTTAGAACAGAGGACGTGCCGTTACTAAAGCCACCTACCATTAAATTTTAGAGTGGACGACATACGATATACACTACTAAATTTGCATACCATTAAATTTATTTTAGAACAAGCGACATACATAATTGTACACTACTAACGTTACATACTATTAATTTTTTTAAGTTATTTAAATAAATATTAAAATTCTCAGAGACTCAACATGCATTTAATAATGTTTCAAAATAAAGCCGTAATCTGTATCGAATCAACTTTTCGGTGATGAGTGCCTGGGCAACAATATCTGAATTGTCTCCACAACAGAATCTTCCAAGTTTGGGAAGCTGCATTAGCTCCAGTTTTTGTAGTTTAGAGAACAGGAAAATCTGTGTTATTAGTCTTCCTCCTTCTAACCCTTCAATAAAGATTATTTCTTCTATGTTCTCACAATTGTAAATAGGGATTAGCATTCGATCGAGTCAACAAATTTTGAGCCAGTCGAGTTTGTGAGTTCTATTTTACGACTCAAACTTTATTTAAAATTTTTTCGATTTGAGTCGAGTCGAGTCGAGCCGAGTCTGAATTCTAATTTTGTTTTGAAATATTTGCAATGTTATAATATAGGTTGATTCCAATCTAAATTCTAATTTTGTTTTGAAATATGGTTAATTGCATGTCAAGTTCTTGAGATTTTTAGAGTAATTATTTAAAAATCATTAAACAAATTAATGATGTGTATCATTAGTGGTATGTAGCGGTAGGGGTGTTTAAAAATATCCAACCCGGTTGACCTGATCTGACGATCCGAACCTTAAAAAACCGGGTAATTCTCTAAAAATAATTATACAATCGGGCCGGGTATCTGACCCGGGATTTTTCCAGGTAGTTGGGCCGGGTCTGGGCCAATTTTTTTTGGTAACTAGGTACCCAACCCAACCCGATACTTTTAATATATTTATTTTTTTAGTTTTAAATTATATTTTTATTTTATGTTCTTAAAATTTTTACCTAAAATTAAATTTAAATCTCTAAATTATTTGTATATTTGTATTATGTACTTTTAAGTTTTAAATTTTTCACATATATATTTTTTGATTAAATAGAGAGATATTACATTTTCATACCGGGAGTCGGTTACGTACGGGAAAGGGTTAACACCCCGCTACGCCCAAAATTCGTACTTAAAGGTTCGCATTGTATTTATTAAGGAAAATTGAAATTCGAGTTAATTTAAATTTTAATTCCTAAATGCATGTATGTATGAGCATGTGATTCGAACAACCTAACTCGCAACCCACGATACCAAAGGAGATGACGCCCGAAGACTCGGGACGATACTCCCACTAGGATATCGGGACCTCAAGTACTAAACTAGATTAATACAATTAATTAAACATGACATTTTAATACGTATGAACAAAACGTATGCCAGCGTAAATAATAAAAAGGGTATGGATAAATAAAGACAATATATATTGATACAACTCATATAAAATGATACCATAATGTGCATGGATAAATAAAAACTATATTAAGAAACAACAACATGATATGAAGTGTAATCTAAACTAACATAAACACATATATGTGGTAAAATATTATACAATGCATGATATGTATACATATAAAAATAGGAGTATGAAAACAGAAAATATGATAAAACACATATATATATATATATTATGAACATATAAACATATATTACACATATATAAGGTAGGACAAATATAACATATAGCATATATTAAAATATACAAAAGTAACGCGTATAAAAACAGTGCAGTATAGAAGAAGTATACATACATATAGATATATATACTAAAATATACATCGAATCAAAATAATAAGATATTTGTATTATCAAAAACATAATAAGTGAAATAAATCATATGTTAGGAAAAAATGAATATATACGTAAAAATAGTAATGAATAATCGATGCAAACATGTATGGTATAAACTTATATAAGAGTAATCAATTAAATCTAATCATGCAATAAATGTAAACATGCCATACAAATTCAACCACTTAAGCAATTAAAATACATACCAATTTTAAAATGAAACAACTAACTAAAGCATGAATCAAGGAATACATTAAAATAAACATGGAACTAAAAAGCCTAAAAATAAAATAACCTACATAATTCAAATAAAGTCAAATAATAATGAAATTAACGAACATAAAAGAAAAGGGACATAAATACTACGCATAAATTAAGAAATATAAAATATAAATATATATACATAACCACAAAAAGGAAAAAAGAAAAAAATTAAAGGAAATATATGGGAATAATGGCCATATATATATATAAACTAGAATATATACCAATAAATATATATATATATATACGTATAACAATAGGATATTAGCATATAATATATATAATATACATAACTATTATAGCTAGAATATATATATATATATATATATTGTACAAATATATATATATACATATATGAAAATGCAAAGCTTGAAAAATCCTCAGGGATTGTGGAAGGAATTAACGTGGGGTGAAGGTCCTTAAAAAATGTAATTAAACTATAATTATAACCGGTGTACTATAAATACCAAATGTTAAACACAAAAATATTTAGAAAACAGATTAAAACCCCTAATATCAAACTCTCTCAAATGTTCATACGAGTTTATGAGGAACTCATGAACACCGCCACCATTCCTATATTTTGGTGGTCGATCACCGCGTCAGTCACTGCTAGTCGTCGTCAGTCACTGCTCACCGGTGCCGGCAAACCCTAAAACAACCCCTAAACAACTCACTTTTTTCTTTAAAACCTGAATCCGACCTTAGATTTTAGAAAAAAAACACACACACCCATTTGCCAAGATCTAAAAAAACGAAACAAAAACCTATTTTCTTTTAAAATCTATGTTTGAAAACCAAAATGTTTTGAAGCCTAATCAGCATAAAACATGAAGCCGAAGGGACTAAATACAAGGGTGCCAATCATCGGTGGCACCGTCCTCAACACCAAAAGCGGCAGTTTCGAGACCAGAAAGGTATAAATCCTAAATCCCTTTCTCTTTTTATATTCGAAAGCAAAGAATTTTTTTTCTAAAATCTGAATTGTCTTTTTTGTATTAATATTTCGATCTCTTTACAAAATGATTTGGGTCTTTGTTATATACCTGATATTACATCTTGCAAAATAAAAAATAATCTAATCTCTACTGTTGATGGCTATGGCTCTGACATCCCCTCTTTTTTCTTTATTGTTTCCGCACGCACGGTGGTTGGGAAAAAGTCGGTGAGAGGGCGGTGGGAGTGCGGTTTTCGGCAGTGGCGCCACGTGGACGAAAGAGATGAAGGGTCTATCAGGCGCGTGAAGGAGACGAAGGTCACCGACGATATCTTGCACGCGCGAGTGGGGAGATGAAAGGGCTTCCTTGGTTTAATCATGGTCGCTGGATCAGATCCGATCCAACGGCTTAATGTGGATGCTGTAAAGGGATACGAGGGAAAGAAGATTAGGGTTTAAATCAGATAGGCCCTATCGGGCCAATTGTAATCTATTTGGGTTATGTATTGGACTTTAATCATTAATAGTTTGGTTTTCATTTATCTCATCTGTTTTAGTTATAATATAATATAATAATAATACAATATATATAGATGCATATACATACATACATAGACACGTGCAATATATAAATAATAATACACATATAATTATACATACATATACGTACACATATATGATATATACATGCAATACATATAATATTCGACATACGTACATATATACATACACTACATATATAGGCATGCATATTTGGTAATATCAAATATACAAACATACATAAAAACATTGAACATATTAAAAGTAATAATAATGCAATAATGATATAAATACAATAACATTTATATATATATAATATTAAACATTTATATATATATATATATATATATATATATATATATATATATATATATATATACAAAAAAATGAGTGATTACATCGGGTACCCGAATTTCACGGGTACCAGATTAAAGCGGGCCAGAACACTGACCGATATATGTAATACCTAAAAGAACCGGGTATCCAATTTTTTGAGTACCTAAAAATCGAATACCCAAGAATAAATACCCCAAGATAACGGTGTGTCACCCGTTCTAGGCAAAACTTGAAATAAACGGAGCAAACTATAAAGGTGTGTATGAATCATATTTTCGGCCAAAACTTGAAGTCCGTCCAAAAATTGAGAGATTTTAGACAAAATTAGGACCATTTAAAACATGGGTTGGATTTGGACTCCAAGTTTAAGGCCCGAACCAGCTCATTTTCTTTGTTTATAATATATTTATAATTTTATTTTTATATATTCTAGTATAATTTATGTTATATAAAAATCGAATTTATAATAATATATAATATTATAATGTAAGTATTAAAAATATATTAAGTTGTTATAAATGAGAAAAAAATAATTTCAATAAAATAATATATATTATTATTAAATATAAAGAATGAATATTTAAAAATAATAATATAGGCTGACGGAAAACAAACTCGGGTTAATAATTTATGAATATGGATAGACTGGCAAAATTTAATGCTAATATTTTGGACCGGATCAAACAAAACAACTATTTCCTTTAATTACCACAATTAATGTTAAATATTGAGAAGTAATTTTTTTTTGACAAATCTTAAATCTAATCCTAATTCTAACTAGAGGGAGGAGGAAAAAAGACTTTAGGGAAAAGAAAGGAGTGTTCTTAGTGGGTCTAGAACCCATAACCTAAGAGAAATGATGAAACAAATATTAGCAGCTTAATTAATCGGCAAAATATTCTTGTTCGAGAAGTAATCATTAATCATATTTGATTAAGGTAGAGTAGAAGTCTTTGTACTAGATTTAAAATTTTATTTGTCTGTCTAATATAAAAAAGAACATCCCAGTCTTTGTATTATACCTACTATACTATAAAACGAAACATTGTAGTCTATGTACTTTTGAAAAGTTAACATTTTAGTCTAAAACGATAAAGAATTATAGTTGACTTAAATATTTTGCTTTAAACACTCTTTAGGTCCTCTCAGTTTTGAAGTCAAGCAAATTAGGTAAGTTTGGTTTTAGAAAACATTTTCTATTTTTGTTTTATATTTATATTTTTAGAAAATAATTTTCCTTTGCAGTTTTCTTAAAAATAAAAAACATGCTTGGTTAATAGGGATGGAAACTTGTTTTCAAAAATAAAAATAGTGAAAATGTATTTGGTATCTAGCTTTTCAAAATAGAAATAAAAAAAATTATTAAATAATTAAAATAAAATATAGTTAGAAAAATATTAGTATAATAATAATAAATAAAATATGAGTAAATAAACCAAGGTTTTAAAAAAATGGCATTAGAAGAATTTGAACCCGGGTTAAAATGAAGTTAAAATTTAAAAAAATCATTGTTTTCATATTTTCCACTTTCCTAAAACATTTTCAATGAAAACAATAAAACATCTTTTTTATGTTTTCAAATTTTCATTTTTTGTTTTTATTTTCTAATTTTTCAATCAAACACATTTTTTTTCACCGTTTTATGTTTACGAAATTTAAATGCCAAATTAATTCTTATTCTAACTCCAAATTATGTTGCCTTCACTTCCAATAATATTATAATTACAAGACAAAACATAAAAAATGTTTGATTGAAAAAATGAACATTGAAATTTCATAAACATTTTAAATTTGGAGTGAGAGTAAAGGGTTAATTGAAAAAGATAATACACAAAAATCATAAAAAATATGAAAAATGTTATAAAATTTCAGTTTATTTCATTGAAAACTATCCAATCACAATTGGACATGTGTCATGTATTGATAGAAAAGGTCAATACCATAAAGATTGTTCTTATTTACTCATTTTCAAAATGTATATTGAATAAATTACTCTCATTTTTTTTTCAAGGGGGTCAGTTTGCTCAATTTCAAATTTGACAAAGACTTAAAGGGTGTTTAAACCAAAATATTTAAGTCAACTAACTATAACTTTAAAATTTCTGACTAAAACATTCATCTTTCAAAGTTACATGGACTAGAATGTCTCTTTTTTATAGTAGAGACACTAAAATAAACTTTTAGATATATTACAAGAATTAAAATGTTCATTTTACAATAGAAAGACTAAAACAAACTTTTATAGAAAGATTCATTAATTGGTTGAGTGGTTTCGAATCTTAACATTTGCCTTGAAAATATAATTACTTATGCGCTTAATAAAATACAAACTTTTATAGACTACCATTATAATTACCATTTATTTTACATTATTACTTCATGAATACTTATTTCTGAAAAAATAAAAACTCAAAATTAAAGATAAATAACACACTAAAAATGGAAGAAGAAAATCTACATAGCTCTGAACTTCTTGTTAAACAAATATAAACGGAACAAATTAGTCATGAAAAAGTGTTTTATGAATTATATTGAGTTTGAATTTATCTTAAAACTTTATAAGTTTGTTATTATTAAACGTGTCCAAGGGTCGAATAATACCATTCATATTCAAAGGTCGTTCAAAATTTAAGAGGGTTCAGACAAAATTATTAGACACAAAAATGAGTTTAGACAATAAAAGGTTTGGGCTTGGGCTCCAACTTTTAAGGACCGAACCCGACTTGTTTTTTTTTTATATATTTTTATTTTATTTTTGATATATTATATAATTTATATAATGGTTTAAATTTGATACACAAGCCGTGTATCAAATTTTACACAAACCTGTCTGTTTCTACTATAAATCAAAATTAAACCTAAACCCTACAAAACTAAACCCAAACTCTAAACCTTAAATTCTAAACACTAACCTTAAATTCTAAACCCTACAACCCAATCCCCTAAACTCTAAACCCTAAACTAAACTCTAAACCCTAAAACTAAAAGGTATGTGTAAACTACTGTGTATTGAAGTTTTTCTCTTTATATAATGTAAAATTTAAATTTATAATTATATAACACTATAAAGTAAGTATTAAAAAGAGGATAATTATTTGATACACTGTAATTTTCATAACCACCTTAATTTTAGTTTTAAAGACTCAGTTTAAGTTGTAGGGTTTAGGGGTTTAGATTTAGTAGTTTAGAAATAGAATTTAGTTTTAGAGTAAGAATTTTGAGTTTACATGTTAAAACCTAAATCCTCAACATACTACCTTAAACCCTAACCTCTAAACCATAAATCCTAAGCCTGACCCTTAAATTCTAACCACTACCCCTAAATTCTAAACTACAAACTGAGTCCCTAAACCCTAAAACTAAGGTGCTTGTATAAACTAAAAATTTCCACCGCCAGTGTATTAAATATAAATTTTTAAAAATATATTAAATTGTTTAACTATAAGAGAGAAAAATAATTTTAATGGAATATTAAATATTAAACAGCATATTTTTTTGAAAAAATAAAATAACATGAGTGGGCCGAAAACATGTTTGGATTAGCCATTTTAAAATACTTGAATTTGGACAAATTTTGAGGCTAATATTTTGGATAGGATCGCACTTGAACAAATATGAAGTGTATCAGGTCCATGTATAAATCCGACTCAAACTCGACCCATGAACACCTCTAATTATTAGTATTATGGTAAACTACACATATATTATTGAACTTTAGGTGTTATATCGTTTATATTACTGAACTTTTAATATCTTTAATTATAGTAAAGGATTTTGATTGTCGCTTCAATTATGTCACTGGCTCGTTAACTCAAGCACAACATGATAATGTGGACGACAGTTGTTATTGTGAATGTTAAACCAAAACAACGTCATTATGATATGGTTATTTTGATGTCCGAAACAACCTAAAACGACTCCGTTTTATTAGAGGAACATTGAGGAATATACACATGTGAAGAGGTTTAAACTTTGGACCTTTGAAAACAAAGGATAGCATTAATAATTCTTCCAACATATAGAAAGACCCTCACTACGACCTCTAGAGTCTATATTGATTCTATTTGGGTAACCACAAAACTTCCTAACATATGATATCCTCGAATTCTGTAGCTTCGTTTCAATTAAGAAAACTACAAAGGAGTTGATATCTCGCAGCTTATGCCGGAGACGACGAATTGTTTGTGGTTTTCCCAATCCGGACGTTTCAGCTAGGGGTGCTTATTGAGTTGAGCAGTTCGCAAACAACTCGAGTTCGACTCAATAAAATTCGGTCAACGCTTGACTCAAATTGACTCGATTTGAAATCTTAGTGACTCGAGTCGAGCAAGGCCCAACTCGACTCGATAAGTTCGCGAGCAACTCATTATTTTTTTATATTTTTTATGATTTTTAGGTGGCTACCTTAAAAAAATTATGTTCCTAGAAGTTTAAATGTTAGCTGAAAACTCTAGAAAAGTTAAGTGACTTGTTAGGTAATTTATCGTAAAATATTTGGTATCTAATTTTCATAATGATTTGTATTTTCAGAGAATTCAAAAAGTTAATTTATATTAACAAGAAATTAAATTATAATAATTAGCCTATCCTTTTCTTTTAGTATTACTTTATTTATAAAAGTAGAAAAGAAGAAAAGTCTTTAGTTTTCATATAAAAAATACGATTGAAAGTTAAAATCTCGAAGTCCCAAAGGCCTTCTCTCCTTTGTCGTCCATCGAAGATTGTTGAAAATTAAAAAGAGTCTCACACTCAAATATCAATTTTATCTCTAACTCGGTCATCACAAGTTCGTTTATTTATCTCCCCAGTCCTCACTTTTTCTTCTTCTAAATTTGTAGGTTTATGTTAAGCTCTAATAGTATCACTAGATTTTACCTATATTTAAAAAAAAATAGGTAAAAGTTTTAGTGAACTTAACGAGCAACGAGATTTTTTAACGAGCACGAATCGAGCTTAACGAGCAACGAGTAGAATCGAGTAAAGATATTTTTTAACGAGCACTACTCAACTCGCGATCGACTTGCTCGATAAGCACCCCTAGTTTTAGCTAATGTTTTTTATTGTGACCGACTGGCCTGCTGAGCAAGGCCTGTCGCTGAATAATTGTTGAGGCTTGAAATTGATCCTGAACCCGAATTTTGCAAGTTTGGAAAACTATGTGGGCCTACACTAAGAGTACATATACATGATATTCCATGTAATCCATTACCCGGTATATATCCTAAAACTCGGTGTAACCAAAACACTCTTCTCAACGTCCCTAAGCTACTCATCTCTACAACGTAAGCACAATAGTTGCAGAGATCCTAAAAGAGGTTACATCTCTTTAGAGTAATTCTATCTATCTCTTATAATTCTAAAGGTTAAGACCAGCTCTATATTTATAGAGCTAAATACTTGGCCACCAAAAAAAATTATTCAATAAGATCTCTTATCTAATACAGATATTTACTCATTAAAGTAAACCCTAATATTCAAACACTAAAATTGTAGTAATAAAACTCAACTTAATTACTAATTAGAATTTGAGCCAAAATATAACATAAAATAACGAGATTTTCCATCACCCAACGACTTCTTTCTCCGTTTTGAGTGGTAGTTGAATATCCATTTTCACCCGAATTCGCATAATTCCTTTATAGCCCATGGAAACGACATTCTTATCATATGCTATAAATATGCCAATGAAATTCCCCAACTGTTGAGCCATTCGTGTGGACATGAAACTGTGAAGGATATCATGGACAAGAATCCAACAGTCCATATGCGTTAGGGAACTTGAATCGGATCTTCTCTTTTCTTTAGCCGTTGAAGAATCAAAAGGTGAGAACTAAAATTTCACAGGCCACCATCTGCAATTCTATTAGCATCCACAAAGTAATATAATCGAAATAGAAAACAATTGTTATCAATATCTGAGATAGAAGAGCAAGCACATTGGCTGGTTGGCCAAACTGCTCATTTTTATTCTCTCATATTCCTTTAGGTAATGGGTTTTAGACCTACTAGGAACACCCTCTTCCTTCCCCTAAAGTCTTTTCCTCCCTCTAACTACTATTAGGATTAGAAATAGAATTTGTAAAAAAACATCTTAGATAGAAATTCCACTGATGGGATACCAGACATCAGCTACAGTATATCTTCTTGACTGAACATTCACCAGACTATTAGTAAGGAACCGCCCAACAAAGCAATACTGCAACAAAATCCTTTTGTCTGAACTCTCTAACTCAATATGTATCTCGTCATCCTCCCAAGATCAAATTATAAATAAACAAATAAGTGTTACAAGGCAGAGAGAATAATTATTCAAAACAAAAGATGGCAAGAAGAACTTAGTTATTATCAAATTTAAATTGTTGAACTGTTAACTTTTACAAATTTAATGCATATAATTATAAATTAATACATTGCTGATACTTACGATTTGGAGATAGTTTAATAATGTGGGGAATGATCCATTTACACTGTATAAAGTTAAGTCATGTATACCATCGTAACCTTTTTACTACTTATATTTTAACAATCCAATCATTAAATTTATCAATATCATTTTACTGTTGTAAAAAAAATTTATATTGTAACGACTCAAATTTCTAAGTCAATATTTGGGCGTTGACCCGGGTTATGGACCTTCGTATTGGTTAGAGTATTTGGACCTATTGGGCCAAGTTTGGGCCTTGTTGGTTGAAATTTGAGCTACATGGGCTTGGGTAGTGACCATTTTAGAAGAAGGATGGAAGTTGGGGGCTTTAAATGGTGAATATACCAATTTTCAAAAGAAAGGTTGATCTTCTCTTAGTTTTGTTGGTATTCACGTGAGTTTATGTTGGGGGACAAGGAAACATTTTTGGTGAGATCACCCTTCTTCCCATTTTTCTCCACCATCTTCTTTCATCTTTCTTCTCCCAACTCTATGGCTACCAAAGCTTAAAGGTTCAAGCTTTTATCCTTTTTTCTTCCTTCCAAGAACCCAGATTGAAGTATGTTGATCATCATTGCTTGAGCTTCATGAAAAGCATAATCTTGGGGGAAAATAGGGAAGTGGGTTGAAGACTTTTCAAGCTTAAGGCAAGAAGTAAGTTGGGGAGCTTTGTGCGAGAGCTCAAATCCAAAATTTGTTGCTTAAGACCAGTACACCTCTGACTCTTACTCTTCATGAAGACCATAAAGTGATTGCTTTGCTTGATATTCTAGTTTATGATTTCTAGTTGGTGTTTGGTAGCTTAGGGCCTTGTTAATGGTGAAATTCGGATTAGTTGTTAATAAGGTGTAAAAAGGATAGTAAATCACCCTAATAAACTCCCATAATATGTAGGATTAAGTTAAGGAGTTAAAGGTTACATTTTGGGGGCTTGAGAAGTGATTTTTCGAGCCTTAGAAGCCAATTCTAGGTTTCGATATCGGTACACGGGAAGCCCGTACCAATATCCTATGCTATGTGTGGCGAACACATGCAAAATTAAAGGGGCATACAGGTACACCTAAGGTGGGTATAGGTACCCCATGTTCCATTGAAATTCTAGTAGCTTAAAATGGTATCGATACACTTGGATCCGTATCAGTACCTAGAATGTATCGGTACGCAAAGACCGTGTATCGGTACGGGGTCAACGGTCAACCCTTTCCAATAAAGCCGAGTATCAGTATGCTTGGAATGGGTATCAGTACTCATAGAGACGTATCGATACTCGATGTTGGTTATCGGTACCCACTAGGCAATATGCCCGTAAATGTTGAAATTGAGTTCGAGGGGCTAATAATTCGAGGACTATAGTCCAATGGACTTCTAAGGTAGTAAAATGAATTGTAAAATTGAGAAACCGAGGTTCAACCCTCATGGATAAGAATGGCGTGTAATAACTTGGTAATTGATGACTCGATATAACTGTGATGGTAGTGTCATGCCTTAGGGCATTCGTTGATGGCTTGGCTTGGTGCCACTTACCTCTTAGTGAGGTGTATGAATGCTCGGGGATCATGTGTTATCTTATGTTATGGTAAAAAAAATCCATATGTCCTAGAGTTTTTACTACGATACTTATATAAGGGGGTGTGTACTTCAAGCTGAGTGATCAAGTACATCCGACGTACCCACGGGCTGAGTGATCTAGGTGCGGTTAGAAATTTATCTGTGGCTATAGTGATCCGAATAAGGTAATAAACTTGATAGGCTGAGCAAGCTCGAGTAACCTGATAGGCTGAGTGAGCTCGAGTAACCTGATAGGCTGAGTGACCTCAAGTAAGGACTCCTTTTGGCTAATGTGATCCAAGTATGTCTAGGACGTATTCCGTGACTATGGTGATCTAGATATAGTCCATTTAACCCGTCGACTATGTGAGCATGGGTAACCCGACGACTGTGTGAGCATGGGTAAAGTAGCACTTTATTGGCCTTTATATAGATGATGTATAGATAATTTTAAGTATGATGTGTGGATGCTTAGATAATAGCTTTTGTACTCGATGGTTGAGTGTTCAAGGTACGCTATGTATTAACTCGATGGGTTATGTCAGCTCGAGTAACTCGATAGGTTATGTGACCTCGAGTATGGCAAAGCCTTCTAGAAATATATGAATTGCTTTTAGATTTAATGATGCCTTGAGATAGGTGATCTAAGAACTCTAGCTTGTGTAGGCTAGATGATAGCTCATAGATAGTAAAGCCACATCTATGCTCTCTAGACTGTTTTATCTTGCAAGCTTATTTTATGATAATCATGAACTATGGTAGTGTATAAATATACCACTGAGCTTTGTTAGCTCAACATACGGATTTGTCATTTTTCTGTGCGTAGGTTGACATGTCATCCCTTAGAGAAGCCCATCGAAGAGGATTTCCCAGCACCACGTTCACTACAGAGTACAATACTTGTTATTTTAGTTTGGGCAAATGTATTCATAGAACCATACCATTATTGAGTCTGTTGCTCTATTTAAAATATTATTTTGGTGTACGGTTTTTTAAACTTGGAGCTCTTGTTTTATAAACTTAATTTTTATACTTATTTACCTTCATAGATTTAGAAATGTTTAATGCTTTTAAATGATGGCTAAACTTATAGTTTTAAATTGGAAATTTGATGGGTTGATATTCGGGTGACCTAAATATAGTACTTTGGATCTGGATCAGGGTGTTATAACAGTGGTATCAGAGCTTAAGTTTAACCGATTATAGGAAACCCTAAGTGGTATAAAGGTCGTGGTAAGGTGTCTAGTGATTACAAGCCTCTAAATTTAAGTTGTACTCTTTCAAGATTGGGAATCCTGATGTTGATGCCTTGTTTCCTTGTGTTTCAGAAAAAAGTGCGATGGCAGGTGATGCCAAACGCAACCAGAAAAATTATGGGGAGAGCCATGTTTCTTAAGCGAAAGACTTTAGTAGGGATTTTTTCCTAGATGTTGGGGATACGAGACTTTCGAGAGGTACCGGATGTGGAGCGGCGAACCACATCTATGATCTTACCTCTACTCTCTTGCAAGTTGTACAAGCTATCCCGAGGCAATCTGAGACGCCTCGCTAAACTTCTGTTCAGAGGCTTCACCATTTTAGGTTAAAAGATTTTGAAAGTTTGGTTAAAGATGACTCGATCAAGGCTGATCAGTGGTTAAGAGACACTTAGAGGATTCTGAGGTAGATAAGGGGGAGTCCGGTGGATGACTTTGATTGCGTTGTCTCTATTCTCAATGGCAGTGTACATGAGTGGTGGGAGACTATTGAGTTAGGGCTACAGCCTTTACTCCCGATATAGGATGTCTTCTTGGATGAGTTTAGGAAGAAGTACATTATTGAGGTTCATATAGATGAGATGAGAGATTAGTTCTTACATCTGGTTCAGGAGGACATGACAGTGTTTGAGTATGAACAAGATTTTCTATGATTGAGCCGTTATGCCCCAGAGTTAGTTGCCACCGAGGAGTTAAGGTGTAAGAGGTTCAGACATGGATTGAAGATTGATTTTCAGATGCACGTGACAGCGGGTCCTCTTGGGATATTCTTAGAGCTAGCCAATAGTGCGAATGTACTTGAACGACTTCAGGGTTTGACCTTGAGTTAGATTGAGGACTATAGAGACCATATTGTGGGGACCTATGACATCATATGTTCTTGTGAGGCTTTGTTTAGAAGGTTTCATGCTCCAAGGGGTTCAAAGAGAGTTGCTTCAGATCAGCTACCGAGAGTTAGTCAAGGATCTAGAACGAGGGTCCGTAGGGGCTTCTTGATTTTTGCACTTGAGGGGAATACTGATGGTTCGACTGGAGCATTGCTTCCACCAGCTTGTAAGCATTATGGTCGACATCACCTTGGGGTGTGGTTCTTGCTTCGGAGGGTTTGCAAGGTGTGTATTATCAAAGGGTTAAGAAAAAGTATGAACATACACTACATTGTAATCACCTTATGACTATTAAAAAATATACTTACATTCAATATCCTCTAATTTAAGAGTCTATGAGAGATTTGGGTAGTATAGACATTGAATAAAAAATAAGATATTTTTAATTTACTCAAAACTTGACATACATAATCTATATAAATAAAATACGAAATTCAATGATTAAACTGTTGAAACATCAATAAAATAATTATAAAACATATTGTGCTGACTGAGGGTCGTTCACTTCCGTATGAGAGTCCCGACAGCTATTTACCAAAGTCTTTTCCTCAGTTTACAACGCCCTCTTTCCTGGAATGTTTGGGCTCACCTATAGCATTAGTGGAGCAGCGTGATTCTAAGAAGGGTAAAAACCATTACTTGTCACCGTCTAAAATCTCTCATGACAAGAGCATGGATATGGAAGTTGAGGGTAGCGGTGCTACTACTAAGAGTGATGGTTTGCCTATCAATGACGATAAGGGTTAACCCTAGGGAATCTTGCCCCCCTAAAGACTCAACTAGTGCGTCTAATGCTAGCAAAACTTCATATGCAAGAAAAGTGGCGGAGGGTGGCCGTGGTCTAAGGTGTGACCCTAACTGGATTGTAGAAGACGTCATTGTTCTCGATGAGGATATCTGGGAAGATAAAACATGACCGTTCCTTCAAATCTATTTTTCGGATAAGGTTCATGATCAAATTGATCATAATATGTGTAACGTGCTTATTCTTCATCTCCTTGGTCGGTCATTGGATTTAAAACTTTGTTATCTCGAATCTATACCCTATGGAATCCTGTTGGTGCTATCCAACTTATTGACTTGGCTAATAATTAGTTTTTAGTAAAATTTACAGATGAAATGGATTATACTAAAGTGTTTACGGATGTCTCATGGACAATCTTCAGTAGCTATTTGATAGTTCAACCATAGAGTTGGTCATTCTTAACTTTGACAAAGCATCCCTCTCAGGTGATTATCTGGGTTCGTCCCCTGGTCTTTCGTATAGATATTACACTAAGCCTCTATTTTGAATGCTTGCAAGTCACATTAGTAAGGTGGTGAAAATTGATTATAACACACATGAGGGGGAGCGTGGCAAGTTTGCTCATCTTGCCATTCTTATGGACCTGAAGCCTCTTCTTTCTTGTATTATAATAGATGGTTTTGTCCAAAGGTTGGAGTATGAGGTCTAACTGATCTATTTTGAGTGTGGGGTCTATGGGCATGCAAAAAAGACTTGTCCGTTACTTGTTAAAAAAATGACGAGAATGGTAATGCGAGCACTGTACCATCAGAGGGTTCTCATTTGCCTTGCCCAGAGATTTCTACTGATAACCTTTTTGGACCATGGATGATTGTTGAAAACAGGAGGTGTTGTCCATGTAACATCCCAAACTGGGCCTAGTCAAAATTTAATTCTGGCAATAAAAAATTTTGCATCGAAAAGTCAAGATATAACATGGACCTTGGACCAATTGGTCAATTATTAGATTATTGAACCTTAATTAATTTTTGTTATTGATTAAGGATCTTATTGTAAACATTAAAACTTATCTTAGTGGCTAAATTGGAAAAATTGAAGGTTTGGAGGCAAAGTATAAAAAATAAAGAGTTGAGGGACTAATCTTGCGATTAGCTCCTCCTTAAGCCTAATCACCATATACGTAGGATTAGGAGAATTAGTTCATTTGATTTAAGGAAAACTCAAACAATAAAATAGGAAAAAAAGAAAAAAAGCTTACCGGTTATGAAGTCAAAAGCAAGCACCATCTTCATCTTCTTCCTTTCCCTAATCTAAGCAAGCACCTCCATTGGAGGATACCTGAAGCCTGACTTTTCTCAAGTTTCTTAATCCTAAATTATAGATATTGATCGGGTAAGCAATAACCCCTTATTGACTTATTGATTCCATGGCCAAATTATGTTTAATTCCAAGTTCAAGAATCAAGAAATCCTAGGAATTTTCTAGGGATATCAAGGCTTAGTCTACTACTTTTCATAGCTAATAATTGCTATGAATTTGTTATTGATATTGAAATCCTTGCAATTTCTATCCTATTTAGCTCGAGAGAATTAAGGTGAAGAATCACCAAACCCCTCAAATTCCAACAAGCTAAAGAACAAGAGAATTATCATCCGGGAGCACTAAAGGTTTCAAGAGTATCGGTGAGTGTAATCACTCATTTTTGTCTGGGTGTATAATATTATTATTATAATATTAGTGTTGCCATTAATATGTATGCATATATTGTATTAATATATATGTATGTACACATGTATGTAATATGTGTGTGTAATGTTTATATTTAAATGAACATATGTATGTTAGTATGTATCTACGTATGCATATGTGAGTCCATATTATATATTGTATGCTTGCATGTGTTACCATTATTGTATGCATAATGTGTCTATGTATATTATATATGTGTGATATAGTTGTGAGTATAAATATCGTATGTCATGTATATGTTTATATGTATGAATGTTATTATTATTAATAATTATTATTGTTGTTATTATGGGTTATAATTTAAAATGGATCCAATTTAAATATAGAACCCATATATTATTAAGTGTCCAAAAGTCCATTCCATTACAATTTAAAACACAAATAAAATTACAAAGCCCTAACCCGGCCAGCCCATTCTAATTTAAAAAAACCCTAGCCTTATCAGAACCCTAATCCCCATTACTTTTGTGTGCAGCCGAATGACAGTTTTTGGATCAAGTTAGATCCAACGGCCCAGATCAATCAAGATCGACCCTCCAGCTAGCCGCGATTGGAGGATACTCGCGGGCCGTTCAAGTTCCACACGCGCGTGTGATGCACCCTCTGGCCATCTGCCTTACCCTCGCCACGTGGCTTGATCCGGTGCCGCCACATCAATATTAAGATCGCATCCAAACCGTTCATCTTCGAGCGATCTCAGCCGTTGGATCAAATTTGATCCAACGACCAAGATTAGATCTGGCCAATTGCTTGTCATCTCCCCAGCCACGTGTCTTGGCTAGTAGATTTTTCGCTGCCGTCGTACGCCATCCATCACCGGTTTCAACCATCGGACCTGCCAAATAACAAAAAATCGAAAATGTCATATTCATCTACAACAATTTCATTTAATGTTTGCTTATTATTGTAAACAAACACAAATCAAAGATCGGGTATATATGTAAGGGGATCTAGAATTTTATGTACTCAGAGACTTCGAATGAAATAAAAAAAAAGAAAAAGCAAGCAAAAAAATTTCAGACAAAGGTATCATTTTCTTCTATATTTCTGCATGCAACCGAATCAAAAATAAAAAGATAATAACAACGAAATTTAGGGTTTCAGGTGTTTACCTTATTGGACATCGAACCGCCGCCATGCATGGTGGTTGAGGTCACCATCTCCAATGATAGATGGTCTTGGCTTACAAAACAAAGTTTTTTTTTAAAAAAAATTCTTTTCGGCTTTTGGTGATTTGAGGCGGATTGGGTTTTCATTTTGAAAAGCGGTGACCGTATTTAAGTTTAGGTAAAGAAGATTTGTGATTTGGGTTTTTTTAGTTTGTCGGCGCTTACAGTCGGCGGCCGGTGGTGTTTGACGACGGAAGGGACTGAAAAGACTCATTGGTTTCTGGGTTTAATCTCTAATAGGAATGAATACCAAATGATTTTTGTTTCGGTTGAAATGAGTAATAAATGGGAGAGTTTTTTTTCTTAACCAAAATTTCAAATGGCCAAAGTCTGGTTCAATGGCTGAAGAGTTCTATTTATATTCGTTTTTATTTTAAAAATGGGTAAATAACAAAATAATCCATCTGTCTTTAATCTTTTGCAGCGGTACCCTTCCGCATGGTTTAATTCTTTTTCCAGTCCCTATAGCTTTCAAATGGTTTTCAATGTCGCCCTTTAATTTAGTTAAATCGAATTTGTAAATGGTAAATTACCTAAGAAGTCCTTCCGCCCTTTTGTTATTTTCAAAAAGTCTCTGCCGCATGGTATAATTACAAGACTGACCCTCTAAGTTTTAACCGTTTTTTATTTTAGTCATTAATCTTGTTTTGTTTTCTTTTAAGGGTAAATCATGCTTCAGTCCTCCTTCCTTTCATTGTTTTGCAATCAGGTCCTATTTCTTTTAATTTTAAAACTCCTTTTATGGGTTAACTACCTTTTAGTCCCTGTCTTTTTTAATTTGATTTAATTTCAGTCTCCCTTTTTATTTAATTATTTATGTATTTATTTTTATTTATATTTTATGTGTTTTTATTATATTTTTGTTCGTTTTATTTTACATGCCATTTTTGGTTCTTTTGTGAATTGTGTATATTTATATGTACTTCTTTTAATTTTTCATGTTGCATTATCTTTAACATGTTTTTTTTATCCCTTGTATACATTCATGTATAGGAAAGTATGTTAATAAGTATTTTAATGGTACGTTATATATATTATATTATGCACATGCTAATTAATGTTTTATATCATGTATTATATTATATGTATTATATTATATCATTTATGTTAGTTATATTTCTATGTATATGTTACATGTATTAGGTTATTTTTGTATATTAATACATATTGAATGTTACATGTATATGTTGTACATATGTTATGTTTATACATACATGGATAATTTATTTTAATTATGTATTTACTTTTCATTATATGTACTGTTTTATTTAATATTTGTTTACCTCTTATATTTCATGTTTTAATTATTCGTGTTTTTTTTCTCACATAGTTTTAGGCCTTTCATCCCGGTATTCTAGTGGGAGTGTCATCCCGGTCTCCGAGTGTCATCTTCTTTGGTACCATGGATCGAGGCAAACTTTTAATATTCGAAACTTGTTTTTAAGAATTAATTATTAAATTAAATCAACTTTTATTTTTCTTTATAAACACGATACGAATGTATTTGGTACCAATTTTAGGCGTAGCCGGGGGTGCTAACCCTTCCCCGTGCGTAATCAACTCCCGAACCTAATTTGAATCTCTGGTTTTGTTTTCGGTGTTTGGTCTACCTTATCCAAGTGACCGGTGGCGACTCCATTTTTAAAAATACAAGTTTTTCTAACAAATTCCTTTTATATATTTTCAACAAAAGCGGGAACTTCCCCAAACACGATTTTTATAATTTTTTCGTAGCGTCTTAGAAAAAATAGTCGCTACAGCATAGCGACTCCGTTGGGGACCAAAATTTTATTTTCAAAAATAAAATAGGAGTTAAGCCATGTAACCCCCTTGACCTGGCCTAGACGCCCAACCGAACCAAGAAGGCTACATTAGGTTTGCCGTAGCAAACCGAAGAGATACAACCAAACCCGGTCCATTTTTTTCTTTTTATCTTATCTAGATGTCAATTATTAACCCTACATGTTCATGCAGTTATTAGGTGCAACCCCAACTCAATCGGGCATCAAATTGACATCCAATTGATCACATTTGCAACTTAGGGACCAAATTGCAAATACAGAGAATTCCAGGATTAAAGCTCACTTTTAGGTTACCAACCTTCAATTAGTCAGGTTCTAATCTTTCATTTCAAATTTCACCTCAATCCGATCATTCTATCATATACAATTCCATTGGCAAGATCCATGGACTAAAATGCAAAGAAAACAAAACTGCCCAAAAGTATCATTAACAGAATAAACGGTCATCCGTACCGATACAAGCAAACCCGTATTGATGCGGTTTGAAACACCCCATTTCGATACACCACCAAGCCGTATCGATACGCCTAACTGAAATACCGAACTTTTGAAATATTTTAAAGTGTACCGATACGGTTCCTTAGGTGTTTTGATACGCGGGTTCGAGTTGCAAAAGTGAATTCCAGAGGCTAAAACTCGTATCGAAATGCCCATCCCCGTATCGGTACGCCAGGCCAAATTTGCCTAGGCGTATCGAAACGCACAAGACCTGTACCGATCCCACAAGCCTAAAATTGCCTAGCCGTACTGATAAGGTCCCACGCGTATCGGTACGCCTGGGCCTGTAATGTCACATTTGGCTAGTTTTTCATCCCAAAAGCATACTCAAACCGCCCAATCATGTTTAAAATACAATACCAACATACAAGGCATACCTCAAGCATCCAAGCTACACAAACTTAGCATCCTAACATGGCATCTTTGCATCAAAGAAAATCTATAGGCATGCATCCTAGTTTCCATCCAAGCAACATATCAAAAAGGCAAACCGGCATCAAAATAATCTTTAAAGGCCATTTACAACCCAAGATAAACTAAAGAAACATGCTCAACCGGGAGTTCCACAAAACATCTCCCAAAATACAACAAGTACCCTGTTGCCATTATTCATTATAGTCTAAACCAAAACATACTTTGGAAACAAGTCTTGCCAAGATCCCCTTGCTTCTTGCTGCCTTCCAAGACCTCAATTATTTGCATTGATGGACAATGAGAGCGTAAGAACACAAGGCTTAGTGAGGAAAGCTAAAAAACAAACACCATCAATGCATTTAAAACCATTTACTTAACATCGTCCTTTAAAACATTATACCCTTTTAAAACATGCACTTTACACCAGTAAACCAGCATATTAAACCATATGCTACATGTATCATTAAACAACAGCAAGTCACATTGCTAACCCTCCACTTAAGCCTTCCCATGCATTACTACCAAATGCAAAGCTTAAGGAGAAACATGTATAAATCACATTATACAACAAAAACATTTCAACGATACATTAACAATTATATTGGCTTTCAAGTGATCATTAACAAGTTCAATAAAAAAAGAGGTCATCGGATACACGGATTCAACAAGTGTTAACCCAACACTTTATGCCATCTCAACCGGAATAGCGATACAATCACAATCGCGGTACATTAACAACCGGGTACCATAACAACCCACGGGGATACCCACCCCAATCATCGGGTAGACGCTTAATCCATTAACGGGAGTATTCGGTACTATTTAACCCCTCTACCGTTAGGGTACTTGGATGGAGTATTCGGTACGCCGTATAAACCCCTCAACATCCAATGCGACTTATTTACAGTGCACTCAATCCTATGGCCGACCAACTATATCCGATAACAATTTTAAAACCACATCACTTGCCAATATAATTAACCAAAAAACATTTTACCTCACTGTTTTTAACAAGCATTAAACCATGCCATTTATCCAAATCAACAACCATGCTTTAAAACACAAGTATAAACCATACTTACAAGGATCACTTACCATGTGCATCCTTTAGCAAAACATGCTTAAAAATAGTATATCGGATACTTTAAAACATGCTTAACAGTAGGTAACATGTAATTAAAACAAATGCATCAATCGTTTTGTAAAAGCACGACCTAGAGAGTAAAACCACTTTATACTTTCTTCCGAGTCTAGCTAAGAGTTTCAAGCTCTACCTTAACTCCTAAAACTCTGTTCCAAAACATCAAACGCTTTAAACCACATTTTCATTCACTGATACGTGAAACCTCAATTCGCCGAAGCGAAAACAAGTATCTGAAACCTCAAATGCTTCTGCAATCACTTCCGGATCAACCTCCCCTGTTTTTACCACAAAACAACAGAGGATTAATGCATAATAATGCATTCTAAACACAGAAACTACAATCCTTCTCAGATTTCCACAACACCTTCACAAACAACCATCCACAACAACCAAAAACATAACCAAAACACTTCGATTCACAACCCAGCCAACATCTATCAATCTAACATCACTTTTAACACTAAAACTCATCTAAAAACATATCCAAAACAACCTACCACCTCCAGCAACCTTACAACCAAAGAAACACCACAAAACCACAAAACTAACAACCTAAACAAATAAAGGTTCTTAAGTTTCGGGATTCCATTGATAAAAATCACTTATCAACATTATTAAACATCCAAAATATAAATCAAAGAATTCTTAATTACTGGAAATTAGATCCAATCCGTGAATTAACTCATTTTCCCCAAATAACTCAATTAAACATTGGAAAATCATCAAAATCAGATTAGAAACACAAAAACAAGGATCAAATGCTTGAGAATTTCAATAAAGAACCATAAAATAGAGGAGATCTCGGACCTTACCCCTATTGTGAAGTTTTTCCCCCAATTAATTTGTGAAAAGTTAAGAAAACACAAGATTATTGTAAGATTTTGTGTAAACAACCTTTATAAAACAATTTGCAACAATAAAATCAAGTTAGAAACCACCTCTCATCTGGAAATTTGATGAAAACCTGAGTGTTTGGCTGAGGAGAGAATGGAGAGAAAAAGTTGAGAGAAAATGACGTGATTTTTGTTTTAGAAAAGATAACTAACTTTTTAACAAAATTCTCTTTAATTACTAATTAAACTACATGTTAAAATCAGTTAAATCAAGGGAGAAATCATCAAAAACCAATTCGTAAAATAGCTCCTTAAAGGTTCTAAGTATTGAACCTTTTCGTTTTAGTCACTAGAAAATCATAGTTTTCAAAACTTTCATTTTGGTCACTAATCAAAATGTCCACCTTCCAAAACTCATTTTTCAAAATTTATTCCACCATTATTAAATACATAATTAATAATAATTTTTGAGCATTTTCCACAATTTTTCCATCACCAAAAATATTCGATCCCGAAACTGACTTGAATCTTTACTCCGGTCCACCAGACCGTCTAATAAACCACCAAACCACTAAGCCCTAAAATCGGGGCGTAACAAGACATAATTATATTTGTATCATAATTATTCAGAAAAATTTAAATTTGGCTTAATTTAATTCCTAAGTTTTGTTCTCAACATTATATAGTAGTCTTAGAAGCTTTAGGAGGAGTGGTTACTTTGCTTCGTGGGGTTTTTACCTCCGTACAGTGTTGTAATTCACTTCAGGAATTCAGTCCTTATATTTCATGAGGTTTTCACCTCCGTACGGTATAAGGGTCGTATTCCCTCGAATCGATGTCCAAGCGACTGTTCGAGTATCATTTACTTTAGAATACGACCGCATATAGTAAGACATAGAGCCTACCTATTAGATCCATGCCGATACTCTGTCCGTTTAGCGGATCCCTTGTATAAGTTTTCTTTGCATTTTTGTTTATTTGTGTTTTTTTAATGCTTGATTTGAGTGCTTTAAGTACCTCTGCTTATTAACCATTTATTATTCTTTTCAAACTGACACAATTTTCTTTTTGTGTTTGCTTTTTTCTTTTTATTTTGTCCATCGCATTTTCATAAACATAAAGGTATTTATTTCGTAAGTGACCGTCACTGTAGAAGGCAGTCATAATGGACAAGAGGTCTCGTATTCAAATAGAGCGAGCAAATCCTGAGCATTGTCAGAAGAATCGAGAGTGCGAATCATCTAAAGAGTTCGAACAAGATAGGGTAGCTGATACTCATATTAAAGATAAGTGGGATGAAGTACAATAGTTGAAAAAGCAAATGGTCGAGATGATGAATCTGATGACTACTATGGCTAACGACAATGGGTCCATAGAGTCAGAAGAAGACCTGCTCAATAGTCAGAATAAAGAGTTCAACGATCAGAATCTCATTTCCAAGCAAAATAACATCAGTAAATACGATAAGTCGAACCCTTTTGTGATTCGCGTCAATAAACCGGCGGGAGGTACATCTGAGTCAAGCTCCCAAAAAATAAAGATAGGTTCAGAAGAAACCTAAGAAGTCGATAATGTGAAAAAGCATGTCCCGATCCCTATGAGGTACACTGAGCTGCTCCTGATGCTTATTGAAAGAACCTTATCACCCATGTTCGTTCTGTCTCGAAAGAACCACCTTACCCAAAAGGTTACAACAGTCATGCCAGGTGCGATTATCACTTAAGAAGTTCAAGACACGCTACAGAGAACTGTGGGGCCTTGAAGAACCGAGTTAGAGACCTTGTTAATATGGGAGCGTTAAGTTTTGAAGATGGAGGGCCCATATTCTACAATGAGCCAGCGATCGCTCGAGGGGCAAAGTTGGAAAAAGGCCAATACCTTGGAAAAGGTTTGAATAACATGGAAATGAGTTACTCCAGTGAATTAACTTTAGAGGCCAAAGATGGGGGCATCCCAAAAGAGGGGATTCGTTCGAGTATAACCAACTTAGACAAGAACGAAATAATTTGAGCGAGAAACTACAAAGTTTGCAAGATGATCATCATAAGCTTTACTGTGTGTTCAGAAATGATGGAATGGGCGACACTCTAGAAGAATGGAAGAATGGCATCATTCAGCTCAAGAATAGCTTGGGACATTGGAAACAGAGAGGTGTGACTAGTGAAAATAGAGCCCGATTGCTGTCACAACAATTGAAAAAAAAGGAGGAAAGGTGCGATACCCTCCGGAAAGAGTTACGAGATAATCTAACTATGAACGAGATTCTAAAATCATGTTTGCAGCAGAGTGAGAATGAATCCCGCACATTTCAATAAGAGAATGCAACGCTTAGAGAGCAAATAAATGAGTTAATATTTCTCTACGTATGAGCGAGATTCGTGTCGAAGCCTTCAAGCAAGCTAGTTATGAAAGTGTTGAAAAGGTAACTCTTCGGCTACGAAAAGCCGAGCGAGAAATACAAGAGAAGGACAACGACATGAAGAGTGTCATTGCTCAAGTGCGTAGAGTGGCTCAACAAGTAGCAGACATGGCCTACACAGCTATGCCATTGAGACAAAATATGAATCCCGCATTGGACCCTGAAGGAAAGATGGCTCGTTTGCTATAAGAAGTCCAAAAGTTAGGGGCTAGGGTTCATCGGTATTTGTAAAGTTTATAAGATTGAAATCTGATGTAACAAGCCTTTTTGTTCAATGAAAGTCTTTCTATGATGATCACTTTGTGACTAATACATTATTGCATTCATGTTAACATTTTGATGATTCAGAAATATTTCATATTAGGGGAATTTTTATATAAAAGGGAAGATGCTCTATAATGTACAAAGATTGACAATAGTACGGTTGGAAATAATCTAAGTATGAAGCAAATCGAGAAAAGACAGAATTGGGGCACCGAGTACACATTTCGCTCCAAGAAGAGTGGCCAACAAACGCCCGTAGAATATTGTCAATATTTTGTACACATATACCTTTCTTTATAAAAATCCTCCTAAAGGACTATTAGTGAATCAACACTTCATTTGCATTCATTCACTTCATCTGTATCCATTTTGATAGTTTATACTTACTGTTTGTTTTACATTTTAGACGTTTATTATACATGCATTAGTTAAATAATAAAAATTTTACGGGCTCGATGGCAGTATTCGAGAACAGTGGAAAGGAAGAATGGAACAAAAACTTGACCAATTAGAAGATAGAATTAAGAGAGAGCTTAAGAAGAAAGAAAAAAATGAATGTTTTCAATACAATGGAGCTTTGCCTATTCCCTGATTTGGTCATTCCTCCAGATTTCAAGACTCCCCGATTTGTGCAGTATGATGGCACAAGTTGCCCGAGAGTTCACCTAAACATGTTTTGCAGAAAGATGGAGGGCTACATAAAGAATGAAAAGTTACTAATCCACGACAGTTTGGTACAATTGATTAAGCAGAAAATAGATTCGGTCATGGGGTGACCTAGCCGACGCCTTTTGGAGCCAATATAGATATGCTTTATACCTAGCGCCGAGTCGGCAATTCCTGCAAAGCGTGAAAATGAGGTCAAATGAGAGCTTCAGGGATTACGCTCTAAGATGGCGGTGTTTGGCAGCCCAAGTTCAGCCTCCCATAGCCGAAGAAGAAATGAAGCCCCTATTTCACTCAACTCTTCCCCTTCCTTACTTTGATATAATGCTCAGAAAGTCAAGAAACAGATTTGAGGATTTCATGTTGATTGGAGAAAGGATAGAGTATGCAATCAAAGAAGGAAAATTAGGGTCTAAGCCTAAAGACCAAACTAAGAAAGAGGCAGAAGAAGACCAAGAAGCAAATGAGTGTCGTCTCCAAAGCACTCGTAATCATAAGAGAAGAAGACCCGCTAATTTTCCTGAGTCGCCGCGAAAAGTTCCTCGAATAGGCACAAATTTAGAAATATTTGGGGTCCCTATTGCAGATATATTTCCCCATTTAGTATAGGGTCACTATCTCACTTCTAAATCGGTAAAAATTACACCTGATTTGTCTGCCCACAGTTACGACCAGGGTAGTACTTGCGATTTTCACACGGGGCACCGGGGCATGCCACCAATAAGTGTAGGGCGTTATTAGAAGAGATTAAGAAGCTGGTGCATGATGGAAGGCTGACACAAGAGATGGTGAAACAGTGGATGCAAGAGCGAAAAGAGTAAATTGTTTCAGCAGTTGAAAAGGCGAAAAGGATAAGGAAGGTGAATCTTTGGCCCTAAGAAGCCCCATCTTTTGTTATGTTCATGTTTTAGCTAGATTTATGACATCTCTGCATTTGAGTTTTCTTTTGAAGTAATGCATGGAACCAACTCTGCTACCTTTGGCCCGAATGTAGCAAAGATCTTTTTGTAAAGGGCATGTGTCATGATTGGTGATTTCCATTTCAATGAAAATCGCATTTTGCTTAACATACAATTAGGGGTGAGAAAAACTCGACTCGAAAAAATTGATTTTTTTTTTCAATTTTGAGTTATTCGAGTCAAATCGAATAACTCGAAAAAATTCAATTTCGAGTCGAGTTCAAATTTTCAAATTTTGAGTTATTCGAATTTTTGAATAACTCGAAAATATCCCTTTTAAATTACTGGGCTAATTGCACATTTAACCCATGTAATTTTATTTTCAGTTTTATTTCAGTCTGGTCTTCTCTTTTTTCTCTTTTTTTATTTTTGCCTTTTAATTTTCATTTCTTTACAATTTGGTCACTTTCTAATTTTTTTATTTTATTTAATGCAATTTTTATTTGTATCTTTTATATTATGTTATTTCTTTTATGTTTTTAATTTCCGCATTTAATTTATTGCTTTTAATTTTCCGCACTTTTAATTTCCCGCATTTAAATTTTTGCAATTTAATTTACGTATTTTATTTTGTTCGTCCCGATCTGCTTCCAAAATTTTAACTTATGCATTTTATTTTCGTTAATCTGGTCCTTTTTGGATATTTTAATTTACGCATTTATTTTCCCTAAACATTTTCAAAATATATTCAAAACAAAAAAAACCTCGCCATAAAAAAAACCTTTATACCTCAAAATTTTAGCTATTACAACGGTGAGTTTTAAATTTATCAAATATTTTCCTAAACCCTAAACTAGAAAATATATTTTAGGGCACTATTTTCCTCCTTCCGCTATCTTTGGTCTCGCCTTGGCCTTACATAGATAAGAATGAGGTTTTTAACAAGGCTCGTAATTTAATGAAATGACTCGAACTTATATGTTTGTAGATCTCATATTATTAGAGAAAGTCGTTTAAATTTGAACCAAAACATACTATAATATTATAAATAGTTACAATAAGATTTGTACATAAACTCGAAAACTCGACTCGACTCGAACTCGCTAAACTCGACTCAAATCGAAAAAAATTTAAATTAAGTTTAAGTTGTAAAATTAGTCTCGTCAACTCGAATAACTCAAAATTTTTTACTCGACTTGACTCGCTCGAACGCTCACCCCTACATACAATGACCTTGAAAGCATGTATAGGTATATCCCTTATTATCTTTGTAGGTCACTACATACCAATTGCAAGATGTGACATCGATTCTGAGATCAATTGAATGTTGTGATAACGATGAGACGTGATTTTTCCCTAACAGACTCTAGTAGGCAAAGCAATACCACTACTCCTTTGATAATATTCGATGATGAAAAGCTCTAAATTTTAACCGTAAGAGTTGCTTGAAATTGAAATTCTAAGCGTAGTCTTTTGTTCCTTAATGCATCGTAATTAATGGCCAGGAATATACGTATAGAAAAAAAGAAAAAAAAGAAAAAAATAAAAGAGGAAAAGAGAAGAGAAGAAATGAACTATAAAATAAATAAATCTCGAATCACTCTGATAGAGCTATGGGATTGACAAATCTAATAAGGAAGCTTTGCTCTACCTGTTCAAGACCCTGGCGTCAGAGTTGAATCTTTGAAGATACGATTACGATTACTATTATTATTATTATATCCCAACAGTGATCAGAAGCACACACTTACACCCAGAATGATATTCTTAGAATGATATTTTTGCATCCTAACAGTTAAATAAGCCTATCTTTTTGGGCGGAGCAAAAAATGAGAATTGAGAATGAGTAGTCTTCTGTAGCATTATGGTAATCATGAGGATGAACTGAGCATCTTGAGAGATTTTACAACCTCAAATCGCCACAACATTCAAAGTCTTTACAGACACAAGCCATGCTTGAAATGATCACCGAAAGGTTAAATTTGAGACACTCTTGCATTTGATATCCAGAGATTATATTCTGTTTGTTGTATTTTTATTAAGATTTTGGTTTCAAGGTCCGGTATGTTAATCTAAATGACACTCTTCATTGGAATAACGATCATCAAATTGACATTTTAAACAAAAGGATTTCCATGTATTGCTTCAGGGATTAGAATCAGAATGTAAAGGTCGTAGATGTGATTGATTGACCTATCGCAGAGAAGTGAACTATCAATGTCTACGATAGGTGTGATGGCATGAACTCATATGACAGGTGGCTTAGTGCCTTAAAGCATATTTCAGCCATGGTGTTGAGTGATTCGGAGAAATGAAGAAAAAAACTCTGAGTGTTGGGCCAGAATAGACCAGAATGAGGCCAAGGTCGAGTAGGGCAAAACCACGAATGTATGATTGATCAAGTACGATGACCTGAAGTTGTTTCTCGTTGAAATGCGACAAGAAGATTGGATCTAAGAATGAGCTCAGGGTATGGGGGCATTTTGCCAGCCATAATATTAAGACAGATAAAGACTCCGAGTGTCGGATCGAAGACAAGAAGAATAGTTAAGCTCGAGACAAAATTGGGCAACAATACCCCATGAGATAATAAGATTGCCTAACGAAAAAGTATAGGGACCAAAATTAGTTTTCCCCAAGATTTTTCGATTGATTCCAGAAGTGAAGATTGAACTCAAAGATGAGTTTGAGGAATTGAGGCATTTTGCTCACCCTAATGATTAGAATAGCTGAACACTTTGAGTGTTGGGATCAAAGACGAAAAAAATAGCTAGGCCCAGGATTGAATGGGGAAATGTTCGATGAGATAATGAAAGTCCCTACATAAGAGTGGTGCAGGGACTAGAATAAGAAAATTTGCGATGAGGGTAGCGACCCCAAAGAAGGAAAAGGGCTTTTGCGTAAGAGAATTGAAAACATGGATCTGGTCGTAGGTGAAATGAGTATTCTACTAATAAAGTGAAGATTGAAGAGCATGCTGCAAAAGAAAAGAAAGAAAAAAATTCAAAGAATGACCTCTTAGGGGATAAGATTCTAAAATAAAAGAAAAAAAGAAGAAGAAGAAGAAGAAGAAGAAAAGAAGAAAGAAAAAAGTAGGATAAGAGAAACATAGTGTTACGTTGCATGCATCATATAGATAGGGGCATGACAATTTAAAAGCATTTTACTTGTTTTCAACAGATATTTGAAGAATACCATAGATTTCAGTCTACAGCTTCAGGTTGAAGGGGTAGATCCTTTTGAAGATTTCCATTGGTAGCCATTTTCAGCGTGAATCCAGATCTTAAGACTTTTGAGCCATCTGTAAGTCCTCTGGGCATGATTTTAACCTTATTTTGATGTCAAGACTGGTAGAACTGGGCATCATTATAGGGGATTGGTAGCTATTTTCGGCGTGAATCCAGATCTTAAGTCCTCCGGGCCATCTGTAAATCCTTCGGGCATGATGTTAACCTTATTTTGATGTCAAGACTGGTAGAAACTGAGGTATTATTATATGGGATTGGTAGCCATTTTTGGCGTGAATCCAAATCTTAAGACCTCCGGGCCATCTGTGAGTCTTCCGGGCATGATGTTAACCTTATTTTTGATGTCAAGACTGGTAGAAACTGGGGCATCATTATAAGGGTTTGGTAGCCATTTTCGGCATGAATCCAGATCTTAATACCTCCAGGCCATCTGTAGTCCTCCGGGTATGATGTTAACCTTATTTTGATGTCAAGACTGGTAGAAACCGAGGCATCATTATAAGGGATTGGTAAATCTAGATCTTAAGTCCTCCGGGCCATCTGTAAGTCCTCCGGGCATGATGTTAAACTTATTTTGATGTCAAGACTGGTAGAAACTGGGGAATTATTATAAGAGATTGGTAGCCATTTTCGGCGTGAATCTAGATCTTAAGTCCTCCGGGTCATCCGTGAGTCCTCCGGGCATGATGTTAACCTTATTTTGATGTCAAGACTGGTAGAAACCAGGGCATCATTATAAGGGATTGGTAGCTATTTTCACATTGACTCCAGATCTTAAGTCCTTTGGCCATCTGTAAGTCCTCCAGGCATGATGTTAACCCTATTTTGATATCAAGACTGGTAGAAACTAGGGCATCATTATAAGGGATTGGTAGCCATTTTCAGCGTGAATCCAGATCTTAAGTCCTCCGGGCCATCAGTAAGACCTTGGGGCATGGTGTTAAGATTTCTTTCGATGTCAAGACGAGTACGAATCGGGGCATCGAAAAGATTGAAGTTTGAAAAGTTGGCCGAGGAAAAACAAAAACTTCCAGAAGAACTCGTGGTTCCAAAGCTGAGAATAGGGAAGTAGAAGAAAAATGAGTGCTTGTGATCTTTGCTTTGTTCTCGTTTCACAAGAACAAGAAAAGAGGGGAAGCTGTAATCACTCATTTTTGTCCGGGTGTATAATATTATTATTATAATATTAGTGTTGCCATTAATATGTATGCATATATTGTACTAATATGTATGTATGTATGTATGTATGCATGCATGCATGCATGCATGTATGTATGTATGTATGTAATATGTGTGTAATATTTATATTTGAATGAATGTATGTATGCTAGTATGTATCTACGTATACATATGTGAGTCCATATTATATATTGTATGCTTGCATGTGTTACCATTATTGTATGTATAATGTGTGTATGTATATTATATATGTGATATAGTTGTGAGTATAAATATCGTATGTCATGTATATGTTTATATGTATGAATGTTATTATTATTAATTATTATTGTTGTTATTATGGGTTAGAATTTAAATGGATCCAATTTAAATATAGAACCCATATATTATTAAGTGTCCAAAAGTCCAGTCGATTACAATTTAAAACACAAATAAAATTACAAAGGCCCAACCCGACCAGCCCATTCTAATTTAAAAAACCCCCAGCCTTATCAGAACCCTAATCCTCTTTACTTTTGTGTGCAACCGAATGACAGTTGTTGGATCAAGTTAGATCCAACAGCCCAGATCAATCAAGATCGACCCTCCAGCTGGCCGTGATTGGAGGATACACGCAGGTCGTTCGAGTTCTACGCGCGCGTATGATGCACCCGCTGACCATCTGCCTTCCCCTCTCCATGTGGCTTGATCCGGTGCCGCCACGTAAATATTAAGATCACATCCAGGCCGTTCATATTCACGCGATCTCAGCCGTTGGATCAAATTTGATCCAACGGCCGGGATTAGATCTGGCTGATTGCTTGTCATCTCTTCAGGAACGTGTCTTGGCTGCCAGATTTTTTGCTATCGCCGTACTCCATCCATCACCGGTTTCAACCACCGGACGTGCCAAATAACAAAAAATGGAAAATATCATATTCATCTACAGTAATTTCATTTAATGTTTGCTTATTATTATAAACAAACGCAAATCAAAGATCGGGTATATATGTAAGGGGATCTAGAATTTTATGTACTCAGAGACTTCAAATGAAATAAAAAAAAAGAAAAAACAAGCAAAAAATTTTAGACAAATGTATCATCTTCTTCTAAATTTCTGCATACAACCGAATAAAAAATAAAAAGATAATAACAACGAAATTTAGGGTTTCTGGTGTTTACCTTATTGGACACCGAACCGCCGTCATGCATGGTGGTTGAGGTCACCATCTCCAATGATAGATGGTCTTGGTTTACAAAACAAAGTTTTTTTTTAAAAAAATATTTTCGGCTTTTGGCGATTTGAGGCAGATTAGGTTTTTATTTTGAAAAACGGTGATCGTATTTAAGTTTGGGTAAAAAAAAATTGTGATTTGGGTTTTTTTGTTTGCCGGCGCCAGCAGTTGGTGGCCGGTTGTGTTTGACGGTGAAAAGGATGGCAAAGACTCATTGGTTTCTGAGTTTAATCCCTAATAGGAATGAATAGCAAATGATTTTTGTTTCAGTTGAAAGGAGTAATAAATGGGAGAGTTTTTTTTTCTTAAGCAAAATTTCAAATGGACAAAGTCTGGTTCAGTGGCTGAAGAGTTCTAATTATATTCGTTTTTATTTTTAAAATGGGTAAATAACAAAAAAATCCCCCGTCTTTAATCTTTTGCAGCGGTACCCTTCTGCATGGTTTAATTATTTTTCCAGTCCCTATAGCTTTCAAATGGTTTTCAATGTCGTCCTTTAATTTAGTTAAATCAGATTTGTAAAGGGTAAATTACCTAAGAAATCCTTCCGCCCTTTTGCTATTTTCAAAAAGTCTCTATCGCATGGTATAATTACAAGACTGGTCCCCCTAAGTTTTAACCATTTTTTATTTTAGTCATTAATCTTGTTTTATTTTCTTTTAAGGGTAAATCACGGTTTAGTCCTCCTTCCTTTCACTGATTTGCAATCATGTCCTATTTCTTTTAATTTTAAAACTCCTTTTATGGGTTAACTACCTTTTAGTCCTTGTTTTTTTTTAATTTGATTTAATTTCAGTCTCCCTTTTTATTTAATTATTTATGTATTTATTTTTATTTTTATTTTATTTGTTTTTAGTATATTTTTGTTCTTTTTATTTTACATGTCATTTGTGGTTCTTTTGTGACTTGTGTATATTTATATGTACTTCTTTTAATTTTTCATGTTGCATTATCTTTAACATGTTTTTTTTATCCCTTGTATATATTCATGTATAGGAAAGTATGCTAATATGTATTTTAATGGTACGTTATATGTATTATATTATGCACATGCTAATTAATGTTTTATATCATGTATTATATTATATGTATTATATTATATCATTTATGTTAGTTATATTTCTATGTATATGTTACATGTATTAGGTTATTTTTGTATATTAATACATATTAAATGTTACATGTTATATGTTGTACATATGTTATGTTTATACATACATGGATAATTTATTTTAATTATGTATTTACCTTTCCTTATATGTACAGTTTTATTTAATATTTGTTTACCTCTCATATTTCATATTTTAATTATTCGTGTTTATTTTTTTCTCATATAGTTTTAGGCCTTTCATCCCGGTATTCTAGTGGGAGTGTCATCTCGGTCTCTGGCTGTCATCTCCTTCGGTACCGTGGATCGAGGCAAACTTTTCATATTCGAAACTTGTTTTTAGGAATTAATTATTAAATTAAATCAACTTTTTATTTTTCTTTATAAACACGATACAAATCTATTTGGTACCAATTTTGGGCGTAGCGGGGTGCTAACCCTTCCCCGTGCGTAATCAACTCCCGAACCTAATTTGAATCTCTAGTTTTGTTTTCGGTGTCCGGTCTACCTTATCCAAGTGACCGGTGGCGACTCCATTTTTAAAAATACAAGTTTTCTCAAAATTTCCTTTTAAATATTTTCAACAAAAGCGGGAACTTCCCCAAACACAATTTTTATAATTTTTTCGTAGCTGCTTAGAAAAAAATAGTCACTACAGTGAGTGTAGTCGGAGTCTCGGGATGGGCTAGGTGCCTATCTTGGTTTCATTGTATTGGTCTATTGCATTTCCATCATTGAAATCAAGGTATGGATACATGAAAACCTTGTTAAAGGTATCATTGGTAAGCTTATTACATTATCATATTGATCATCGAATCATTACATTGTCATTGATATCGTTGAAACATTGAGAAAGGCCATATTGATCATGGTATATTGTTGTTGATATATTGTTATTATCATCGCTACTGTTATTGTTATTGATATTGGCCTAAGCATTGAATCCTTGGATACGAATGGATATGGGATACAATTTGCATGCCATAGAATTTATGAGCTCATTGGTATGGGGTGGACTATGGTCCTTGAGCTAAGGCTCTATTTGGTGATGTTGGTGGGATGTGTTGGTTTTGGTCTTAATGGTGACGTTTGAGGATATTGACCACTTATTGTTGGCGGTGTTGGTTGGGATTCACGTATCCACATTCACATATCGATCCAAGGAATTAAGTTATTGAAATTATTACTAAAATATGATTTGAGATGCATTTACATTGATATACATGTTATTGATATTGCTAGCTTTCATGTTATTATTGTTGACTACCCCACTAGGCTATATAAGCCTAATTCATCTCATTTCCATGCATTTTTAGGTTAAAGGTTGACCGAAACAAGGATCGGAGCTAGGCAAGTTTTGAAGCAAGTCATACAAGCTATAAGTAATGTAAACCTAGCCTTTAAATTCCCAATATGGTGGCATAGGGTCTAGACATTTTAGGTTAGCCCCATTTTGTATGTACATAAAGCTCACCATGTTGAATGGGACAAAATATGAAATATGGCATGTTAGTGTTTTGGCAAAATTGGTAAAATAGCCTAAAATGCTCTAATAAGTGAAAACTAGGTAAATGGATTCGCATTGGCATGAAATGTGACATGCATATAGATTTGATATTTATAAACTTGCTGGTAAAATTTGGTAAGCATTGGACAAAGTTAATGTCCCTAATTTGATAAAAAACCAGACTAAATTTAACATTACAAGTCTGTTCGTACCTATACGGGTGATGGCATATCGGTACGGGTGTGCAATTCGGGACACAATTAATATGGCGTACCGATACGACTACTGAGGTATCGGTACGGGTAATCGAATTTAGAAAATTATTGTAGCGCCGTATCGACACTGTGTCGAACCCTGAGGTTGACCCATCTTGTGTTGACCACGCATACTGATACGCAATATTGATATGAGTTTAATGAAATTAACCATTTTAACGGTCGTAGAAAGTGTATCAATACGGTCTTTAGTGTATTAGTACGACCATTCGACACTGAAATATAAGACCAGCATTGCATACCGATACAGATGTACCCGTATCGGTACGACCCCTAATGTTTATAACTGACTTAACGACCATGACATAGGCGTACCAATATGGCCTCTTCGAGTATCGGTACCGAGGTAGGTAATGCAACCCCCTTGACCCGGCCTAGTCGCAAGACCGAACCGAGCAAGCTACATTAGATTTACCAAAGTAAACCGGGAAGATGAAACCAAAACGCGACCATTTTTTTCTTTTATCTCGTCTAGATGCATTATTACTTTCCTACATATACATACTGTTCACAGGTGAGAACTCATCTCAATCGGGCATCGAAACGATATCCAATTGGATACAAACACAATTTAGGGACTAAATTGCAATTTCAACAATATACAGGGACTTTTCCCAATTTTAAGTTACCATCCTTTAATTAAATATATTTCATGTTTACATGCCAAAAATCAGCTCAATACGATCAACCAAGCTCATTCAATTGATAAGACAAGACCCAATGACTAAAACGAAAGCAAACAAAATTGTTTTTCCATGACATTAACAGAATTAACTGACTTCGTATCGATACGCTAAGGCCCTTATCGATACGGTATTGCATATTCATTTTGGTATGCCAAGCACTGTACCAGTACGCCACTTCGAATACAAAAATCCCATTTAATTTCTTTAAACACTGTACCGATACGATCATCTAGTGTTTCGATACGCAGGCTCGTTCCAAAATGTGAGATTCCAGTAGCAATAAAGCGTATCGAAACGCCTACACCCGTACCGAAACACCCTGCCCAAAATTGCCTAGCCGTACCGACACAGTCCCCCGCGTATCGGTACGCCTGGGCCTGTAATGTCAAATTTAGCTGGTTTTTCACTCGAATCTAGATGCATTTGAGTCCTAGCAACTTGCATACATGCATACAAACAACCATAAAGATAAAATCACATCAATAATAAGATTAAACATCCTAAAGCAAACTCATGTTTCCAAAAGATCACTCTAGAGATATGCTTCCTAAACCACTTTGCCAACATACCAAAATGCACAAATAAGCCAATCTCAACATAATCATCATAACAACACAATCAACACAGCATAATAAACTTGCTCAAACCATCACAACATGACAATCAACAAGGAGGCTTTAGATGCATACCTAAGCAATCAATCATCCACAACTATATGAAAGGGTTAACATCAAACTTAGCAACAAACCATCCTCAAAGCCCAGCAAAGAAACATACTTAAAATCCATAAGGAAACAGAATTACAACTCCCAAAAACCATGGTGAACACATTGCCTTATTAACCGAAAACATAAATCGAGTTCAAACTCAAAAGTAGTTTATCACTTGGATCCCTTCAAACCTTGCTTTTACTGCCCTGAACTTTAATGCTCTGCATCATTAGGGAAAAAAGAGCGTAAGCACACTTGCTTATTGAGGATACTCATAAAACAATGATGCATTAAAACCATTTGAAAACCATATGCTTGTTTTCCAAAAACATGCTTACAACCAAAACATTTTCCATGATTACAACCGAATCAAAGCATAACAACCTTTATGCAACATCATATACATTCCATGCTTAAATTCTTAAGCATTATAAATATACCATGCTTAAATCCCAAAGCATTATAAACAAACCATGCTTAAATCCTAAAACATTCTAAAATAGGTTCAACACATGAACTTTCACATATATTGGCATTTATAGTGACCCGGATAGACTACCTCTATCTTATACATATCGGATACACGGATCTCTCATACCATGCTATTGCGCGTAATAAGTGCTACGCAATTGTGCAAGTATACACGTTGCAAGTTATAATATAAAAGATATCGTCTCCACAGGGATTGGTGCAACTTCAAGAATCTAGTCTTTTGCACTGTAAAAAGTAAAAACACAAATAAAGGATTATAGGAGTTTAACTAATAACTAAACTAGAAAGCAATAAAGTAAAAGAAAATATAAGATCAAATGAGAGAGATAGGCCAGGTTATCGTGAGTTGAGGTGTGATAGCCGATTGGATCGTCTTGGTAAAAGAGTGCACGAGCAACTCAGTTGCCGTGGCAACTTGCACAACGGGGTTGCCTTGGCAACTAATCGATGGTTGCCTGGGCAACTAGTTGGGAAACTACTTGGGCGTCTGGGCAACAACCTTCAAGGTTCGGTAGAGCGTTCTTCAATGGTTTCTTCTTATCCCTAAGTCGAAACTCTAGCTACTTGTGCATGCCTTGATAATACATCCCTGCGTGAATCAAGGGTGAACAACAACAAATATTGCATTCCTCTTAGCCGTTGAAATCCTTGACTTATTCCTAAGCCGGATTAATCTTCACCATCAATAGATTGAATAAAGATCATATTCATTCGTTTCTTGAATCTAACTCTCCCGATATTAGATAAATGGATGAAGTTACGAGATCCTCTCCCAATTCACTCGCAAATTAGAATAAGAACCAAGAATGAATAAACCTTGAATAGAAAAGTGCAAACTCTTATTACCTAAACAAAAACCAATAGTTTCTCACAACAACAAAACACAATAACCATATCCAACTAGATTTAGTTCATGGCTAGGTTCCAAAGAAACACAAGATAGATAATCCCTAGCATGAACCCAATCGAACAAGAAAGAAAAGATGAAGAATGAGGCTTGTCGAAATCCTCCTTGCCCTAGATGCTTGTCGAAAATTCTCTCCTCTTGCCCTCCTTGGACTTGTCGAAATTCCCCCTTGCTCTCTATGGATTGTCGAAATCTCCTTCTTATTTATAGGGCTAGGTCAAAGTCCTTCTTTGAGGAGGAAGTTAAGCTGGAATTAAATTATCTTTAAAGAATATAATTCTTTATTATAATTATATTCCTACTAGAACTTCTCCTATCTTCTTGGAATTTAATTCTTCTTTAATCTCTTCATGGAAATCAAATTCCTTTGGGATTGGGCTTTGCTCCACGTCATCTTGGGCTTGTCTAGTCATCAATTTCGACTACCATATCACTTTTGCTCTTGTCGACAATTGCCCTGGCAACTGGCTCGGCGTCTCCTTCATGCATTACCCTGGCAACTGGTTCGGCATATCCTTCATGTATTGCCTTGGCAACTAGCTCGGCGTCTCCTTCATGTGTTGCCCTGGAAACTAGCTCTAGCCTTGCTTTGGCAAGTGATCCTGCACATACACACAAAACACACCAAAGCAACATCTTTTCCCACAAAAACTACCAAGTTATGTAATCAAGCTCAACGATGGAAGGAAACATGGATTAATGCATGAATGGCTAATTATGCAACTAATATGAGCCTAAGTCTAACAATAATATGAGTAAAAAAGGGTAAAAAAATAGTACTTTTGAACACTTATCACACCCCCAAACTCGAACTATTGCTTGTCCTCAAGCAATGCAAACTCATAATTACCTGCCAAGACTTTAATTTTCTCAAACTTAGCTTTGAACTTGATTTCAATTCTCTGAACCGGGGCACAAAGTATGATTGGCTTTTTATTTTTTTCGGAGAACTTAGGAATTACTCGGAATCAAACTATAATGCTTGTGAGTGTGTGCGGAGTTGTGTGCAAGTCGATTTTTCGGATTCTATGCAAACAATAGGTTTTCAAATTACTTCATTGGGTTCTTTTTAACATGTTCTAACTAGAGCTAGTTTTGGGCACCTCTAGTGTTTTGTTTTTAGTTTTCTTAAGTTAATTTATTCGACTAGAGCCGGTTTCGGGCACCTCTAGTGATCAATTTTTTTAACACATACTAGAGCCAGTTTCGGGCACCTCTAGTGATCAATTTTTTTAGCACATACTAGAGCCAATTTCAGGCACCTCTAGCATTCATCCAACTTTTATTCTAATCCCTCAATTTGTTAATTATCAACCTAAGTTCACTAGAATTCCTTAAATCAATCAAACCACAACAGTGTTTCATCAAATTTAGCATCATAGTAACATTCTATGTTTTTCCATGGTTATCCTAGAATAAAAATTCTATCAATTAAGTGCATTGGCAAAGTCATCATCGGATATTCATCAAATTTAAGCAATTCTTGTTCCAACTAAAGGCATGACAAGCAATTTATGTATCCTAAATGTAATATTTAAGATGAATGTAACTAAACATGGTAACTACTAGTAACAATCCCCCCAAACTCGAGTGAGGCATTGTCCTCAATGCGTGCATTAAAGAAAAATAAAAATAACGAAAAATAAAATGCATACGAGGACTTACTCCGAGAGTTCGTTATCGTAGATGATTAGTTTCCTTTTGGTCGGTGTCTTGATTCTCTGGCTTGAACGCGATGGTTGTTTTCTTGTTGCCGGTGGTGAAATCGATCCTCGTACGGGGTTGTCCTCATCGTCCTCTTCATCAGTGTCATTGGCTTTTCGCTTGGAGGATTCAATTGGTGCAGTCTTTGTTGGTGCAATGGAGGACTCATCCAAATCTGAAAAATCAGAAAATGATTCCATAGGAGTTGATTCAGGCATAGGTGTTTTACCTTTGGCTTTTGCAGTGGTTGTCGGGATATCTTTAGCTTTGGTTGTCGTGGCATCTTTAGGGTTGGTTGTCGTGGCATCGGCTTGTGCGTGCACGATGTAGGTTGTCGCGGCATCATCTGTTGTGGTTGCCGTGGCAAGTAGTCGGTAGTGAATTTCCTTAGCATAGTTGTTGTGATTCTTGTTGTGGAAAAGAAAACAAAGAAAACCTGGAAACTAAAGATAATGAAGAAAAATAAAATATCTCCTAAAAATAAAAATAAAAATAGAAAGAAAAAGAAAATATTGAAAGGAGAGCATGCTCATGCATCTCCTAAGGTGGTCACTTCCTTGTTACGTTCCACATGGGCACCATTGTAGTGCTTCAATCTTTGTCCATTAACTTTGAATTCATGGTTGTCAGAGATGGACTTGATTATTGTTGCGTGTGATAAGTGCTACGCAAATGTGCAAGTAATAAAGTGATATGAGTATCGAGTATCGTCTCCACAGGGATTGGTTTGGGCCACTTTGCTTAAGTTACTGCACTGTGAAAATAAAAACACAATTGATAATAGAGGTTTTAATTAACGAGAAAAGTAAAAGCAATAAACTAAAAGAATAGATGAAAGAAAAATAGAGAATAAGCCAGGTTATCGTGAGTTGAGGTGTGATAGCCGATTGGATCGTCTTGGTAAAAGAGTGCAAGGGCAACTCAGTTGCCGTGGCAACTTGCACAGCGGGGTTGCCTTGGCAACTAATCGATGGTTGCCTGGGCAACTAGCTGAGCAACTACTTGGGCGTCTGGGCAGCAACTTCAAGGTTCGGCAGAGCGTTCTTCAATGGTTTCTTCTTATCCCTAATCGAAACTCTAGCTACTTGTGCATGCCTTGATAATACATCCCTGCGTGAATCAAGGGTGAACAACAACCAATCTTGCGCTCCTCTTAGCCGTTGAAATCCTTAACTTATTCCTAAGCCGGATTAATCTTCACCATCAATAGATTGAATAAAGACCATACTCATTCGTTTCTTGAATCTAACTCTCCCGATATTAGATAAATAGATGAAGTTACGAGATCCTCTCCCAATTCACTCGCAAACAAGAATAAGAACCAAGAATGAGTAAACCTTGAATTAAAAGTGCAAACTCTTATTACCTAAACAAAAACCAATTGTTTCTCACAACAACAAAACTCAATAACCCCAACCAATCAAGTTAGTCCGTGGTTGGGTTCAAATGATATACAAAGAATAATCCCCAAACCATGAATCTAATGGAAGCAAAGAAGAAGAAGAAATCGAACTCTCTCCTTCCTTGTTATCTTGTCGAAATCTCTTCCTTCTTGTCCTTTGGAGTTGTCGAAAATCTTCTCTCCTTTTGCTCTCCATGATTGTCGAAATTCCCTTCTTATTTATAGGGCTAGGGCAAAGTCCTTCTTTGAGGAGGAAGTTAAGTTGGAATTAAATTATCTTTAAAGAATATAATTCTTTATTATAATTGTATTCCTACTAGAACTTCTCCTATCTTCTTGGAATTTAATTCTTCTTTAATCTCTGCATGGAAATCAAATTCCTTTGGGTTTGGGCTTTGCTCCACGTCATCTTGGGCTTGTCTAGTCATCAATTTCAACTACCATATCACCTTTGCTCTTGTCGACAATTGCCATGGCAACTTGCTCGGCGTCTCCTTCATGCATTGCCCTGGCAACTAGCTCGGCGTCTCCTGCATGCATTGCCCTGGCAACTAGCACTAGCCTTGCTTTGGCAAGTGGTCCTGCACACACACAAAAATACACCAAAGCAGCATCTTTTTCCACAAAAATCACCAAGTTATGTAATCAAGCTCAACGGTGGAAAGAAACATGAATTAATGCACGAATAACTAATTATGCAACTAATATGAGCTTAAGTCTAACAATAATATGAGTAAAAAGGGTAATAAAAATAGTACTTTTGAACACTTATCACGCCCCCAAACTCGAACTATTGCTTGTCCTCAAGCAATGCAAACTAACAATTACCTGCCAAGACTTTAATCATCAAAGACATGCTTCAAACTTGAATTCAAACCTTGGAACCGTGACACAAAGTATGATCACCTTTTAATTTTTCAAATAGCACAAAAATTACCCGGAACAAAACTATAATGCTCGTGACAATGTGTGTGCGTAGTTGTGTACAAGTTGATTTTCGAGATTCTCTGTGAACAATAGGCTTTTATCAATTTAAGTACCGAGGTATTTTTTATTTTCACTAGAGCCAATTTCGGGCACCTCTAGCAAAGTAAGCAATTTCTCATTTTATTTTAGTCGACTAGAGCCAATTTCGGGCACCTCTAGCGATTCTTTAATGTGCATTAACTACTAGAGCCAGTTTCGGGCACCTCTAGCAAGAAAGAGCAATTACTACTAGAGCCAGTTTTGGGCACCTCTAGCAAGAAATTAACTTTTAATTTTCAATTTTAAATTTACCCTAATTTTAAGCAACCTAAGTTCACTAAGTTTCTTTCAATCAACAAGCCACAACCGTGTAAACAAATTCAGCATCATAGTAAAATTCTAAGTTCTTTTCATGCAATCCTAAAATTAAAGGTTCTTTCAATTAAGTGCAGTGGCAAAAATTCATCATTGGATATTCAACAAGTCTTAAGCAATTAAATCCAATTAAAGGCATGGCAAGTAATATATGCAACCTATATGTGATTGCTAACGATGAATGCAACTAAACATGAAACTAACTAGAAACCAACACCCCCCAAACTCGAGAGAAGCATTGTCCTCAATGCATGTAAGACTGAAACAAAATTTAAAAGAAACTAAATGAAATGAGTTAGTCGGAGAGGTCGTCACCTCGAGCGATAAGTTTCCTTCGTGCCGTTTGCTTGATTCGTTTTTTAGTCGGTGGTTGAATGCTGGTGCCGCGTGAATAGCATTGCTTTGATTTGATCCATGTTTGTCGATGCAGGTTCACTTGCATGGGCATCAGTAGTTGCCAAAGCCATTGTTGTTGCCTGGGCATCACCAGTTTCTGTTGTGGTTGCTGTGGCAAGTAGTCGGCAATAAATTTCCTTAGCATGGTGGTTGTGAGTCTTGTTGTGGAAAAGAAAATAAAGAAAACCTGGAAACTAAAGATAATGAAGAAAAATAAAATATCTCCTAAAAATAAAAATGAAAATAAAAAGAAAAAGAAAATATTGAAAGGAGAGCATGCTCATGCATCTCCTAAAGTGACCACTTCTTTGTTACGTTCCACATGTGCACCATTATAGTGCTTCAATCTTTGTCCATTAACTTTGAATTCATGGTTGTCAGAGATGGACTTGATTATCACAGCACCATGGGAGAATGGTTTGACGACTTCGAATGGTCCTGACCATCTTGATTTCAGCGTTCCCGGGAAAAGTTTTAGCCGAGAATTGAATAGGAGAACTAGTTGCCCTGGCGTGAATTGCCGCGGCAATAGTTTCTTGTCGTGCCATCGCTTTGTTTTCTCATTGTAGATTCGTGCATTGTTATAGGCGAGTGCACGGAATTCTTCTATCTCATTTAGATCCATCAAACGCTTTTGTCTGGCACTTTCCCAATCCATATTCACGGTCTTGATTTCCCATTGGTTTGTAGGTGATATTGCCCGTCCTCTGGCAATGATCAGATTGCTTGTAAAATTCTTGGGCATTTTTGTATAGTGTTGGCCAATACAAACCGGATTGAAAAACTTTGGCCCCGGTACGAGTTCCTCCAAAATGTCCTCTATAGGGTGAAGAATGGCATTGTCAGAGTACATTCTGTTACTCATCTTCAGGGACACATCGGCGTATAACCTGATCTGCACATTGTTTAAACAAAAGAGGCTCGTCCCAAAAATAATGCTTAGCATCATGGCGGAACCGCTTCTTCCCTTGGTGAGTAAGGCCATAAGGTAAAATACCACAAACAAGGAAATTAACTAAATCCGCGTAACAGTGTATTACCAAGGCATGTGCTGTCGTGGCGACTACTCCCAAGGTTGCCGAGGCGTGTGCGTCTAGAGTTGCCGAGGCATACGCATCCATGGTTGCTGAGGCGTACGTATCGGTAGTTGCCGTGGCGTCGAGGGTTGCCGAGGCATGCACATCCATGGTTGCCGAGGCGTCAGGGGTTACCGAGGCGTGCGCGTCCATGGTTGCCGAGGTGTGCGTATAAGGAGCTGCTGCGGCGTCGAGGGTTGCCGAGGCGTCAAGGGTTGCCGAGGCAACTAAAAGTTGTTCATCCAGGAATGCATCGCATATCTCTAAATCCGCATCCTCCTCCTTGTGAGTTGACCTAGGACTGCTCCTACCGCGAAATCACTTGCACCACACATGAGCTCAAAATGTGGCGTCCAATCTGGTGTAACGACAATGGGTGTCGAGGCAACTGTCGAACTCATTACCAAAAATGGAAAAATCATCCATGAGGATCTCAATGAGGTCTTCGACCATGTCTGAAAAGAGTGCCATTATGCATCTTCTAATGTTACTGCATAACTGAGAAAACTTGAGGAGAGTCGTTTCCGATACTTCTTATAGTCCATCCGTACCCTCCATCGGGTGACAATATTGCCCAAAAAGAGTTGGGCCAATGTGCTCCCAGCTACTCCCTTTTGCATTACCATGGTGGAGGTGTCTTTCTTCTTTGTTCGCTTGTAGTCCATGTATACTCTCCACCTTGCTACTATTCCTGAAGGCACAAATATATTAATAGGAAAAATTATATCCATTCTCAACCATTCAATTACCTCATTCTTGTCGACTTCTATCATGGTTGGATATAGCCTTTGTTTTCGTGGCAATTGCTGCTCAAGCCAATTGCCGTGGCAATCAGTTGCCAAAATTTGCTTTAAGTCAAGGGAAGAACCAATTTTCTGAAAAGCTTTATGAATCCAAACACCTTTTTCTTTTGGCCTCTCCATCAGTAGAGATTTCGATGGCTTCAAATCTACCAACCTCGGTTCCTCAAGACATACCTGCAATGGACGAGGTGAGCTTTTAAAGAATTCGAAAGGTTCAACCATTACCTGCTCATATTCCATTGGTAAAGTATTATCATCTCGTTGATCTTGCATGTGGTCGTGTAATTGTCGTGGCAATTGTAGATAAGAGCAATCTACAGATTCCTGCTTCAACATCAACGTTGTAACCTTCTGGGCATCAGGTTCCTCAGAATTTGCTTTAGTATTGTTGTTCTCAGCTTCACTGAGTGTTGTCGCGGCATTGCTCTGTTCAGGCTCCTCAATCATTGTCGAGGCAATTTGTTGTTCAGGTTCATCATGTGTTGAGCAGTCTCTCTCATTGGCATCCTCTTGACTTTGAGGTTCTAGTTGTTCCCCACACATCGGAGAGCTTTCTTTGCATTGCTCCTTATCCTCTTGCCTTGGGACGTCAGTATCCCTAGGAGTGAATTGTTGGTGCATGTTATCCATGACATATGTGGATCTCCCCAATTGATCTTCTGAATCCCCTAAGGTTGCATCCCACTGAGCTATCCTCGTATCCATAGATTTTGATAGGTCTCGAATCTCTTCAATTGATCCGTCAAGTCTAGCCAAGGAAGCTAGTAATGTTTCCTCCAAGGAATTGGAATGCTCTTGAAAAGGACTACATTGCCATGGCATATCTGTTGCTGCGGCAAAATTGTTATGGTAAAAAAAAATTTGAGCTTTTTGACCATACCATGAAGAATTTTGCTGCTGGTTTCCTCTATGGTCCTCCATGTAGTTATATGCACCGATGTGAGGGCAATTTTCAAACACATGATGTTCTCCACACATAGCACAAGATTTTTCCACGGTATAAGTTCTTTGGGCTTTTCTCGGTTGGTATAGGTAATCATCAAAGGGTGCAAGAAACTCTTGAGTGGATTGATTCATATCTTCCAACATCATCTCTCGAATAGATTGGCTTTTATTTCCCGACATGTTGATGTCCCTTAACTTGTAGCGCACCTAAATTTTTTTTGATAAAACAAACAAAAAGAAAAGGTAGTAAAACTAAGAGAAAAAATGCAATAACAAAAACAACTAACACCAATTGCCAATCCCCGGCAACGGCGCCAAAAACTTGTTGCGTGTGATAAGTGCTACGCAAATGTGCAAGTATACACGTCGCAAGTAATAAAGTGATATGAGTATCGAGTATCGTCTCCACAGGGATTGGTTTGGGCCACTTTGCTTAAGTTACTGCACTGTGAAAATAAAAACACAATTGATAATAGAGGTTTTAATTAACGAGAAAAGTAAAAGCAATAAACTAAAAGAATAGATGAAAGAAAAATAGAGAATAGGCCAGGTTATCGTGAGTTGAGGTGTGATAGCCGATTGGATCGTCTTGGTAAAAAAGTGCAAGGGCAACTCAGTTGCCGTGGCAACTTGCACAGCGGGGTTGCCTTGGCAACTAATCGATGGTTGCCTAGCTGGGCAACTACTTGGGCATCTGGGCAGCAACTTCAAGGTTCCGCAGAGCGTTCTTCAATGGTTTCTTCTTATCTCTAAGTCAAAACTCTAGCTACTTGTGCATGCCTTGAGAATACATCCCTGCGTGAATCAAGGGTGAACAACAACCAATCTTGCGCTCCTCTTAGCCGTTGAAATCCTTAACTTATTCCTAAGCCGGATTAATATTCACCATCAATAGATTGAATAAAGACCATACTCATTCATTTCTTGAATCTAACTCTCCCGATATTAGATAAATAGATGAAGTTACGAGATCCTCTCCCAATTCACTCGCAAACAAGAATAAGAACCAAGAATGAGTAAACCTTGAATTAAAAGTGCAAACTCTTATTACCTAAACAAAATCCAATTGTTTCTCACAACAACAAAACTCAATAACCCCAACCAATCAAGTTAGTTCATGGTTGGGTTCAAATGGTATACAAAGAATAATCCCCAAACCATGAATCTAATGGAAGCAAAGAAGAAGAAGAAATCGAACTCTCTCCCTCCTTGTTATCTTGTCGAAATCTCTTCCTTCTTGTCCTTTGGAGTTGTCGAAAATCCTCTCTCCTTTTGCTCTCCATGATTGTCGAAATTCCCTTCTTATTTATAGGGCTAGGGCAAACTCCTTCTTTGAGGAGGAAGTTAAGTTGGAATTAAATTATCTTTAAAGAATATAATTCTTTATTATAATTGTATTCCAACTAGAACTTCTCATATCTTCTTGGAATTTAATTCTTCTTTAATCTCTGCATGGAAATCAAATTCCTTTGGGTTTGGGCTTTGCTCCACGTCATCTTGGGCTTGTCTAGTCATCAATTTCGACTACCATATCACCTTTGCTCTTGTCGACAATTGCCATGGCAACTGGCTCGGCGTCTCCTTCATGCATTGCCCTGGCAACTAGCTCGGCGTCTCCTTCATGCATTGCCCTGGCAACTAGCACTAGCCTTGCTTTGGCAAGTGGTCCTGCACACACACAAAAATACACCAAAGCAGCTTCCTTTTCCACAAAAATCACCAAGTTATGTAATCAAGCTCAACGGTGGAAAGAAACATGAATTAATGCACGAATAACTAATTATGCAACTAATATGAGCTTAAATCTAACAATAATATGAGTAAAAAGGGTAATAAAAATAGTACTTTTGAACACTTATCAATTATCACAGCACCATGGGAGAATGGTTTGACGACTTCAAATGGTCCCGACCATCTTGATTTCAGCTTTCCCGGGAAAAGTTTTAGCCGAGAATTGAATAAGAGAACTAGTTGCCCTTGCGTGAATTGCCGCGGCAATAGTTTCTTGTCATGCCATTGCTTTGTTTTCTCCTTGTAGATTCGTACATTGTTATAGGCGAGTGCACGAAATTCTTCTATCTCATTGAGGTCCAACAAACGCTTTTGTCCGGCACTTTCCCAGTCCATATTCACGGTCTTGATTGCCCAGTATGCCTTGTGTTCGATTTCCACCGGTAGATGGCATGTCTTGCCATAGACAAGTCGGAAGGGGGACATACCTAAGGGTGTTTTGAATGCAGTGCGATATGCCCAAAGTGCGTCATCTAGTCTTAATGACTAATCCTTCATAGAGGGATTTACAACCTTCTCGAGTATACCCTTCAATTCCCGGTTGGAAATTTCTGCTTGCCCGTTGGTTTGTGGGTGATATGCCGTGGCGATCTTGTGTGATATGCCGACGCGTTGCAACATCTTGGCAATTAGTCTGTTGTCAAAATCCTTGCCTTCGTCACTGATAATTGCTCTCGGCATCCCAAACCGTGTAAATATATTTTTTTGCAAGAATCGTTGCACGGTCTTGGAATCGTTGTTGGGAACTGCAGCTGCCTCAACCCATTTAGACACGTAGTCGACAGCAAGTAGAATGTAGAGGTTGCCGAATGATGATGGGAAAGGTCCCATAAAATCGATCCCCCATACATCAAACAATTCCACCTCGATGACGTTTTGGAGCGGCATCTCATGTCGTCTAGAGATATTGCCCGTCCTCTGGCAACGATCACATTGCTTGTAAAAGTATTAGGCATATTTGTACAATGTTGGGCCATTACAAACCGGATTGCAAAACTTTGGCCGCGGTACGAGTTCCTCAAAAATGTCCTTCATAGGGTGAAGAATGGCATTGCCGGAGTACATTCTGTTGCTCTTCTTCAGGGACACATCGGCGTATAACCTGATCTGCACGTTGTTTAAACAAAAGAGGCTCGTCCCAAAAGTAATGCTTAGCATCATGGTGGAACCGCTTCTTCCCTTGGTGAGTAATGCCATAAGTTAAAATACCACAAACAAGGAAATTAACTAAATCCGCATACCAGGGTATTGCCGAGGCATGTGCTGCCGTGGCGACTGCTCCCAGAATTGCTGAGGAGTGCGCGTCAAAGGCTGCTGCGGCGTCGAGAGTTGCCGAGGCGTATGCATCCATGGTTGCCGAGGCGTCGAGGGTTGCCGAGGCATGCGCGTCCATGGTTGCCGAGACAACTAAAATTTGTTCATCCGGGAATGCATCGCATATCTCTATATCCGCGTCCTCCTCCCTGTTGCGTTCTAAACGTGATAAGTGGTCGGCCACTTGATTTTCTGTTCCTTTCCTGTCCTTAATTTCAATATCAAATTCTTGTAAAAGTAATATCCAACGAATCAAACGAGTTTTGGCATCATTTTTAGCAAATAGATATTTGATTGCCGAATGGTCTGTATGAACAATTACCTTTGTACCAATCAAATAGGATCGGAACTTGTCAAATGCGAAAACTACGGCTAGTAACTCTTTCTCCGTTGTTGTATAATTCACTTGAGCACTATTAAGAGTTTTACTAGCGTAGTATATCACATGGAAGGTCTTACCTGTGCGTTGGCCTAGGACTGCTCCTACCGGGAAATCACTTGCATCACACATGAGCTCAAAAGGTAGCGTCCAATCTGGTGGAACGGCAATGGGTGCCGAGGCAAGCTTCCTTTTAGGGTTTCAAATGCTTGGGTGCAAGAATCATCAAAATCGAAGACTTTATCCTGTTCAAGCAAATTGCACAAGGGTTTAGTGATTTTAGAAAAATTATGAATAAACCTCCTGTAAAAACCTCCATGTCCAAGAAAACTTTGAATTCCTTTAACCGAACTTGGTGGGGGTAATCTCTCGATCACGTCCACCTTGGCTTTGTCTACTTCAATTCCCTTGGATGAAATCTTGTGGCCGAGCACTATTCCTTCATCTACCATAAAATGGCATTTCTCCCAATTGATGACTAAATCAGTTTCTTCATATCTTGCCAACACCTTCTCTAAATTGCCGAGACAGCTGTCGAAGTCATTACCAAAAATAGAAAAATCATCCATGAAGATCTCAAGGAAGTCTTCGACCATGTCTGAAAAGAGTGCCATCATGCATCTTTGGAAGGTTGTCGGGGCGTTACACAATCTGAACGACATCCTTCGGAAGGCATAAGTGTCGTATGGGCATGTGAAAGTTGTCTTTTCTTGATCTTCTGGTGCTATGGCAATTTGATTATAACCTGAATAACCATCAAGAAAACAATAAAAGGGTTTACCTGCAAGACGGTCAAGCATTTGATCAATAAAGGGTAATGGGAAGTGATATTTCCTAGTGGCTTTGTTTAGCTTTCGATAATCCATACAAACCCTCCAACCGGTCACAGTCCTGGTTGGAATGAGTTCATTATTTTCATTAATTACCACTGTTATACCTCCCTTTTTCGGTACACATTGTACCGGACTTACCCGCGTACTATCAGAGATAGGGTATATAATGTCGGCGTCAAGCCACTTGATGATTTCTTTCATTACAACCCCTTTCATGGCATGATTCAGTCTCCTCTGGGCCTCAATTGAAGGTTTGTGATCATCTTCCAACAAAATCTTGTGCATGCACACTGCCGGGCTAATTCCCTTCAAGTCGGCAATTGTCCACCCTATTGCTTTTTTGTGTAGCTTCAACATCTTGATCAGCTTCTTTTCCTGCTCAGGCTGTAACTTAGAAGAAATAATTACAGGCAATGTATTATCCTTTCCTAAGTATGCATATTTTAGTTGCTCTGGCAATTGTTTCAACTCAAGAATCGGTGGTTTTTCAATAGAGGGTTTTTCGAGCTTACCTTCCTTACCTGAGTAATCCAGTGGTTCAAAGTATGTACCTGGTCGATTAACTAGCCAATTTGCCTCTTCTTGTTGTTCCTCATCGACCGGTTCTTCATACTCCTCAGGTTCCTCTTGATCGGCAATGTAGTTACCGAGGCAACTAAATTCCTCGTCGAAGTTAAACTCTGTCGTGGCATGAAGAAGTTGGCATTCTTCTGGATCATCGGCATGCCTTAGTGTTTGGAACACATTTAGTTTAACTTGCTGGTCATTCACCCTCATTGTGAGTTCTCCCTTTTCAACATCGATCAAGGTTCTCCCTGTTGCTAGTAATGGTCTCCCGAGAATGATGGGTGCATGCTCATCTGCTTCACAATCCAAAATAATAAAGTCAGCGGGAAAAATAAATTTATCAACTTTTACCGTTATGTCCTCGATTTTTCCCTCTGGATGCACATAGGATCTGTCTGCTAGCTGTAGCATAACTGTTGTAGGTCTTGCCTTCCCGATTCCTAGTTTCTGGAAAACCAATTTAGGCATCAAGTTTATGCTAGCCCCAAGGTCGCATAATGCTTTCCCGACATAGTGATTTCCAATGGAACAGGGTATTGTGAAACTTCTGGGATCCTTCAACTTGGGTGGCATACGATTGTGCAACATTGCCATACATCCCTCTGTTGCGACAATTGTTTCAAACTCTCCTAGCCTTGTTCTCTTGGACACAATGTCTTTAAGAAACTTGGCATAGTTTGGCATTTGTTCAATTGCTTCCACCAATGGCAAGCTGATGTGGACTTTCTTTAGGATATCAAGAAACTTCTTGAATTGATATTCTTGCTTTTGTCGCTTCAACCTTTGTGGGAATGGTGGTGGAAGTCGGATATCTTCGATCCTTTCATTAGTTTGAAACCTGATTGACGGCATTGCCGGGACATCTGGAGTTGCCGAGGCGTTATCAACTAGGGTTGTCGAGGCATGCTTATCGTAAGTTGCCGAGGCATCTTTATCGTCGGTTGCTGAGGCATGCTTATTGCCGGTTGCCGCGGTAATTCCTGGTTCAGCATCTGAGGCTTTACTGCTAGGTTCGTCTTGATCTTTTTGTGGAGATTTGTTTGATGAGCGGGTTTGAGCCTCTCTAAGTTGTTGGCCACTTCTAGTGGTGATCGCCTTACATTGCTCATGGCCAGTTCCTCTTGCGACTTCAGTATTGCTAGGTAAACCTCATTGCGGTCTAGTATTCAGATTTTGAGCAAATTGTCCGACTTGATTTTCCAATGATTTGATTGTCGCCTCTTGGTTTTGCAATCTCATCTCGGTCCTGTTAATAAAAGCATCGGTTCTTTTTATGAAATTACTATTCTCAGCCATATAAGATTCAGTTTTCATAATAAAAGTATTTAGATAATTTTCCAAAGAACTAGATGTTGTCGGTTGTTGCTGCGGCAACTGTTGCCGTGGCATATTCTGCTGGAATCCCGATGCTTGTGCATGCTGATTGTTCTGGTTTAGAGCATTGTTGGGATTACTCCATGAAAAATTTGGGTGCTTCTTCCAAGATGGATTGTATGTATTGGACATCACATTGTTGTTCCGATTGTAATTCCCCACATAGAAGCTGGATTCTGGATTCTGCATACATTCAAAAGAATTATGGTTATCACCACATAACTCACAAAAAGAATCCATTACCTTGACTTCATGTGTGTTGTTTGGTTTTTGCATGTTCTGGACCATCTTGGTTAAAGTGGCCAATTGTGCCCAAATTGAATCTGATGATCCTAGTTCATGTATTGTGGCTTGGCGTCTAACTCCTCCTCTTCTAGTAGATGGGAATTGATAATCATTCTTGGCCAGCCTGTTTAAAATTTGCATTGCTTCCTCCGGCGACTTATCTAGGAGTATGCCGTTTGCCAAGGCATCTAGCATCATCCTTGTTGGTGTATTCACGGCGTTGTAAAACATTGTTACTTGAGTCTACACCGGGAATCCGTGTAGGGGGCATTTGTGTAGAAGTTCTCTATATCGCTCCCAAGCCTCGTACATGGATTCATCATCTGCCTGCCAAAAAGAAGTAATATCGTTACGAAGCTTATCAGTCAAATTTGTAGGATTAAACCGAGCAAGGAAATCACGACAAAGATCGGTCCAAGATGCTATTGATCCGGCAGGAATGCTATTCAACCATGCTTTCGCCCAATCCCTCAGTGAATAGGGGAATAATCTTAATCGTAAGACATCAGGGGTGACTCCGTGTATTTTGAACGAGTTGCAAATCTCGAGGAAAGATTTCAGATGTTGCTGTGCATCTTCAGTTGCTGAGCCGCCAAATTAACCTATTGTGTTGATCATATTAAACATTACCGGTTTCAACTCAAAGCGGTCGGCTTCAATTTCAGGTGCGACAACTCCTGGGTTAAGTCCATCAAGATTTTCTTCAAGATAGTCTCGAATAGTTCTGTTTCGTGCAAGAATCACTCCTCCTGCTGCTCGAACATCTTGATTCATATTGTCGTCTTGATTAGCCATTGCTACTCTTATCCTTCGTCTAAGTCTTTGTAAGGTTCGTTCGATTTCTGGATCAAAGGGATATTCTGGTGTAGTCGGTCTCGCCCTGGTCATATACCAATGCAAAACCAAAGTTTGTTAGCCCCTTTGAATCTTAAACAAGAAAAGTAAAAAGAAAGTGCAAGAAAATAAAAACAAAGTCGCTATTGTCAATCCCCGGCAATGGCACCAAAAACTTGTTGCGCGTAATAAGTGCTACGCAATTGTGCAAGTATACACGTTGCAAGTTATAGTATAAAAGATATCGTCTCCACAGGGATTGGTGTCACTTCAAGAATCTAGTCTCTTGCACTGTAAAAAGTAAAAACACAAATAAAGGATTATAGGAGTTTAACTAATAACTAAACTAGAAAGCAATAAAGTAAAAGAAAAGATGAGATCAAATGAGAGAGATAGGCCAGGTTATCGTGAGTTGAGGTGTGATAGCCGATTGGATCGTCTTGGTGAAAGAGTGCACGGGCAACTCAGTTGCCGTGGCAACTTGCACAACGGGGTTGCCTTGGCAACTAATCGATGGTTGCCTGGGCAACTAGTTGGGCAACTACTTGGGCGTCTGGGCAGCGACCTTCAAGGTTCGGTAGAGCGTTCTTCAATGGTTTCTTCTTATCCCTAAGTCGAAACTCTAGCTACTTGTGCATGCCTTGATAATACATCCCTGCTTGAATCAAGGGTGAACAACAACCAATCTTGCGCTCCTCTTAGCCGTTGAAATCCTTGACTTATTCCTAAGCTGGATTAATCTTCACCATCAATAGATTGAATAAAGATCATATTCATTCGTTTCTTGAATCTAACTCTCCCGATATTAGATAAATGGATGAAGTTACGAGATCCTCTCCCAATTCACTCGCAAACAAGAATAAGAACCAAGAATGAATAAACCTTGAATAGAAAAGTGCAAACTCTTATTACCTAAACAAAAACCAATAGTTTCTCACAACAACAAAACACAATAACCATAGCCAAATAGATTTAGTTCATGGCTAGGTTCCAAAGAAACACAAGATAGATAATCCCTAGCATGAACCCAGTCGAACAAGAAAGAAAAGATGAAGAATGAGGCTTGTCGAAATCCTCCTTGCCCTAGATGCTTGTCGAAAATTCTCTCCTCTTGCCCTCCTTGGACTTGTCGAAATTCCCCTCCCTTGCTCTCTATGGATTGTTGAAATCTCCTTCTTATTTATAGGGCTAGGTCAAAGTCCTTCTTTGAGGAGGAAGTTAAGTTGGAATTAAATTATCTTTAAAGAATATAATTATTTATTGTAATTATATTCCTACTAGAACTTCTCCTATCTTCTTGGAATTTAATTCTTCTTTAATCTCTTCATGGAAATCAAATTCCTTTGGGATTGGGCTTTGCTCCACGTCATCTTGGGCTTTTCTAGTCATCAATTTCGACTACCATATCACTTTTGCTCTTGTCGACAATTGCCCTGGCAACTGGCTCGGCGTCTCCTTCATGCATTGCCCTGGCAACTGGTTCGGCATATCCTTCATGTATTGCCCTGGCAACTAGCTCGACGTCTCCTTCATGTATTGCCCTGGCAACTAGCTCTAGCCTTGCTTTGGCAAGTGATCCTGCACATACACACAAAACACACCAAAGCAACATCTTTTCCCACAAAAACTACCAAGTTATGTAATCAAGCTCAACGATGGAAGGAAACATGGATTAATGCATGAATGCTAATTATGCAACTAATATGAGCCTAAGTCTAACAATAATATGAGTAAAAAAGCGTAAGAAAAATAGTACTTTTGAACACTTATCACATGCCTAGTTAAATCGCATGATATCCCAAAACTTGCCTAGTTAAACTGCAAGATTTGACACCCTCGCCTAGTTAAATCTCGAGATCCCACCCTTGCCTAGTTAAACCGCAAGTGTACCGACCTTGCCTAGTTAATCCGTAAGATCACCATCAATTTGGGTTGCCTAGTTAAACTGCATGCCTCAACTGAGGTCTCCAACAGTCCGAGTGGCCTTGTTAAACTGCCATACCTCAAGGACCAATGGCCACGATCAATTTTGTTCGTATTTTATAGTGCACTTTTAATCCTATGGCATGCCAACTATATCCGATTGTTTTCTCACCATGTCACATAATTCAATATACCATTTACAAACCATTTACTTACTGCTTCACAATGCATTAAAAAAATATCACATATGTAAATCTCATTGCCAATGCAATAATACCTTTCCCAACCGAAATAAAAACCAATGCTCAATAGCATTTAATATACTTTCAAACCCCTGCATATATACTCAAAATCATGCATTTCCAGTAAGTAAATCATACCATGTTTATCACCAAAACATGCAAACAACATGCTCGTATCCAAGCCGATATTCAAGAGCAAAATAAGGGAAACTTACTTTCAAGCTTAGGTAAGTGTCTCACGCTTACTCTAAACTCCCAACAACCTTTACAAACCTTTGTAAAGCATTTAAAACTAGTTTCCACTCACTGATATGCTTCGTTTTCCTTGCCAACGAGATACAAGCTCCCGGCAAGCAACAAAACAACGTCAAGCTTCGTCGCCTTGATTATCCCCTATTTTAAACACATAAAACCAGAGGATAAATGCATCATTATGCATTCAAACCACTACCTCAAAGCAAAACCCTGCAACTCTCAGGTTGCCCACTTAGAAACCATCCTAAACAAACCGAAATCATCATCAAACGTTTTCGAAACTTAACCCAACCATAAAACAGCGATTCAACCCATCAATTAACATCGAAAACCCTTTCCCAACATCCTTTTACTTCCAGCAAAGATTAAACTCGAATATCATCACAAAAACTCAAATCTAACTACCTAAACAATTAGAGATCCAAGAGTTTTGGGATTCTATTGGTAAAAACAACTTATCAACATCATAATACATCCAAAATATGTATTAAATCAATCTTAAACACTAGAAATCAGATCCACTTCAAAAATTACCTTGTTACATCAATTTTACCCAATTTACTCAATCAAACATTGATAAATCATTAAAACCAGTTTACAATCAATAAATCAAGGATCAAATGCTTGGGAATTTCATTAAAGAACCATACAATAGAGGAGATCACTGACCTTACCCCTATTGTTAGATTTCTTCCTCAATTAGTTTGATAAAAGCTAAGAAAATACAAGATTTAGATGAGATTTTGTAAAAACAATGTTAATTAACCAATAAAAAATCATAGATACCAGTAAAAAGACTTCTCACCTCTAGATTTTGATGAAAAATTGAGTGTTTGGCTAAGGAGAGAGTGGGGAGAAAAGTTACATAAATTTTCTTTAAAAAGCTTAACTAACTTTTTAACTAAAATACCTTTTTAATTAACTTCAAAACACATGTTAAAATATATTTAATGAAGGGATAAATCATCAGAAAAAACTTGGTAAAATAGCTCCTTAAAGATTCTAAGATTTTGACCTTTTTCATTTTAGTCACCTTTAAAAGTAGTTTTCAAAACTTGCATTTTGGTCACCAGCTAAAATATCTGATTTCCAAATCTTATTTTCCAAAATTGATTTCAACATTATCCTTAATATAATTAATAACGATTTTAGAATATTTTTCCTCAATTTTATCACCTTTAAAAATATTTAAACCCGAAACTCTAATATCGGTCCACCGGACCTCTGAACCAACCTTAAAACATCTAAGCCCAAAATTGGGGTGTTACAACTTTCCCCTACTTAAGAAATTTCGTTCTCGAACTTACCTAGAGGAAACAAATGTGAGAATTACTCCATCATAGATGTCTTGCTTTCCCAAGTGGCTTCTTCAATACCTCGGTGTCGCCACAAACCTTTACAAGCTCAATCGTCTTACCACGAAGAACTTCGCTGCTGGAATCAAGGATTTCCACCGGTTCCTCATCATAGGATAAATCTGGCCTCAACTCTATATGCTCCACTGGCATAACATGCGAAGGATCTGACCGATACCTCTGTAACATAGATACATGGAACACATCATGTATTTTCTCCAGCTCGAGAGGCAACCTCAACCGATAAGCCATAGGACCTACACGTTCAATAACGTCGTACGGTCTAATAAATCTCGGACTAAGCTTGCCCTTACGTCCGAACCTCATCACCTTTTTCTATGGTGACACTTTCAAGAATACACGATCGCCTATCCCATATTCAATTTCTCTATGCTTCAAATCCGTGTAAAACTTCTGCCGATCTGCAGCTGCTTTCAAGCTGTCACACGCAAGCTTTAACTTTAAATCTTTGTCCTTCAACACATTCGGTAAGGTAACATGCTTTTCTCCTACCTCAGCCCAACATAAGGGCGTACGATACCTCCGGCCATATAACGCCTCATATGGTGCCATTTGTATACTCGCTCGGTAGCTATTGTTATATGCAAACTCAACTAAAGGTAAATGCTTCTCCCAGGTTCCTTAAAACTCAATAATACAACACCTCAGCATATCGTCCAAAACTTGGATAACCCCCTCAGACTGTCCATCCGTCTAGGGGTGATACGCGGTGCTGAAACTCAACCTCGAACCCAAAGCCCGGTGTAAACTCCTCCAGAACCTTGCCTAAACCTCAGATCTCTATCAGACACAATGGACTTAGGTACCCCGTGCAAGCGCACAATCTAGCAATATACAGATTTGCCAGTTTTTCCAAGGCATCCTTCGTGTGCACTGGCAAGAAATGAGCACACTTCGTAAACTGATCAACAATCACCCAAATGAAATCATTTTTAGCTGGTGTCAACGGCAGCCCCGTCACAAAATCTATGGTGATTCTCTCCCATTTCCACTCTAGAATTTTTAGCAGTTGCAACAACCTGGATGGAAACTGATGTTCAGCCTTGACCCGCTGGCACACTATACACTTCGAAACAAACTCAGCCACATCTTTTTTCAAGCCAACCCAGTAGTATGCTTCCTTCAAATCACGATACATCTTAACACTACCGATATGTATAGCAAAAGGACTAGAATGTGCCTCCGTCAAAATAGTGTGCCTCAACTCCGGATCATTCGGCACCACTATTCGACCCCTAAAACATAAAACTCCATCATCATCAAAATAAAAATATGTCGAATTACCCTCTGATATATCCTTAACATGCTCAACCAAGGAATCATCATATAGTTGCTTATCTTTAACCATCTGTGACATTGTAGGCTTAACTTGCAATTTAGCCAATAAACCACCTTCTCGTGTCACACTTAACCTTGCGAACATAGTTCTAAGCTCAACTGCAACCTTACGACCCAACGCATTCGCAACTACATTGGCTTTATCGGGATGATACTCAATTATCAAGTCGTAATCCTTAAGCAACTCCAACCATCTACATTGCCTAAGATTTAAATCTTTCTGAAACATCAAATACTTCGAACTCTTATGGCCCGTGAAAACAACACATTTCTCACCATAGAGATAATGTCATCAGATTTTCAAAGCAAAAACCACAGCCGCAAACTCCAAATCATGAGTTGGATAGTTGCGCTCATGAACTTTCAACTGCCTCGATGCATAGGCCATAACCTTACCATCTTGCATTAGCACACAACCCAACCCAACATACGATGTATCACTATAAACCACAAACTCCTTCCCAGATTTTGGTTGAATCAACACATGAGCATGTGTCAAAACCTCCTTCAACTTCTCAAAACTGTGTTGCTGCTTCTCCGTCCACACATAAGGAACATTCTTTTGCAACAACTTCGTCAATGGTGCTGCAATACTCGAAAACCCCTCAATGAAACGGCGATAATAACCAGCCACCTAAGAAAACTACGCACCTCCGATATAGACTTAGGTTGCTTCCAATTGAGAATAGCCTCAATTTTCTATGGATCAACGTGAATACCCTCCGCGGAAACCACATGACCAAGGAATATCACTTCTCTAAGCTAAAACTCGCACTTGCTAAACTTAGCGTACAACTGATTATCCTTCAACACTTGTAACATTATCCGCAAATGCCGATCATGTTCCTCCTCGGTACGGGAGTACACGAGAATATCATCTATGAACACCGCCACAAACTGATCAAGTACTCATTGAACACCCTATTCATCATATCCATGAATGCGGTCGGGGCATTGGTCAACCCAAAAGGTATGACCAGAAACTCATAATGCCTATACCTCGTACAAAATGCGGTCTTATGCACATCCTCATCCTTAACCTTCAACTGATAATATCCCGATCTCAAATCTATCTTGGAAAACACTGCTACCTTACGAAACTAATCGAACAAGGCATCAATCCGCGACAACGGATACTTGTTCTTCACCGTTAACTTATTCAACTACCAGTAATCAATGCACATACGCATCGTACCATCCTTCTTTTTCACAAAGAGAATAGGAGTACCCCAAGGAGAAACACTCGGTCGAATGAACTCATGGTCCAACAACTCCTAAAGCTGTGACTTCAACTTCTTCAATTCCTTCGGTGCCATCTTATAAGAAGCAATAGACACCGGTGTCGTACCCGTAAACAACTCAATACCGAACTCAACCTCCCTATCTGGTGGTAAACCCGGCAACTCTTCAAGAAAAACCTCTAGAAAATCACAAACATCTCGAATGTCCTACACTCGAACACCCTTCGCTTTAGGATTCATCATAATAGCCAATTAGGCTTGGCAACCTCCTTTCACCATCTTTTCTGCCTGGGTAGCCGAAACAACATTGGACAAGAACTTTACACTCTCGCCAACCACCACAGCTTTATAATCATCAGCCAACCTCAAGGAAATCCTTTTGGATTCACAATTCACAACTGCCTTATTCTCACTCAACCAATCCATACCCAGAATAATATCAAAACTATGGAATGGCAACTCTATTAAATCTGCGGCAAACTCATGACCTTGAATAACCAAAGGACACTTCCTATACAACTTCCTAGTAGTAACCGTCTCACCAAAAGAACTAGTTACTATCATGCCAACATCAAGGATCTCAACAGGAACATTTAACAAGGATGCATGTTCACTCAAAATGTATGAATAAGTAGACCCCGCATCAATCAAAGATAACAATTACAAGGATTGCAAAGTAAAGGTACCTGCAATCAAATCCGTGTCATTACGACCCTTACGGTGAGCAAGGACCCAAGCCGGTCCATCACCCTTCGTTCTCATCACTGCGTCATGAGCCATAACCCTCTGTCCATCCTCGCGCCTCTAAAAATTACCCCTACCAAGGCCTCGACCCCTAGCAGGTACAGTAACATGTGTCGGTGCATCCCTCACAGCTCGAGGATAATCACGTTTCAAATGATCTGACGATCCATAAATCCAATAACCTCTAGCATTACCCCAGCACATACTCGTGTGGCGCCTACCACATCGCTCACACTCCGCTACAACACGAGCTCTCTTAGCACCTTGGCCAACTCCACCACCACGCCTGTGATCTGGCCTATGTCTCTTGTCCCTAAACTTTCTATCCTGCCTCCCAGAATAGCTAGAGTCAGCCACTCTCTTACCCAAGATCGCACCCGCAGCCTGAACTGGTGTACCCAAGGACTGCTTGATATCCTTGGCCCGATTGACCAACACATCAAAATCTGTGTAATCTGCAGCCATGAGATACGTCATAATATCCTTAACAAGACCATAACAGAACCTGTCATATCTCTTCTAGTCATCAAGAACCAACTCCGGAGCATACTGACTTAGGTGAACAAACTTTACCTCATACTCGGCAACAGACATGCCACCCTGAGTCAGCGACATAAACTCGCGCTTCTTCATATCCAAATACTGGGTGCCAAGATACTTTCTCTTCAAAGCTTTTCGCAAGAACTCCGAAGTAATATCTGCCTCAGGAACACCAGCAATTGTGGTCACCCACCAATGATATGCATCACCTTGCAGTAGTGATACAGTGCAACCCAACTTGCGCTCCTCATTACATCCCATCTGATTCAAGATGTGAATCGTCTTTTCCAACCAACCCTCAGCTGCCTCAAGGCTCAAGCCCTAAAATTCCTCAACTCCCAAACTTTTTAAACGCTCCAAGGGTAACCCCTGATTTTCCACCACAGTAGGTGCCGGTACTTGTGCCTGCACTCCAGCCACCGCTGCTTAGAAAGCTTCTGTTATTGCTTGAACTAACAGAGTCAAATCACCATATACAGGCACCTGGTGAACCTGGGGTACTTCACCCACCCCAACATCAACTAGAGGAACCATTAGAGGAGGAGGAGGTAAAACATTAGGGAGATTCTCTTTCATCTCGTTATTCTGCCCTACCCCGGCAGTATTAGCCATCGATAGCGTCTCATGTCGAGCCATGCTATCAAAAGCATCAAAACACATTAAAGTTAGGCTAGCATCAGGCAAGGATCTAAGACAACTTTAAAACGCAATTTAAAACCTCGGTAATAGGCAATGTGTCCCCAATTCATACCCCAGCATGATATTAAACTATCACTGTACATATATACAATCACCCTGCATATCAACCAATGATAATCAACCAAACGACAATATCCCAACATTTCTTAACCTGGCTCTAATACCAATAAATGTAACCCCCTCGACCTGACCTAGTTGCAAGACCGAACCGAGCAAGCTACATTAGGTTTACCAAAGTAAACCGAAAAGATGAAACCAAAACGTGACCATTTTTTTCTTTAATCTTGTCTAGATGCATTATTACTTTCCTACATGTACATAATGTTCACATGTGAGAACTCATCTTAATTGGACATCGAAAAGATATCCAATTGGACACAAACGCAATTTAGGGACTAAATTGTAATTTTAACAATATACATGGACTTTTCCAGATTTTAAGTTACAATCCTTTAATTAAATATATTTCATGCTTACATGTCAAAAATCAGCTCAATACGATCAACCATGCTCATTCAATTGATAAAACAAGACTAAGGGACTAAAACGAAAGAAAACAAAACTGCCTTTCCATGACATTAACAAAATTAACTGACTCTGTATCGATATGCTAAGGCCCGTATCGACACGGTATTGCATCTTTATTTTGGTACGCCAAGCACCGTACCGGTACGCCACTTCGAATACAAAAATCCCATTTAATTTCTTTAAACATTATACCGATACGGTCATCCAGTGTTTCGATATGCGAGCTCATTCCAAAAGGTGAGATTCCAGTAGCAATAAAGTGTATCGAAATGCCTACACCCGTACTGAAAGACCCTGCCCAAAATTGCCTAGCCGTACCGATACAATCCCCTGCATATCAGTACGCCAGGCCTATAATGTCAAATTTAACTGGTTTTTCACTCGAATCTAGATGCATTTGGGTCCTAGAAACTTGCATACATGCATACAAACAACCATAAAGATAAAATCACATCAATACTAAGATTAAACATCCTAAATCAAACTCATGTTTCCAAAAGATCACTCTAGAGACATGCTTCTTAAACCACTTTACCAACATACCAAAATGCACAAATAAGCCAATCTCAGCATAAGCATCATAACAACACAATCAACACAGCATAATAAACTTGCTCAAACCATCACAACATGGCAATCAACAAGGAGGCTCTAGATGCATACCTAAGCAACCAATCATCCACAACTATAAGCAAGGTTTAACGTCAAACTTAGCAACATCAAACCATCCTCAAAGCCCAGCATAGAAACATACTTAAAATTCATAAGGAAACAGAGTTACAACTCCCAAAAACCTTGGTGAACACATTGCCTTATTAACCAGAAACATAAACCGAGTTCATATTCAAAAGTATTTTATCACTTGGATCCCTTCAAGCCTTGTTTTTGCTGCCCCGAACTTTAATGCTCTACATCATTAGGGAAAAGGGAGGGTAAGCTCACTTGCTTAGTAAGGATACTCATAAAACAATTTTGTATTAAAACCATTTGAAAACCATATACTTGTTTCCAAAAACATGCTTACAACCAAAGCATTTTCCATGATTCCAACCGAATCAAAGCATAACAACCTTTATGCAACATCATATACATTCCATGCTTAAATCTCAAAGCATTATAAACAAACCATGCTTAAATCCCAAAGCATTATAAAATAGGTTCAACACATGAACTTTCACATATATTGGCATTTATAGTGACCCGGATAGACTACCTATATCCTATACATATCGGATACATGTATCTCTCATACCATGCCTAGTTAAAACGCATGATATCCTAAACCTTGCCTAGTTAAACCGCAAGTATACCGACCTTGCCTAGTTAATCCATAAGATCACCATCAATTTGGGTTGCCTAGTTAAACTACATGCCCCAACTGAGGTCCCCAACAGTCCGAGTGGCCTTGTTAAACTGCCATACCTCAAGGACCCATGGCCACGATCGATTTTGTTCATATTTTATAGTGCACTTTTAATCATATGGCATGCCAACTATATCCGATTGTTTTCTCACCATGTCACATAGCCAATATACCATTTACTTACTGCTTTACAATGCATTAAACAAAACATCACATATGCAAATCTCATTGCCAATGCAATAATATCTTTCCCAACCGGAATGAAAACCAATGATCAATAGCATTTAATATACTTTCAAACCCCTGCATATGTACTCAAAATCATGTATTTCCAGCAAGTAAATCATACCATGTTTATCACCAAAACATGCAAACAACATGCTCATATCCAAGCCGATATTCAAGAGCAAAATAAGGGAAACTTACTTCCGAGCTTAGGTAAGTGTCTCACGCTTACCCTAAACTCCCAACAACCTTTACAAACCTTTGTAAAGCATTTAAAACCAGTTTCCACTCACCAATACGCTCCACCTTCCTTGCCAACGCGATACAAGCTCCCGACAAGCAACAAAACAATGTCAAGCTTCATCGCCTTGATTATCCCATGTTTTAAACATATAAAACCAGAGGATAAATGCATTATTATGCATTCAAACCACTGCCTCAAACCAAAACCCCGTAACTCTCAGGTTGCCCACTTAGAAACCATCCGAAACAAACCGAAATCATCATCAAACGTTTCCAAAACTTAACCCAGCCATAAACCAATGATTCAACCCATCAATCAACATCAATTAACATCCAAAAACCCTTGACCAACATCCTTTTACTTCCAGCAAAGATTAAACTCGAATATCATCACAAAAACTCAAATCTAACTACCAAAACAATTAGAGATCCAAGAGTTTCGGGATTCTATTGGTAAAAACGACTTATCAACATCATAATACATCCAAAATATGTATTAAACCAATTTTAAACACTGGAAATCAGATCCACTTCGAAAAATTACCTTGTTACATCAATTTAACCCAATTTACTCAATCAAACATTGATAAATCATTAAAACCAGTTTACAATCAATAAATCAAGGATCAAATGCCTGGGAACTTCAATAAAGAACCATACAATAGAGGAGATCACGGACCTTACCCCTATTGCGAGATTTCTCCCTCAATTGGTTTGATAAAAGCTAAGGAAACACAAGATTTAGATGAGATTTTGTAAAAACAATGTTAATTAACCAATTAAAAATCATAAATACCAATAAAAAGACTTCTCACCTCTGGATTTTGATGAAAACTTGAGTTTTTGGCTGAGGAGAGAGTGGAGAGAAAAGTTACGTGAATTTTCTTTAAAAAGCTTAACTAACTTTTTAGCTAAAATCCCCTTTTAATTAACTTTAAAACACATGTTAAAATATCTTTAATTAAGGGAGAAATCATTAGAAAAAACTTGGTAAAATAGCTCTTTAAAGATTCTAAGAATTTGACCCTTTTCATTTTAGTCACCTTTAAAAGTAGTTTTCAAAACTTGCATTTTGGTCACCAGCCAAAATGTCTGATTTCCAAATTTTATTTTCCAAATTGATTCCACCATTATCCTTTATATAATTAATAACGATTTTAGAATATTTTTTCTCAATTTTATCACCTTCAAAAATATTTAAACCAATTTAATCCCGAAACTCTAATACCGGTCCATCGGACCTCCGAACCAACCTTGAAACATCTAAGACCAAAACCGAGGTGTTACATGTAAGTTAGTTAAAAGATGATTAAGGAAGTTTCTGAATGTTGTAATTTGGTTACTGAATTTTTATAAGACTTAATTGAAGGTATAAACGAACTCTAATTGTATTAAAACTTTGTAGGCAAGATATTCATGCATTGAATTTCATATTGGTAACCCTAATTTTAGACAAGAACCTATAATTTTCTAGTTTTACAATTTAGTCCCTAAACTTGAATAAGTTGCCAATTGGTCCCAAATTATAAATTGGGTAAACTTTATTGACTAGAAATGTTTATTATATTGCATTATAAATTATTGAGACATGGTTATTGCATAAATTATCGTAATCATTGATCCGATCACCGTATTGTTCGCTGGTAACGCTTTTCGACCCAGATTTCTACCTGACCAGGGAGGAGGTGTTACAGTCCATCGGTTCTATCATCCTGCAAGCAGGTTGTTGTTCCTGCAAAAAATATTGCTTCAGGCTCTCGTTTTGTTAACTTATATATGGATGAGACAGTTACTGAAATTACAGCTCAGGATTCTGTAGATGTTTCTTTAGGTCGAAAGAATAGGGATCGAACGGAGGTAAATCCCGCAGTTTTGACTCGAACTCTAGGTCAGAAGCATACTGACTCTCATAGGTTCGTTAAAAATGTTGCGCATGCTGCCTCTAATCCTAATAATAAGAAGAAAACAGTGAGCAACTTAAGTCAGGGAGCGTAGTTATTCCTATGGTTGAAGGGTAACAAGCTAAGGTTGTATCCCATATTCTAGGCCAGTATATTCATGTATCTAAGGGTTCGCATGTCGCTGTTCAGATTCTTGAGAAAGGGATGGTTACACCTAGTACTTCGGGAGTGAAAGTAGGTCAGCAAAGGGGTTCTGGAAGTAAGTCTAATAAAGAGAATACTGTAAGAGTTTTAAAAGTCAGAAAGACGATCGAAACTAGGACGGGGCAACATCCAGTTTTAGGGAATTAGACTCAGAATATTGATGAGTAACTTGTACATGTTCGTACTGGTGCTGACACTCTCAAGGGAGATCCTCATGATGGGGAGCCTACGATCTTGATGGATAGCTCGTCTGAGGAAGATGATATGGTGGAGATATCAAGGTGTGTCGAGCCATCCTTTTCGGCGTATCTTTAAATTTTTTGCTCGTGAGCACAGACCTTGCCTTGTGGCACTTTTTGAACCCCGTACTAGCGAGTCTTCGGCTAATCAGATTGTTTCTACTCTAGGATTCACGCACTCGTATCGGGTTGAGGCTCATGGTTTTAGTGGAGAGCTCTGGTTACTTTGGAAGAATATGGTAGAGGTGGAGATCCTTTATATCTCAAATTAGTTTATTAATGTTATGGTGCATCATGTTTCTAAGAATTGCTCGATTCAGCTCACGACTGTCAATATAAGCCCCCAAAAGTCTAAACGTAAACTATTATGGCAGCAGCTTGCTTCTTTGGACTTGGGGAGTGATGTGCGTGGGTGCTTGGTGAGGATTTTAATATTCTTTTTTCTACGGAAAAACGTGTTGGGGGTGTTCAATCTTCTACCATTGGCAACCGTCAATTTGCAGATTTTATCTTTGGTTGTGGACTGCTAGATTTAGGCTTTAGGGGCCTTCTTTACTTGGTCTCGGGGTAATCTACATCAGAGACTTGACAGATGTTTGGTTAATACCTATTAGGTTTCTAGATTCTCGAATTCTTCTGTGTCTTATCTTGATCGTCTTGGTTTTGATCATCGTCTTCTGCTCCTGGCTACAAAAACCCTGATTCGAACATTTAGGGGAGTCCCTTTCGATTTATTGAAGCATGGTAGTCTCATCCTCAGTTTTAGGAGTTCCTACAAGCTACTTAGAGATGTGATTTGGATTTGGATTTGGATCGCAATATATCCTCTTTTACTTCTACTGTCTCTGATTGGAATACTAAAATATTTGGTCACATTGGACATCAAAAACGATGAATCCTTGCTCGCTTTTGTTGTATTAATAATATCCTTATTCGACATCATAATGATTTTTTGCTTAACCTTGCAAGGGAACTGCGTTTGGAATTAGATGAGGTGCTTGCGCAAGGAGGAGAGCCTTTGGAGACAGAAGGCTTGCTTTGAGTGGATTTCCTTTGGGGATAAAAATACGAAATACTTCTATGCTTCTACTATTGCAAGGCGCTGAGCCAATACCATATTTGCTCTAAAAAGGGATGATGAATCATGGTGTTTGGAACAGGCGGAACTAGCTTCTATTGCTCAGAATTTCTTCCTTTCTTTATTTACTTCCTCGGGTCTATCTATTCAGTACTAGGATGTGCGGGGTTGTGTTCCATGCATAAATAGTGGCATTATGAGTTCTTTAAATCTATCGGTGTCAAATAAGGAGATTCACGAAGCGATTTTTGATATTGGTCCTCTTAAAGCTCCTGGTTGGATAAAATGCATGTAATTTTCTTTCAAAAGAATTGGACAACTGTGGGTCATTCGGTTCTGACTTATATTCACAAGGTTTTTGAGATAGGGACGTAACCTAACAATCTGAACCGTACTCTGCTGGTTTTTATCCCTAAAATAGAGGTCCCAGAACGAATATCCTAGTTTCGACGGATAGGGCTTTGTAATTTGATGTACAAGACTTCACTAAGATTATCGTGAATAGACTCAAGGCTTTTCTTCCCCTCTGAATCTCAGAAAATCAAACTAGTTTTGTCTTAGGACGTTCTATTACTGATAATATTGTTATAGCCCAGAATATTATTCATTCTATGAGGCGAAAGACGGGTAAACGGGGATGGATGACTATGAAAATTGACTTGGAGAAAGCTTATGATCAACTCGAGTGAGGTTTTATAGAGTTCACTCTAATTGATATTGGTCTCTCGGTTCTCTTTTGTCAACTCGTTATGTATTGCATCACTTTGGTTTCCATCCAGGTGCTTTGGAATAGCTCGGTTATTGCTGGTTTTTCACCATCCCGGGGTATTTGTCAAGGGGGTCCCTTATCACCCTATCTTTTTGTATTATGCATGGAAAGATTAGACAATTTTTTTCAGCTAGAGGTGGCGAATGGTCGACGGCTGCATTTTCGTACTTCTCTTAGGAGCCAGGGTATTTCTTATCTTTTCTTTACAAATGATCTTTTTGTTGTTTGCAGAGGCATCTATGGAGCAAATGCATCAGATCATTTCGGTGTTGGATCGTTTTTGTATGGCCTCTGGGCATAAGGTAAGCCAAGCAAAGACTAGCGTCTTTTTTTCAAAGAATGTTCCCCCTCTTCTTTATTAGGATATCAGTAGTGCCTTCGGTTTCTCAAAAGTTACAGACTTTGGAAAATATTTAGGCGTCCATTTGTTACATCACCGGGTTACCTCAGCTTCGTATCAGTATTTGGTTAATATGGTACAACAGAAATTAAGTGGGTGGAAAATCAAGTCCCTATCACTTGCCGGCCGGATTACTCTGGCCAAGGTAGTGTTAGTGGCTATCCCATCATATACTATGCAGTCTACTTTACTCCCTAAGAAGACTTGTCTTAAGCTAGAACGTTTGATCCGAAGATTTATTTGGGGTTCCTATTCAAAGCGTGGTGGGGTTCATTTGGTTCACTGGTCTGATGTTTATTTACCCCTTGGTCACGGGGGGCTTAGATTTCGTTCTCTCTCTAGTCAGAATGAGGCGTTCCTCATGAAACTGGCCTTTAACCTTCTAGCCTGTAAGAATGCTCTTTGGGTTCGTTTTTTGCGAGCCAAGTATAAATGTAGTGATGGTATTCTAGTGGTGTTACGTAGTCAGAACGTCTCCCGTCTATGTCTATGGAAGGGTCTCGATATTATTTGGGAGGATGTTCGAGCAAATATTATTTAGACCATTGGTAATGGGATATGGGACCACTATATCGGTATGTTCCGCCGAACCTAGTTGCGTCTGTTGCTACTTGTAAGGTTACGGATATGGTGAATTGTCATGGTGATTGGATATGGACACAGTTTCAACACCTATTGCCTCACTCCATCTTGTTGCGCATTGCTGCGGTTAAAGGTCCAATCCCGATCTTCCCGAAGGACTTCATTGGTTGGAAAGGTTGTGCTTCTCGACAGTTTAATGTTAAATCAGCTTATTCTAATCGGGTAGGCATCTCAAATGATCTAGAAGATAATGTTTAGAAACTTATACATAGATTCAAGGGGCTGCAATGCATTAAGATTTTTATGTGGCTTATCTGTTGTGGCAAACTTATGACTAACGCTGAGCGAGTTCGCCGACATTTGACTAATGATGTACGGATTGATTTGTTATGTTGATATAAAAGATATCCATCATGTTCTCCGTGTGTGTCCCGCTGCTCTGCACATTTGGCATGGTCTAATAAAGCCGACGTGCCTCCAACTTTTCTTGTCCATGGATATTCGCAGTTGGATCAAGGTGAACCTCTCCAACCCGAGCCAGTTTGTTCATGTTTGGCAAGATTAAGACATTCTTTTTGGGGCCATTATATGAAACCTATGGTTGCAACGAAACTCGGTGGTTTTTGACTCACTAACTGAGAATTATGGCTCTATTTTGGATCGCAGTTATCGACTGCAGCGGCTGTCTCGACAAGCTTTGGATTCAGGTGGCGTGATTCAATCGGTAAGCTATCCAGGGATCCGCAGTCCATGCGTTTGGTCTCCGCCTAAGGATGGCTGGATAAAGCTTAATACTAATGGAGCTTGTAATCGAGTAACTGGTCACGTAACCTGTGGTAGGTCATCTGAGATCATAGGGGACACCGGATTGTGGGATTCGCCAAATTCTTGGGGGTTTGCTTGGCTCTCGATGTTGAACTATAGGGGATTCTCCAAGGTTGACAGCCACGATGCCTTGGATCTCATCTCTAGGACTTGCAGTACCCTATCTGCCCACTCTTTGTTGTATCATATTGGTATTTGGAAGCAATGTAACTGGTCGATTCGATTTCAACATGTGAATCGTGAGAGGAACTCGGTTGCGGATGCATTAGCCAAACTTGCCTCGGCTTCTTCTTTTGAGGTCTCTTTATTCCACGACCCTCCTCCGGCAGTGGTCACTGCTTTTCAATTGGATATTCCAATAGAGTCGTAATGGTGTGGTGATTGTTCGTTGGTCTTGCTTTGTGGCAGTGTGTGCCTGTCATGCTTGGTTTTTTATTTTGGCCTTTTTGTCTTGCTTTCTGCTTAGTTCGGTGAATTTGTTGGATTTAGGGGATTTTTGATAGTTTTGTATATATCGCTATGTGTACTCTTTTCCTCAAACTAAGCTTAGGGAATTTTTAATGAGGCACGTTGTAATATCTTTTTTCATCTAAAAAATAATAATTATAAAACATATAAAACTCATTTAATTTTAGGATAATATATTGGGTTTTCTTAAAAAAAAATCTCCCTAGCAGCAATTTTGTTTTTTCATCTTGTTTGGCCTCTAGCGGCCCCAACCTTAGTGTTGATTGTCGACTGCTTGTTATAATTCTTTTTTTCTTTGTTAGTTTTTATTATATTATATATATGTTTTTTCTTTTTTATCTAGTTTTTATTAAGAATAACACTGCCTTTTTTTAGTACAATTTTTTGTCTTTTAGCACGTGTTTTTCTGTTTTTTTAGCATTTTTTATCTTTATTGACGATTGTTTGGCCGTTTCTTTTCATTTTTATTTTTCTCAGATTTAGAATTATTATCGCCTCAACTGATCAAGATGACACGCTTATTTGGTTATCTTGCTGATCTTCCCTACTTTGGACCCTCGAATTGGATTTGGATATTTGGTTTGCGTTTGTGGAGCTCACGACGCGCTACTCTAATTTGCGGTTGACAGTGGTCTTTTAGTAGTTTGAACCCCTTTTGTGATTCGTTTGTCGATGCAATCATATATGTTCGTATCTATCTTTTGTTCAAGTCTTTTGATTAGATTGTTAAAATTTTCATTGCATGGTATATAAAATAATAAAATATGATGTAATATAAAAAATAAAAAATATTTCATGCATCGGTGGTGGAAATAAAAAGTTTTCACAAGCACTTTAATTTTTGGTAGAGATTCATTTTAGGGTTTAGGAGTTATGGTTAGAATTTAAGGTTTAGGTTTTAGGGTAAATTATATGAATTTAGGTTTTAACATATAAACCCTAAATTATAATCACAACTCTTAAATTCTAAACCCATAAACCTTAAACATAGTTCATAAACCCTAAAATTAAGGCGCTTGTGAAAACTTTTTGTTTTTATCTCCTGTGCATGAAATAATTATCCATATAAAAATTAAGAATAAATTATTGAGATGATCACTTATATTTTGTAAGTGTTTATTTTTACCCATTGAATTAAAAAAAACTAACGTTGTGGTCACTTACGTTTTGGTTCTTTAAATTTATGGTCATTGGAACGTTTAGTGCTGTTAGACTTTATAATAATACAAAGAACGAAAACATAAATGACTACAACGTTAGTTTTTTGAATTTGTTGGGTAAAAATAAATACTTACAAAACGTAACTGACCATTTCAATAATTTACCCCAAAAAAATGAACTACGTATTCGATACAAACACAAATGAGTAGATTTGGGGAATCCCATTTTCAAATCTGCTGCAACAAGCGCGGAAGGAGATCAGGTTTTCGAATTTTTCCAACCTCGTTAACACCGCACCTCTCTCCTTTGCTCCAAGGTAAAGCTTGTTCATTTCCCACCACTTTCCAGCCCATTTTCCGGGAAAAAAAGAAAGAATCCGGAGGAGCAGGTGAATATTCTCCTTCCCCTTCCTATTAATTTCCTCTCTTTTTTTCGTCTCGTAATCCTATATCCACTCACAAATAAGAAACAAGGATATTCTGTCTCCGAAAATGTAGGAATACAAGAATAAAAAAATTCACTCTATTACTAGGTAAATATGATCAGATTCAATTCTAAGCTTGCTGATTTTCTTGTTCTCTCACCTTTCGGTTTCTTAGCAATCAGATAAGTTTCGTGAATAAACGTAACTTTTATTCATTTTTCGTTCTCTAAAATTGCTTTCTTTGTGGCGTTTGCCTCGTAAGGTGAAGTAGTTTTAAGGTAAGGATATGTTGAATTTGAGGTTAAATAAAATGTTGTCGTAATTTGTTTTATATTCTTACTCGATATATACTTTCTATTTGATATTATTGATGTTGGAAACGTAGATTTGCTCAACTATTATACCAAGAACTTTCGTTTTTTAGTGCGTTGAATTATTAAAAATTAATTTTGTCTGCTGTTGTTCTTTTTTAGATTTATTTGGCCGAAAACGGATGGAAAATAAGAAAGATAAATGTTTCTACCATAGCCTTTCAAGAAAAGAGCTTCAAAGTTTATGTAAGAAATATGGTTTACCTGCTAATAGGTCGAGCTCAGATATGGCTAAATCACTGGCCTCGTATCTAGAGGTAATTTATTGAGCCATTTCTTATAAGAATTAAGAATCTGAAACATATCCTACTGCATTTTGCTGATATGTTAGCATAGATTATTCTGTGTTGTAGTTCAATTATGTTATTTACATTTGTTATGTTGTATTTGAGCTGATAATTGTATGCTGACATATGTTGGCTATAGTAGTTATTGATTAGATATGTTTTAGAACTTTTCTAGTATGACAGCTCGGGGAAGAACTAATCTTTGAGTTTCAAAACAGAAATTGTATCCAGAGAAAAACAAGAAAAGTAGCAGGCAAAAGGGGGGAAATGAGTTTATAATAATTCTAATGGAGATATGCCAAGGGAAGCATTTTTAATGCCATAGTTTCAAGGAATTCAGTCAGTCCATTCCACTGCATAATATGCATCTGGATTTAAATTTTGCTGCCTGCCAAATACAAAATAAACTCTAATATTCTTTATTCTTCACATAGGCTTTTTATTTGTCAAAAACAAGTTCCTAAATTTACATAACTTTGAGGATCTTGTTTATCCCATCATATAATGTCTTTGAAAAATATGCAGAACCAGAGATTGGGTTCAATGACTACGTGGGAAAGATTATATGAAATTCAAGAGGTTGGACTTCCGTTGCCCCTGCAATCCCCTTCCAGGGATGCTGAAAAAGGTATAAACTAGTTATTGTGTGCCTAATCAGTTTTATTTGGTTTTCTTTACCATGATTCCCTTACTATGGTTGATGGCTCATTGTAAGAAATAAGAATCACATTTGGCTGCTTATGCAGATTTCTATGGACTCATTTCTTGTCCAGCAGGCAGTTGTAATGGAGGGGATTATTCTCAAGCTGTTAAACGTAATGCATTGGTTTGTTGTGCAGGGGATAAATTTTATCATAAGGTTTGCTTCTATTTATGGATGTTTATCTTTTAGGTATGGATATTACTTGACATCTGATGCACCCAGATAAATCCCATATAATTCCTCACTTCATCTTCCCTATCAATTGTTTTATCATGTTGCATGTGTTAGGTTGTTCCTGCTAAGAGATATAGACCTTTTCATCTAACCAGAAGCAAGAAGATCTCCCCCACCATCTCAGACACGCACAAACACCCAACACCACAACCAAAACGATAACACAATGGTGCACAAATATTTTACTGGATGCCACTTTTGTCTTTTAGTCTATGGCCTGTGAAAAATTAACTTGAGGGCAGCTTTTTAAGGAAAATGTATCTGAAAGAAAGATGTGGATGCTTTAACATGTAATGCTTAATTGTCGCTTTCAAGAACTCAAAACTTCTTGCTAATTATCTGGGTCCATCAATGCAGGATGACTGTGGTGGTGGTTCTATTTTTTTCCAGCAAACACCACAGCCTCAATTTGTTACTCAGTATAATGATAGTGGGAATAAAGAGTTCCCTACGGTATACTTCAAGAGAAATTGTTCGAGTCTTCCAAGAGACAGGAAGATAAATGATATGCCTCAAATCAAAAACAAAGATGCATATGTTGATTTAAATACTTCTTTTGTTTCTTCCTCTTCTTTTCAGTTTCATGTAAGTTCAGAAGAGGGCATCAACCTTTATGTTGATTTAAATTCAAACCCATCAAACTGGGTTGAGAAATTGAAGAGCGAGGTTTCTATATGCCAGAACATGTCTCATAGCAAGTCTCAGAGTTTCTGTAATGGGCTTGGACACTTTGGGGAAAGTAGCAAGCAGTTGAAAAGTTCTTTTCAGTTGAAGGTAGATGCTGGGAGAACAACAGATGGACATATACACTCTGGATTACCCCCAAGTTTGACCGTAAAAGAACATAATGGATTGCAGGATGATCATTCAAATGGAGATGAGGGGCCGTCAGACTCCACTGTAATGGAAACATGTGATGATGCTGTAGACGTCTCAGAGCACTTAGAAGGACATCAAGGACTGCCCTCATTTAAAGCTCTTCCTGGTGTTCAAGAGGAAATAATTTCTTCTGGTGCTCCCTCTGCCAAAGATGGACGTTTGATAACTTTTGATTCAAATATTAATTCTCCAAGGGAGATGTTAGCCAGTGATACTATGTTAAAGGTATCAGATGGTGCACTAAATCTTTTCATGGTGGAGCATAAGAATTCTAATCTTGAAAATGACATATGTGACAATTCAACCCTGCAAAATGGTTGTTATCCTGTGAGTTCTGGTGTAAAAATTCCTGGATGCCAGTCAAATGGTTCATTGCAGATACCAGAGCCCAAAGATGTGTTTCAGCAGAAAAAGGCATTACATTCACCTCATGAAGATGGTGCATTTGAGAATTTGGTTGATCCAAAGCATAATATATATTTAGAACAAAGTGGACTTGTAGACTCAACTGGGATTGATAAAGAGACATTTAGGAATCAGTTGCCCATATTAGTTGAAGAACAGGTAATAGTTTACCTCCTCTAGTTTTCTACTCCTTCCCCTCCTAATCTTGTTCTCTTCTCATTCTGTTTTCTATTGTGCTACTCTTCTATTTATATGTGTCAATATTTACTAGCTAGTTATTATTTTGAGAAATACTGTTTAAGGTGTTGTTTTTGAGTCATGACCATTCTTTATGAATATGTATTCTTTACTTGTTATAATAATCTGAGCAATTTGGTTTTTGTAAAATCATTTTTTTTTGTTGTTATTATTATTTCCTTATTTTTTTGGGTGGGGACGAGAGATAGGCTTAGAAATCTAAATACGTATCTGTTTTGTTTCGGCATACTCAATGAAACAACTAAAATTATACTGTATGAAACTTCTTGCAGGGTAGGAGCAAAGTTATTAATTGGGGAGAGAGTTCGGAGTAATTATCCTTCACAATTTAATTATATGCAATATAATATTTGTTTTATGTGTTGATTTGAGTATATAATTGCCCTTTCCAGATGCTCGCATGATGAGTCATTTGAAAATTGTGGAGTGCTTGATAATGTTGATTCTAATGGACTTGGGAAAAAGAGAGAATATATGGATGCTGATCAGAATGATTGTGGCATGCCTCATGCCAAGGTTTTAAGAAGCGGAAAGCATCCTATTAGGATGGTTGTTCCTAGAAGATCCAAGCGGCTGGTTTCCAAGGTTCTATTTTTTTCATGCTTTCCTTTCTGTTCAATTTATTGCAGTATTTGCCACCCGTTTGAAACAAATCCACACATTTTGGTTTACATATGAGAAAATGTTTGTTCTTTCTGTTATCTTGATTTTATGTTTAACATACAAGGAAATCAAAAGTTAGTCTGAATATAACAAAAAGTTTATGGAATAAGGCTGTAGTATTCAAGATTGTGTTCATGCAACTAGTTTGTTGTTTGTTCTATCTTGTGTTCAGGAGAGGGATAGAGAGTGGATTTAGCACCTATGTAAAAAAGTAAAAACACCCAATATCCCCTATAATAACCTATCCTTTTCCCTTTCAAGGTCTTCAAATTCCACCAACTTTGTGCTCATATCGAGGTTTGACAGCTTTTTCCCCAATACATGGGAACAAGCATGGGATTCTAGATCCACTGCTTTTGATGTTAACGATAAGTGTCAATTTCTACTGTGAACTTAGTTGTTGAAATTTCACAATGTAGTATCCTCTTATCCATGCTGTCAAATTTTCCTGCAGGTTGCTTCATTCAAATTGTTTGGTGCCTTGTAATTTTCTTATCATCTTTCTGCAAATTTCCAAGCAAATCATCAGCTTTTGAAATTTGATACACAAGCAGTGACGGAGCCATGTGTGGGATGGGAGAGGCTCTTGCCCTTTCTAAATTTTTTTTGGTATAATAGCATCTTAAGTCCTTTTTAGTTTAAATATTAGTCAAATAAGATCTTTGTCCCTCTCAATTTTTAGATTTAAATGCTTAATAGACTCTTGTTCCTACTAATGTTTGATACTAATCTCGTTCTTGTATACAAGTACAAACTATTTTCTTGCTGCTAAAGGAAGAGTTGTTGCTCTTATTCTTTATATTACAAGACTCTTTAACAACGGTGGTTGTATCGATGTATGATATGAACGTACAAAAATTGACGATGAGGACAAGAAGTTTGGTTCACCATATTTCTAGTAGTGAATAGTGAATAGAGTTGCCTTCTGCTTATTACATTGAGACAGCAGTACGAGACAAAATTGATATAAATGCTTAAATATATATATATATTTAATACAAATACAAAAATTTAATATATGAATATGAAACAAGAATTAGTTTTCTGAAATAATTCTCACTTAAGAATTCTCGTTACTGGTCAAAATTATATACAATTATGTGAGTCAATCTCACAGCAACAACAAAGGAAAGAAATGAGAATTACTCTTAATTTACTCTTGCAATTTTTTTAATTTAAATAATCCTAATCTGCACAAATCAAGTAATAAAGGAAAAAATACAACAAGATATTGACAGCTAATATTTACATCTAGTTTCCTCCAACACTCCCCTTCAAAGCTCAGGAATAGATGTCTTGCATTCCGAGCTTGGCAAGAAGTTTTTCATGATTAGGTCTTGATAGGCTTTTGGTCAGAATGTCTGCCTCTTGTGCTTGAGTAAGGATGTAGCATAGATCGATACTTCCTTCCTCAATTTCATTTTTGATAAAACTTTGATCAATTCTGACATGTTTCATCCGATCATGTTGAACTGAATTGTTTACGATGCAGATGGCAGATTTATTGTCACTATATAATTTAGTAGGAGAACAGGCAGTGATTCTCAAGTCTTGCAACAATCTTTCCAACCAAATAACTTCACAAATTCCCTGTGCAATGGCACGGAATTCAGCTTCTGCACTACTCCTTGCAATTACTGTCTGTTTTTTACTTCTCCAAGTAACTAAGTTATCCCACAACTTGGTACAATACCCTAAAGTGACTCACAATCTTCTCCTCCAGCCTAATCAGCATCAACATATCCTTCAATTATTCTATTTTCATTCTTTAGAAACATCAATCCTTTCCCTGCGGAACTTTTGAGATACCTCAAGATATGATTTACTGCCTCCATGTAACACCCTCAACTCGAATGTTGCAATTGGGCCACAAGCCCGAACCACTCCAATAAAATTTTCCACTTTTTAAAAAAACCAGTAAAACCAATCTCAAACATCCAACATGTCATAACCAAAGCATTAAAATCCATGCTTACTTAAAAACCATTCAAAATAGTTAAAGAAGCTCTAGATACAGTAATAGAACATTTGAACAATGCAAGTTAAGTCTAATAGAGTTACAAATACATAGGGTCATACGAATACATAGCCCACTACATCTAAGTACTTGTACTCTACCAAGAGGCCAATGCTGGATCCTTGCTTCGATGGTGCTCCGCTACACTCAAACTATCTATCAACCTGCGAACGGAAACAATGACTCTGAAAGCTGAGCTAACAAAGGTCAGTGGATACACAACCACTCGACCAAGCTTCAGGTGAATCATGATTAAGAGCATGCTATGATATGATGTCAAGATAGGATAAGCATTGGTGCTACCATAACCGCCTAAACACATGCTATAAGCAAACAGCACCTCAATAGAAACATAAAAGTAAATAAACTAGGAGTGAGACCCAATGTCACCCGACACTGGGAGGCCCACCCATGCTCGGAATCTCACATCAAGTTGCTCGGAATCTCACATCGAGCGGTATACTCAGAATCTCATATCGAGTTTTCGCTCAGAATCTCACATCGAGCGGGGCTCAGAATCTCGCATCGAGCAAATATCATCACATGGAATCTCACATCGGATGGCATTCAATTCATCACCTGGAGTCTCACATCGGATGGCCTTCATGTGTTGCAACACTCACTCACTGGTATCCGGATACCATCAAACAAGGACTCATAACCAAACAAGTGCCCTTACCTGGCACGACCACAAATGATCCACCAAGGATCCCTAAAACTCGCTTACCAAGCAATTTACTTTCATTTCAATACTCAATTAACCATTTAATCTATATAAGCAAGGAGGAACATACATTCTCGATCTTACCAGTCATTTTATATCATAAGGGACCCATTAGAACCTTTATTACAATTTATAAAACCCCTGAACTCAAAACGTAAAAACTTGGGCAGATTGCCCAGCGAGTATCGATACTCTAAGGTGAGTATCAGTACTCCCCTCTAGGTATCGGTACTCCCTGCTGAGTACCGATACGCCATTTAGGTTCAAAAAAATTGGCTCTTGCCACGTACCGATACGCTACGTTCCGTACCGGTACCCTATATCGGTACTGGGATCACCCCGTACCGATCCTTACCCGTACCGGTACTCCTACCTTAGCGTACAGGTACGCAAAACCTTTCCAGGCAATGCAACAGTGGGTACCGATACGCCCCGAGCGTACTGGTACACCAAAGCCTCTCTAGAATTCTGCTCTAACGAGGGGTATCGATATGCGGAATTCTGATTCGAAGCTCATCTTCCCTGATTTCATATGTTTCTATCCCTCATCGAGTGAGACTGTGAGCTGTTAGAGGAATTCTGAGGCCTCCCACTAAGACCTCCTTGTCCACTAGCGGAACCATATGTCAGACCTTGCTCTTGCTCAAGAGACTTTGCACTAGCAGTTTACTCAAAAAATACCTTGGGTGGGGCAGCTATCAAATAGGTCTGTATCTCCTTCCTTAACCCTTTTATGAACCTCTTGCACCTCATTTTCTCGGTGGCCACAAGCTTCTGTGCATACTTGCTAAGCTGCAGAAATTCTTGTTCGTACTCAAAGACGGTGCGGTTCCCTTGCACGAGGTGAGTAAACTGATCCCTCAACCTGTCAACGTGAGCCTCACCTACGTACTTCTTCTCGAACTCATCAAGAAAGTCATCCCAAGAAGGTCGGCTAGGGTGCCATTCCAGCTCTACGGTTTCCCACCATTCTCTCGCGTTTCCCTTGAGCAAAGATAACACACAGGATAACTTATCCTCGGACCGCAACCTCATCTGCCTCATAATCCAACGGGTGTCTCGAAGCTATTGATCCGCCTTCACCGGGTTGTCTTGTCCCGACCCAAGAAAATCTGTGGCACCCTGCCTACGTACCCTCTCAATCGATACCTCCCGAGGGGTAGATGAATACCTCGGAATCGCCCTAACAATCCTGTCTAGGGCCCGGTGCAGATGGGAGAAATAGTTGGCTTCATGACTAGCTCCTCCATCAGACTCCTCCACATCCAGCACGTAGTCTTCATCGGAGCTCCTACCCCGGGAACCGAAACTTTCCTCCACATTCCTAGCTCTCCTTGGCATGGTTCAACTCTGCGCCAACAAACAACATGAGTACACCATCGAAAATCCAGCTTAATCCAAGTACGACTTTGACTTATGGGCATGTATTCGTTAAACACCTATTTACCACACTAGACTCCCCCGAGGACTACCTAGAACTGACTAAATCTAGGCTCTAATACTAAATGTAACACCATCAACCCGGATGTTACAATTGGGCCACAAGCCCGAACCACTCCCATAAATTTTTTCACTTTTTAAAAAAAAAACTAGTAAAACCAATCTCAAACATCCAACATGTCATAACCAAAGCATTAAAATCCATGCTTACTTAAAAACCATTCAAAATAGTTAAAGGAGCTCCAGATACAGTAATAGAACATTTGACCAATACAAGTTAAGTCTAATAGAGTTACAAATACATAGGGTCATACGAATACATAGCCCACTACATCTAAGTACTTGTACTCTACCAAAAGGCCAATGTTGGATCCTTGCTTCGATGGTGCTCCGCTACACTCGAACTATCTATCAACCTGCGAACGGAAACAACGGTTCCGAATGCTGAGCTAACAAAGCTCAGTGGATACACAACCACTCGACCAAGCTTCAGGTGAATCATGATTAAGATCATGCTATGATATGATGTCAAGATAGGATAAGCATTGGCGCTACCATAACCGCCTAAACACATGCTATAAGCAAACAAGACCTTAATAGAAACATGAAAGTAAACAAACCAGGAGTGAGGCCCAATGTCACCCAATACTGGGAGGCCCACCCATGCTCGAAATCTCACATCGAGCTACTCAGAATCTCGCATCGAGCGGTATACTCAGAATCTCACATTGAGTCTTCGCTCGGAATCTCATATCGAGCAGGGCTCAAAATCTCGCATCGAGCAAATATCATCTCCCGGAATCTCACATCGGATGGCCTTCATGTGTTGCAACACTCACTCACTAGGTATCCGGATCCCATCAAACAAGGACTCATAACCAAACAAGTGCCCTTACCTGGCACGACCATAAATGATCCACTAAGAATCCCTAAAACTATATTACCAAGCATTTTACTTTCATTTCAATACTCAATTAACCATTTAATCCATATAAGCAAGGAGGAACATACATTCTCGATCTTACCGGTCATTTTATATCATAAGGGACCCATTAGAACCCTTATCACAATTTATAAAACCCCGAACTCAAAACATAAAAACCTGGGCAGATTGCCCAGCGAGTATCGATACTCTAAGGTGAGTATCGGTACTCCCCTCTAGGTATCGATACTCCCTGTTGAGTACCGATACGCCATTTAGGTTCAAAAGAATTTGGCTCTTGCCATGTACCGATACGCTACGTTCTGTACCGGTACCCTATATCAGTACTGGGATCGCCCCGTACCGATCCTTACCCGTACCGATAAGCCTACCTTAGCGTACCGGTACGCAAAGCCTTATCAGTACTGTAGTTTTTGTCATAGATCCTAAAATATACCCCAACGCACCTTATAACCTAAAATATTGTTTTAGTTTGTATTATTTGCCAAAATTTCCCGTGAATATACGATTGTATTATTTTGGATTTAAACTTACTGCTGATTTGGGTTTGTTTGTTTTAATTGTTTTATGAGCTTCCGAGTTTTGGACTTCAACTCACAGCAGAAAGGACAAGACCAATAGATAATGGTGAATTTTTTTTCTTGCACAAACAATTTAATTTATCATAATGTGTTTTTAGTTTGTTTCAAAAATTAAGTACACTAGAGTAGATTAAGACCTGTTTTAATTTTCAAAGAATGTTTTTTTAAATATTGCTTTTATCTCTTTTGAACAAGAAAGATGAAGTTATTGTTAAACTTTATTTGAATTTTTTTGAGTTGAGTCTATGAAATTTGAGTTGAATTGTTCGAATTTTTGTTGAAATTTAATCGTAAACATTTATAATGTTATGATATTAATTAGGAGTGTTCAAATCCGGTATCCGGGTACCCGAGGTAGTAGCTTGGCCGGCTCGTGTTGGTCGAGTACCCAGGTGTTGTGGGTACCCGCAAAACTGGGTAATTGAGTACCCGAATATAAAAATATATATCTATTAAATATAAAAATATTTTATTAATTTAAATAAAAATGTATTTATTAGTTTAATATAAAAATATGTATTTATTAAATATAAAAATATTTTAAGATGTTTTATTAGTTTAATATAAAAATATGTATTTATTAAATATAAAAATATTTTAATTTCAAATACATCTGGGTACTCGGGGACCCGGACATTTAGAATTTTGCGACCCAGGTCCGACCCGAGAAATGGTGAGCCGGGTAACCGACTCGGGATGTAAATTTTTTTTATAAAATTACCCGGATTTTTTTGATCGGGTCGGTGGGTCAACAGGCCGGGTGATACGGGTCGGGTATTTTGAACACCCATAGTATTAATTAGTTCCAATTTAAACAGTTTTCTATAACCATGTACAATACAAATATATATTTCTTCATTTTTTATATGTAATATATATATATCATACAGAATTGATAGACACAACTCGAACTTAAAAATTGATCTATTAATTATTAAAACTTTTAAACGAGTCAAATAATTTGATTTTTTTTCGAGTAGAGCCGAGTTTTATACAACACTATAGAAAACTATTACAATTTTTTTTTAGTTTTCTAAATATTTAACGATAGTGGAAGGATCAAAGCGATGAAAATATTAAAAAGGGTTAAGGTGATAACATATCGGTTATGTTTAAGTAAACAAAGTTTTGAATTAACACGAGAGGATTGACCAGGTTAAATTTGTTAATTCGGTTATATAGGATTGCAATAGTTTATTAGATTGGATTTTCTAAAATCGAAAAACTTGTGAGAATGGGTTTAGAGCTGTAAAAGTTCTTTTCTCTTTGACAATTATAAAAAGAGTTTTTTTTTTTATTAACATGAACAAAGAGAGTTATTTAAATAACTTAAATTTAAATAATTTACATATACTTTTAAAGTAAAACCTATTTAAAATAACTTAAATTAAATATTTTTATATTTAAAAAATTTATCGGTTCAGTACTTATTCTTCTCCCAATTTGTTTATTTTTTATCATTCATCATCATCTTTATTGGGGTATCCTCGTTCACACGAGTTATATCAAATTTGATATTTTAATTAATCTTAAATATGTATATTTTTTTATCCTTATTATTTACAACTTTATATTTTGAATAATATGTTTGTTATCATTTTATTCGGATATACCAGTTCATATTATAAGATATAAAATTTAATTAAAAATAATTATGTATATAAAGCTTAAAAATATATAATATATGCAAGAGTGTTATAACTATAAAAGCATAACGTGTGTATATATATATATATATATTAAATTTTTTAAAAGAATTAGATCTCATAGAAAAATAAACAATTATAAAACATGTAATAACATCAATATTTTTTTTTATGAAAACACCAATAATTAATAACACATAAATTTAGCAAATTATATATACGCATGAAATATAATAATAAATTAAAATATACTTTTACCATTTAATAAAACCTTAGAATTGATTATATAAATGAGTCATATATTAAAATGAACATTAAATATTAATATAATAAAAATATACTTGTCCTTGATTCTAACATACTTATGTTTTATCATGTAAAAATAATACATGTCCTGTTTTAAACAATAATAAAAAAATTATAGCTTCTTGTAATGATAAAAAAATGTGACACTTAGCAAATTTGTCAATAAGAACCAAATTTAAATTTTTTGCAAAAAACTAATTTTTTAATAAAAATATACAAATTTGAAAAAATTTAAGTAATATGTTTAATAATAATATTTTAGTAACTTAAATAAAATTTAACTATTAGTTTATTTTAAAATAAAAGCAAAAAATAAACCATTCAAAAATATGAATGTACTAGAGCGTGACATTTTTAAATAATTTCAATGATTATTTAATCCTAATATAGATACTAATCAAATACTTAATATTAAAAAAAGTAACTATATGTAGTTTATATTTATAAATTTGTATATTAAATTAATTAATGATTTCAAATGAAATACTCTAGTTTTAACGACCCAAATAGGGATAATGTTAAACAATGAAAAATAAGTAATTTGGGAGAAGAAGAAACTAAATTGATAAAATTTTAAATATAAAGAGTTAAATTTATTAAACTATGGTCAAATTGATAAAAATGTATAAATTTTGAGGACCAAAATTATTATTATAATGAGACATTTAACTATTACGTCTAATATTGAATTGTCTAATAATTTGTTTGTAACAATATTTAATTGAATGACTAAATTATAATTTTTAAAACAAATCATGACTAATTTATTAAGAGACTAATAATTGAGTAACATGTGATGTAGTTTAATCTATTTGTTAACATGTTTAAACAAAAAAGCTACAAATTCACCCGATAAAAGGAATAGAGTTGTAAATTAGACTATATAAATTGTGAATTATTCGAGTTTGATTTGATTAAAGCTCGATTTGATTGGACTACATTTGAAATCAGCTTGAATTCTTAACTAGCATAGCTGAATTACTCAATACTAGACTTGAAAAACTCGAGCTACTTGAAAATACAATATAAAAAATTTATTTTTTAAAATTAAAATGACTAAAATGTATGATTTTGAATAATAAAAATATTATTATTATTGTTGTTGAATAAATTCACTCAACAATTATTTTTTTTTATTATTATTATTTAGGATTGTAAATGAGACGAGATAGATTATGAGTTATTCGAGTCTAATTCGATCAAAGTTCAATTAATATCTAACTCGATTGAACTCGATTCAAACTCGATTTAAGTTTTTAATGAACTGAGTCGAACTCAATATTACATAACTCGACTCAAGTTTTTAACCGGCTAAATTGGGCGCAACACTCGGGCTCTACTCTGGATCTTTTACGCCCGTAGTGAGGAATAGACTTCGGCTCCATTCGTTACCGCTGTTGAATTATTGGGTTGGGTGAAGAAGCGGGATTCGGAGAGAAACAATAAATTTTAGCTTGAAATCAAATCGAGTAAAAAAGCGAAGTGAAACAACCTAAAATATAAGGCATTCGATGAAGCTTCTTCGTTTGACAGCCAAACACGATCCCGAAAGCAGCGCCGAAGCTTTCGTAGGACAAATAAGCCATGCCTATCAGTTCATTTACCAAAGCAACTATTTTCTGCCGATTCTCGTCGGCTCAATTCTTTTCCACAGTTTCCCCCAAAATTTCCCAATTCAGGAACCGGATTTCTCTTGCAAATCTCCTTCAAAGGTATGGGTTTTCACCTTCTCAACTCCACACTTTCCATGCAAAAAACCATTTCTTACTCGATCACTCGAATGTCCACGAAATCAAGAACTCTCTAAACATTATTTCATCTTTTAGAATCTCCCAGACTTCCTTTATTTCTTTGTTATTCGATTGTCCAGCTGTTCTGGATTTCGACTTTTTGAAAAATTGGCAAATTGGGATTTCTAAATTTGGGAACTCGGGTGTTTCTCCAGTGGCGATCTGCAGTGTGTTGGCACTTTCTAAGCGGTTTCAGATAGACCCAGGTTTATTTTTGAACCGTGTTGGTGTTTTGAAAGATTTAGGGTTTAACGGTGGGGTTTTGACTAGGGTTGTAGAAAGGTTTCCTAGGATAATAATGATGAAGGAAGATGAAATTTGTAGAAAGATTGGGTTTTGGGAAGGAACTGGGATTTCAAGATATGAGATTGAAAGGGTTTTTCATTCGTTTCCTGAAGTTTTAGGATTTGATGTCGAAAATAGGTTGAAGCCATTGCTTGATGAGTTTTTGGAATTGGGTTTCCGAGAAAATGAGATTAGGGACGAGATTACAAGGGATCCAAGAGTTTTGGGCATGGAATTAGGGGAAATGTCGAGGTGTTTAGGATTGTTGAAAACTTTGAAATGCCGAGTTCCTACTAAAGACGAGATTTTTAGTGAAGGAGAATTCAGAGCTGGGTTTGAAGTGAAGCTTAGAGTCGATTGCTTGTGCAAACAGGGGTTGATTCATAGAGAAGCATTTAAGATCCTATGGAAAGAGCCAAGATTGATTTTATATGAAATAGAAGAGATTGAGAATAAAATTGGGTTCTTGGTGAATAGGATGAAGTATGGCGTCGGTTGCTTAGTTGAAGTTCCGGAATATTTGGGTGCCAATTTTGACAAACAGATTGTTCCTCGATACAATGTTATCGAGTATTTGAGATCAAAAGGTGCTCTGGAATTTGATGTGGGGTTGAAAGGTTTGATAAAGCCAAGTAGGCTTAGATTCTATAATTTGTATGTCAAACCATACCCGGAATGTGAGAATATGTTCGGGAGGGTTGCTGGTGGCTCTGGTCTTCAACAACGGCATCCAGTCGGGATGTGGAAGCTTTTTAAACCACAAAAGCATACAGAATCAAAAGAAGATGTGAACAATATGAAATCTTTTATGGAACCACTTGTTTAGCTCACAAAGTCAATTATCCACAATTTGTTTGTAATCCAAGTTGAAAGTATAACTAAATGCTGGTTTTTTTCCAGTAGTGTTGTAACAACCGGTTCCAGGATTTCTTACCTGTATTGCCCTACAAATCAGAACTTTGCCTTCACCCCCTGGGTGCGCATCCATCAAAATTATTGTCTTCTAAGCCACCCGTGGCCCCACCTAACTCAACCAGTATCTGTGTTGCAAAAAAGGCTCTCATTTGCCTTAGTTTCAATCTGAACTAACTGCAAAAGTGGGTTAATGGTTGGAGGAATGTGAGTTGCTTATGGTCTCCGATGGAATTTATATCTGTCAGTAACCTGCAAAACGGGATCTGTTGTTAGTGATCCTTAAAATGACAAGGTGCGGAAACATTTCTTCTTCATTCCCTTTTAGCGTGGATCCATATATTGGTATGCTTATTTCGGTATATATGATTGTGTGTATGTCTCTTCTGCTGTAGCACATTCCAGGAATCCAGTTGAATGCAAGGAATTTAGAGAATAATGGCAAGAAAAGATGAGGTCGAAAACAGTGACAAGGACAATTATTGTTGCTGCAATAGCATGAGCAACAGGCACTGTCACAATCACTACAACAACCACAATATGAGGTAAAAGATGTTTTGAATACAGTACTTATTTTAGGAATTTTAGAATGTTTAGCGCTGATCATGTTATCATTAGAAAATAAAAAGGGACTAAATTTATTGCAAGAATCTTGTGGAGTTTTTCATCTAAAGGTTCTACAATAATTGATGCATCATTTTGGTTTACAAGAACAAAGTTGATCTAATAATGCTATATAATCTTATGAGAAAAATGTTAAATAGAAGAAAATATAAGCATTATGATTGTTGCATTTAATATGTGTTCTCTTATAAGAAAAGAAAACAAGATTTTCTTAAGAAATATTGGCTAGGAACTTCTAAGACCCCAACTTTATGATAACATATAATTTGTACAATCCTTGAAATTTTTTGTTAATAATTTTGGGATATAGAGCTATTATCTTGTTTATTATGCATTGTTAGTGGAGATGGAAATTTTAATAGAAATAATTTCAAAGCTTACAATTTGAATAGAATAATTAAAAAAATACATATTCATTGAGTCAAGAAATTCAATGGAAAACATCAATTAATATTGGAAGTTTGAGGCTTAAAACATTACTACCATTGTCACCACAAATAATTTCTTCAAATATTTTTTTTGTAAACCATCTATTTCGATATTACCTCTTTTCAACCCATCATTATTTGCATAGCATCATAAACAAGTCAAAAGGTTTATCATTTCCAAAAACATCAACAAGAATTCCTAAAAAGTTAACAAATTTGATATGTTACCAAAATACCAAATTTCATAAATGAAAAACATAAATAATATGATTATAAAATATGTAGCGATTGCTAACTCTTAATATAACAAATGGTAAGTGTGTAAATAAGTACATTTTAGAGACAAATTACTTAAATATGTTTTCAAAATCAGGTTTGATGAACTTTCAGTTGAGTCTTTAAACAATTAAAAAGTACAATTTTCTATGGCTCGTTGCTTCCCTAATATTTCCTCCACCCTGTAGTCCTCGCCTAACTAGGTTGGAAGTGAAGCGTTTCATTATATTTTGAAGGGTTTTTTTTGTTTGTTTATTTATAATTGCTACAGTTATTGTATTGAATTATTGTGAATGTTGATAATTATCTTATTACTTGCAAAGAATAAGAGGAATTAGGCTTCGTATAAAGCTGTAGAAGATTTTCTTATTTAAAACTTAAAACAACATAGGTACATTTTGATCTTTTCATCTAATAACCAATATAAGGTTATTAGATGAAAGACCGGATAGATTATTAGGAGGAGGTGATGATGCTTTAAAATAGGTACATTTTGATCCTTAAAACAGTAGAATAGCCGAGGATGAATAGTGACCAATTTTGCTAAATAACATACCTTCGGGTCCGGGCATGAATTGAAACCTTATAGTATATACTTATTAAATTATTGTGAAGGCTGGTAATTATATGGATTATAAACCTATTGTTGTTATGTTTTGTTTGGAGGCTTAATCATTATAAACAATGGCAAGAAAAAAGTTGCTACTCTCTTTCCGTTACTCAGTCATCCGATTGTTTCCATTGAATCTTCAGTCTAATTCATATTGTTCATTGTTTTCCGAAATGCATATTCTCGACTGCAATTTATTCCTGTTATGTTCATTGCATTACTTTGTAGATAAGCACTTAATGCCCCTTCAGTCTATTTGTAGTCATTTGTTATTGTTGATAATCGTTGCGGTTGTAAACGAACTAAACGTTCAATGAACCGTTCGGCGGAAAATTCATTTATTTATTAAACAGACGAACATAAACAAGATTTTTTGTTACTTTAATTAAATGAACAAACACAGACAAAGGTTTTTTTCGTTCGTTTATGTTCGTGACCACAACAAGTGTCCCAGTGGAAAAGCGGATGATCTTCATCCTAAAAACACGAATTTAAATCGCTTTGTCTACAAGGTGTATGCGCATTGTCAAATGATTAATAATATGTATGAACAAATACTACCTTGTAATAATCTTTAGACTATTCAAAAAAATATATATTCACAATGGTTTATTTATATTTATTATTTTTCATAACAAAAGTATTATATATATAAAAAATTAAAAACATGTATTAAAAATATGAAATAAAAAGAAAAATTAAATAATACTCAATTTTCGTTTGCGCTCGTTTATTATATTAACAAACAAACATGAAGAAATTATATACGTTTAATTGTTCACGTTCGTTTATTTGTTCGATTAAAATTAAATAAACGAATATGAACGTATCATTGTTCGTGTTTGTTCGGTTGGTTTACAGGTCTAATAATCGTGGTTTATATTCAATTAGAATAAAATTGAAATTGACATGTGCTACAATGGCTGTAGTAATAATATTTGTTGATTCAATTTTATGTTGTTTCATTTGTTGGGTTAGTTATGGTGATCAACATTTAACGGGATTTAAACTCATATAAAATATAACATCATAAGTATTCTTGACCACTCAATTTTACAGTTTACGACTTATACACATTTTTGAATTAATTGAAAAACATTTTTCATATTATTATAACGTATAAGTAGAGTTAAAAACTGTCCGTAAGTTGAGTATGGATTTACTCACATAAATTTTCGTGTTCGAATGTAAATTTAACCCGATATGATGTTTTTTATTATTAGTATATTATAAAAATAAAATTTATATTATATATTTTATAATTACATTTAAGTAATTTATTGTTATTGTTATTATTTAATTTGAAGTAGACCGAAAAAGCTAGGTCGAGGTCCAAATATCAAGCCTAACCCTTATGCTGCTAAGCCCATTAACAAGTTTAATCTGACTTAATTTTTAAATTTGAAAATTCATTTAAATTTAGGGTAAATTATTTTTTACAGTCACTCAGCTTTGCCTATGTTAATGTTTTGGTCACTCAACTTCAAAATTTTTAATTTCATCATTAAACTTTTAAATTTTACTTGTTTTAATCACTCGGTCACTATGTCTTTAATGTTGCTTAGATATTTTGGTAAATTTATTCAAGAAAAAAAAATCGTTGAAACTTCCAAACTCCCTCTGATTTAACGACACCCGAGTATTTTTTTTTTAATTTGAACATGTCGAGAATGAGGAGAAAACAATGTATCTTGATTCCATGCTGATAAAAAAGAAATTAAAAGGATAAATGGGACATTTTGGTACTAGTTATGTTGCAAATAACGGTCAACAACGATGGAGAAGAATGTTACAATTTTAAGAAAGGCTTAATGACTTCAATGGTTCCTAAAGTATACACTTTTTACTGAGTTGGCCCCTAAAAGATTTTTCGGGACGTTTTGCCCCTAAAACTATAAATCGTGACCTCAGTTTCTCCTATTGTTAACTCACGTTAAAAATAATTACGGACCAATCAAAATATGCCATTTGTCACTAATAAACAAAAAACTTAGTTGACTTTAATAAAAGGGGTAAATTGCTCGCTAAATCTATAAAATTTTTATTTTGTTCAATTTAATCCTAAAATTTTTTATTTAACCCAAAATTGACCCTAATTTTTATAAACCACTCTAATGTTTTTAAATATGATGATATTTTTATTCAATTTAGTCCTCAAAATCTTTATTTAACCCACAATTGACCCCTATTGCTTTATAATTTTTATAATTAAAAATTATAAAAATTATAAAGCAATAGGGGTCAATTGTGGGTTAAATAAAGATTTTGAGGACTAAATTGAATAAAAATATCATCATATTTAAAAACATTGGACTAATTTATAAAAATTAGAAATAAATTGGGGTCAATTGTGGGTTAAATAAAGATTTCTCGGACTAAATTGAACAAAAATATTTTTTTACAGACTTAGCGTGCAATGTATCCCTTTTATTAAAGTCAACTGTTTTTTTGTTTATTAGTGACATGTGGTACGTTCTGATTCATCTATAAAATTTTGTTTAACGAGAATTGACATAGGGGGCAACTGAGATCACGATTTGAAGTTGAGGGGGTAAAATGTCACGAAAAATTCTTTAGGGACGAACTCGGTAAAAAGTGTATACTTTAGGGGCCAATGAAGCCATTAAGCCAATTAAATATCGTAAATAAAAAGCTAAAAAAACGCAATGTTTTGGTAAAAAGTGTATACGGGCCAATGAAGCCATTAAGCCAATTAAATATCGTAAATAAAAAGCTAAAAAAACGCAATGTTTTGGTGTGTGTTAGACACTTAACAATCAAAACAAACAAAACTTGAAAGTTTAGTGATGAAATTGATTTTTTTTTTAATTTGAGTGACAAAAAAGTACTTGCCGTTAAATTTAGGCTTAAATGAAAATAAGTGTCTAAACTATACATTTTTTGAACTTTAGGTGCCTAAAGTATTTTTTTGTAAAAATAGGTGCCTAAAGTTTTAACCGTTACAATTTTAGGTGCCTCGGTATTAGTTGTCGTTAAAAAAATTTTGTTAGCCAATTATAATGTGACACGTGGCAGGTTTTATTTTTTTTATTTTTTAAAAATTAAGAATTGAAATTTTCAAAAAAGCCCCCAATTTAAAAAAAATCCCAAATTCATAAATTCCTAAGTACCTAAATCCCCTAATTTGGCCACTTTCGCCATCGTACGGTGACGAAATGGAGCGTCCTCCCCTCGCCCAAACACTCATACACCATTCGTTGTCGTTTAGCCGCCGCTTGTCGTAAATCATTCGAATGATTTTTTTGAATATTTTGACCTTCGTTTGGCATTTTGCACGACTTCGGTCGATTTCCAGCGACAGGGTGGTAGGGTAAACGATCTTGGTGGTCCGACGGCGGATGTGGCAGGCGGCGGCGTGGCCATCGGTGACAAAATCGACTCAAATCGCGATTTGAGTTTTGGTGAGTTAGGAATTTCGAATTTGGGGCTATTTTGTAAATTTTGAAATTTTAGGGTTTTAAAAAAATAGTTTAAAAAATAAAATAAAATAATATATATTTTTAAAAATATTAACAGTAGTTAACACGAGACACCTAAAATTACAACAGTTGAAACTTTGGGCACCTATTTTACAAAAAAAAATACTTTAGGCACCTAAAGTTCAAAAGTGGTATAGTTTAGTCACCTATTTTTCATTTAAGCCTTAAATTTAAGCATGCTTGTGTCACTAATATGTTTATAATATTTAGAAAAGCATTATTATTTGATACGTCAGTGGTAAAATTTAAGCATGCTTTGTCTAATATCTTATCATGCTAGATCAACCTTTACTTTATTTTTAAACCAACTAGAAAATTCGAAGAAGATTATAAGAATGTTGGTCTAGCAAACAATTCTCAAGGTTTAAATCATGGCATTGTTAATGAAGCAAGTTAGGTTGTGAGGATCAACCTTAAACTGGACCTTTATGGTACTCGATCTAAGTTAATCAACCAAGAAATTGGATACTAATAATTGTAAAAAAATTATTATAAATAATTAACATTATAGCAAGAAAAAAAGCATACTTTCATCTTATAGTTTTTTTTTCTTACAAAGCTTTTATACTTTTTCACTATTGTTATAAGTTATAAGGTATATCTGGTTTCTTATAATTAAAATTAATTTTGTATACTTCTATATATTAATTTATTATCTTATAGATTTTTATTTCTTTCCTCTTCGAAGGCCCTTTTAGAGCTTTTATATTTTTTTTTATAAATTATTATTATTATTTTGTATTTGTTTAAAAAATAGAAAATTCTAATGGTTTTTAAAGAAAAATAATTTTCACTCAATCAAGTGTAGCCACGTCAACATACAACCAATGAAAAGTTTTCATGTCACCATTGTAATATTTGTTATCTGTACAAGGGCTCACCTGAGATGTTATTTGAAATAAATGATTTATTTGATCTGAAATTTATAAATAATGGTTGAGATTCTATTTCATTCGGGATTTACTTAATTATTACTAATTTGCAGGTCAATTTTTATATTAGCCTAAATTTTAATATATATATATATATATATACATACATATACATGAAATGTTTTCTTTTATCCAAGTGTAATAAAATCTAACTAATACTAAATGATTATTATCGAGTGCATTAGTCAGGGACGGATCTTGGTGTGATAATTTCGAGCCTAATAAAAAATTTAAATTTTATGGAGGTTTAATAAAAATATTTTGAAAATTCTGAAGGACATAGTGAAAATTTCTTAAAAAATTGAAGGTATAATTAAAATTTTCAAAATATTTAGGAGACTTAATAAAAAAATTAACCATTTTAAAGGGCTTACTTAAAATATTCAAAAAATTTAAGACTTTATGAAAATTTTTAACAAATTTGAGGGACCTAATTAAAAGTTTTAAAAATTAAAGGGTGTAATTCAGATTTCCTCAAATATTGGGGGTTTCAATGCTCCCCATACTCTTGTATACATCTGCCTCTGCACTAGCAGATTTTTTTTTTTTTTTTGCACAGGTGGATTAAAATGATGACAAATGTTTTTTTTATTTTATTTTTTTTAATTTTAAAGTAACTATAACGATAACTATAATAAAATTCAAGGAAATTTACATTCTAGATCACTAAAATTTAACTCAAATTTTCATTTAAATTACAAATTTTTAGTTTAATCAAATTCCACTATTCAACTTTTATTTTTATATAATTTTTTGAACAATTTCTACTTAGGGGAGGAAGAAGGAAAATTTTGCTTTTACTGGGTCTTGAGCCCACAACCTAGGGGAAGATGTCAACTGAAAACTTTAATCACTTGCTCTAAAAATTGTTGACTATTATTAATATAATTTGATTAAATTAAAGACGTGTGATCTAAATAAAAATGAATGTTAACTTCAATAGTCAAAAGTGTAAATTACCCTAAAATTCTATATGATATCTCACCCAATATCTATAATTCAATGTAATAATAAATAGTTACGAAACATTGAAAGAATAGCTGTTGAGTGGTTAAAAGGAAGAAAGCTGGAAAAAATAAATGACACTAATTTTGAAATTTGAAGTTGGAAACAAGCAAGCTGATTACGTGACAATACGATTTAATTATAATGTTAAACACCATTTATAATTGTAATGCAAGCCAAGGACGAGAAATTGCATGTATATGAAATGCCCGTGACGTTTAAGATAAAAATGAAGAAGCAAAAGATTAAAAAGAAAAAAATATGATGATGGGAGAGAAGGCATGAAAAAGATGAAATGGCATTAACTTCTCATTAAATGCTTTCACCAACATTTGCCAATATTCAGAAGCAGCAGTTTGATCCACATTTATTGTTCTTTCCCTTTCCCTTTCTCACTACATTCTTCCCTGCATAATCCGTCATCTACTTCCCTTCTCCACTAGATTTCTTCTCTATTATTTTCATCATCATCTTCTTCTGTTTTTTGGGTGTTTTTCCATTTTCATTCTCTATCAAGAAACTACATGCAAAAGCTAAAAGTATGGGCTAGTACCCAGGGTTGCAGAAATGGTGGAATTGTTTGGTTTCCATGCTACAGAAGCTTGGGTAAGGCAGTGTTTTGATCTGGGTTTTTAGGTAAGGAGCTTCTGGTACTTGGTTTTGGTCTCATTTTTTCAACTCCATTGCTATTTTTGATGATGGGAAATCGTGTTTATAATGCAAAGGTTACATTAGAAAGGTGTTATTCAAAGTGTCTGGAGTATAGTGTTGATTCAAATTAGCTTTGAATAGTTAGGTTCATCTTCTGCAGCAATGGTAGTTCTCAGCTTACTTATTAGAGATTCTTCTGTTTGGGTCTTACTTCTGGCTTTGTTGAATATGTGGTGGGTAGTTTCGGGTCTAGGTTCCATGTCTAGCATTGCCATTTCTTATGGTGAGAATGGTCCTGTTTTTTGCGGTTTAAAACCTGATGGTTCACATCGTGTGACCTGCTATGGATCAAATGCTGCAGTCATCTATGGGACCCCTTCTCATTTCCCATTTGTGGGTCTAACTGCTGGTGATGGCTTCGTTTGTGGACTGTTGATGGATTCGAACCAACCTTACTGTTGGGGAAGCAGCGGCTACATCGAAATGGGGGTTCCTCAGCCGATGATCAAGGGAGCCGAGTATGTAGAGATCAGTGCAGGAGATTACCATTTATGTGGTTTGAGAAAGGCTTTAACCGGAAAGCGTAGATATTATGCTTTGGTTGATTGTTGGGGTTATAATATGACCAAGAACTATGTGTTTGACGGGCAGATCGAATCGCTCTCCGCAGGCTCGGAGTTCAACTGCGGGTTGTTTTCTCAGAACATGACTGTTTTGTGTTGGGGCGATGAGACGAGTAGCCGTGTCATTAGCTTGATTCCTAGAGAAATGAGGTTTCAAAACGTTGCGGCTGGCGGTTATCATGTATGTGGGATTTTGGAAGGATTGAACTCTAGAGTCTTTTGCTGGGGAAGGAGCTTGAACCTCGACGAAGAACTGTCCATGCCGGTTGCATATTCTCGTCAAGGAAATGTAGATTTGCCGCCAAAAGATCCAATGCTTACGGTTGTTGGAGGGAGGTTTCATGCTTGTGGAATCAAGAGTTATGATCACCAAGCGGTTTGCTGGGGTTTCATTGTCAAATCAAGTACCCCACCTCCGAAAGGTGTTAAAGTCTATGGAATTGCGGCTGGAAATTACTTCACCTGTGCTGTTATTGCCGAAAAATCCTTTCTCCCGGTTTGTTGGGGCGTCGGATTCCCCACCTCGCTCCCTCTGGCTGTCTCACCCGGACTTTGCAAAGCCACTCCTTGCGCACCGGGTTTCTATGAAGTTAGTCCCGAGAATGCACCTTGCAAGTCTCCTAACTTTCATATTTGTATGCCCTGCAGCATTGGTTGCCCTGCCGAAATGTACCAAAAATCAGGATGTACTTTAAAGGCTGATCGTGTTTGTGATTACAATTGTTCTAGTTGCAACTCAGTGGAATGCTTCTCGAATTGTTCTTCGTCTTCGAATTCTGATGCTGCTAGTGGAAGTAAAAGTGAGAGGTTTTGGTCGCTGCAATTGCCAATCATCGTCGCGGAGATTGCCTTTGCTGTGTTACTGGTGATTATTATGTCTTTAACTGCAGTTTTATATGTTCGTTACAGGTTGCAAAACTGTCGCTGCAAAGCAGAAGAGTCAAAATCCAAGAAAGCTAATGAGATTGCTTCTTGCCGAAAAGAAATCGTAAAAATCCGTCCTGACTTCGACGAGCTTAAGGTCAGGAGAGCTCGGATGTTCAATTATGAAGAACTTGAGAGAGCCACCGGTGGATTCAAAGAAGAATCTGTGGTTGGAAAGGGAAGTTTCTCATGCGTTTATAAAGGGGTATTGAAAGATGGAACTGTTGTTGCAGTTAAAAAGGCTATAATGTCTTCAGATAAACAGAAGAATTCGAAAGAGTTCCACACAGAGTTAGATTTACTATCAAGATTGAATCATGCCCATCTTTTGAATCTGCTCGGATATTGTGAAGAAGGTGGAGAACGGCTTCTTGTTTACGAGTTTATGGCTCATGGATCGTTGCACCAGCATCTTCATGGAAAGAACAAAGCCCTGAAAGAGCAATTAGATTGGGTCCGAAGGGTCACCATCGCAGTCCAAGCTGCTAGGGGAATCGAATACTTGCACGGTTACGCTTGCCCGCCAGTGATTCATAGGGACATCAAATCCTCAAACATTCTCATCGACGAAGAACACAATGCTCGTGTGGCTGATTTCGGTCTCTCTTTACTAGGACCTGCAGATAGTGGCAGTCCATTAGCCGAGCTACCTGCTGGAACACTCGGTTATCTTGATCCGGAATACTACAGGCTTCACTACCTCACAACAAAATCCGATGTCTACAGCTTCGGCGTGTTATTGTTGGAAATTTTAAGCGGACGAAAAGCCATTGATTTGCAATACGAAGAAGGGAATATAGTTGAGTGGGCGGTTCCACTGATTAAATCGGGAGACATATCTGCAGTTCTAGACCCCGTTTTGAAACCTCCTGCAGACATTGAAGCTTTAAAAAGGATTGCAAATGTGGCTTCCAAATGTGTGAGAATGAGAGGGAAAGAGAGACCATCAATGGATAAAGTGACCACCGCTATAGAGAGAGCTTTGGCTCAGTTGATGGGCAGTCCGTGTAGCGAACAACCGATTTTGCCAACCGAGGTGATCTTGGGAAGCAACAGGATGCACAAGAAGTCTTCTCAAAGGTCTTCAAACCGATCAGTCTCGGAAACTGAAGTAGCAGAAGTCGAGGATCAAAGGTTTGAGTTTAGAGCTCCTTCATGGATTACCTTCCCTAGTGTAACTTCGTCTCAAAGGCGGAAATCATCGGTATCGGAAGCAGATGTCGAGGGAAAGAACATAGAAGGAAGAAACACGGGCAATGTAGGGCATGCCGGGGATGGTTTGAGAAGCTTAGAGGAAGAGATAGGCCCTGCATCTCCTCAACAAAGTTTGTTCTTACAACACAATTTCTAAATGATACCAGAAAACTCTTTGAGTAGTTGTCTTTGTTCAAGGAAATGGAACTGTAAAAAATGGAGAACTGTAGGATGTAACTTTCAGGATTTTTATAGTATCATATCCTGGTTTGCATCTTGCATGCATGCTATCCAAGGCACATAGCATGACACTGTAAATTTATCCGCGCTGTAACAAACGCCGATCGTGACATATGCGGCTGTATCGAATTTGTTGTCCTTCTGTTGTTAATTTGAATTCTTTCTTGTGACTAATGAGTTTGTACTGAATGTAACTTGTTTGATCTGTTTCTTCTAATGCTAATGGATGAGATTCATGTTAACTGTTTAGTTTCTTAATTTACAATTTTTCGAGTTCTATTTTTACTCCATAACGAATCAGGGTCTTCTCCTTCTCACTTGGCATTTAATTCTGAGAACATTCAAGTTGTTCAAATGATGATCCTAACTGTTAATCGATATAAACATTGATAATCAGAAAACGTAGCCGTCCACATTATAATTTGATGAAATGGAAGCATTGATGTGTAATGACGACCAATGCATTCTTTCTCCAACACAAGAAAAAAAAAACAATAACATTATTGAATTTTAACAATCTATAAAAATGCATAAAATCTATATAAAAAGGGTAAACTACACTAGTCAGGCATTTAACTCTGGGTCCGCGACCGTTATCTGGGCCGTTATTTCAAGGTTTTGGCACTATCCGAAACTACTATTGTGAAAAATAACAGTCCGCAATAACTGCAATTCATCCGCTATTGTCCGCAATCACGACAAAACACCACGACCAAAAACGCAACCGCGACCGCGATTTAAATCCCTGACACTAGTAGTCACTGAATTTTTAGTGCGCTTTCAATATTGTCACCGAACTTTTATTACAATTACTCAACTTTTAATTCGCTTTCATTACCATTAAAAAAAGCTGATGTAGCACGTTAAATTTTTTAAAAAATAAATGTTCTCCACCATATTTTCTCCCATCCTCTTATTTTTTTTTCTATTTTCCTTTCATCCAAACATATCTATCTTTCTTTTTCATCCTCTCTCCATTTTCAACTTATCTTATGTAATCTTATAACCTATGTGGGGTGAAATTGTCCTAATACCTGCACCATTAAAAAATCTCTCAAGGATATATTTATCTTAGAGTTTTTTTTTTGGATTGTAACAATCACTTAACCTAGTTTTAGTGTTACCAAAAAAAATTTCATCCCACCTTTAGAGTATCCAAGTTGTTTAGATTTTTCAATTTTTTCAGAGTATACATGTTCGAGAAATATTCTAACAAGACATGAAAATATGGTCATCTAAGATCCTCTCAATGCATTAAAAAATGACATGGCAATATTATATATACACATATCTAATTTCACTCCCCAGTTTTAGGTACTTTAACAACAAGGATAATAACAGAACATATAATCTTTATTTTTGTATCATTTTTTCAAAATTTTCAATTAATTTTAAAAATCGTTGAAAAAATAAAAGGCAGAGAGTGAATGGAATGCTATACACTGCCAACTTATTATTATATTTGTGAGAAAGATTGTTCTCCAAAGAATGAACCAACCTACAACTATTAGGGGTGTTCATTATCGGGTACCCGACGTCCCGAGTACTAGATTATTTGGTCTGTGCCTCGGCCCGTTCTAATCGGGTACCCTCTATTCGGGTACCCGAAAATTCGGGTAACGGATACCCACATTTTTTGCCTTTTTAAAAAATATATTTAATTTAACTTTTAAAAAACTCATAACTAATAAAAGTTTGAATTATATAATCTCATCATAGAGTTTAGGATCTAAAGTATCAAACCCAAATAACTTTAGAATATAAATTCCATAATTCTTAGAAATCACATGCATATTTAGGTTGTTTGATTTGGGAATATAGTGGATATAAGGGTATTTTGTTTTAAATAATAATTATATTTAAAATAAAAAATATGAACTGGGTCACCGGGTGCCCGGTAATAGGTATTCTTGTGGCCTGGACCGACCCGAGAAAATGTATATTTTAGATACCCGTGTAAAAAAATTATGAGTAATTACCCAGTTATTTATGTTCGGGTAGTCGGTCGAGTATTTTTGAACACCCCTAACAGCTATAGACAATACTTGGCTTTGCAATAGTAAATCTAATATGAGTTGAAACAACACTCTAAAATGACCTGCATGTACTTCATAAACTCACTTGGAAACCAGTCGCATAGATCTTCTGGGAAGGATCTTCTTAATCAAATGCTTTGTGCTTCTTAAAATCTTGGTATTAAGCATGCTATAATCATTTTGATCACTTGTATATGCCATCATGTTGCCGAGTCCATTAGATTCAACATTATCAAATTCTCCACAATCATTTTGATCATTAGTATATGCCCTCTTTTTTTTAATGATGCATGTAGTAGGACAATTTCACCCTACAGATGCTATAAAATTATAGAGGAAAAAAAAGAAAGATAGACATGTTTGGATGGAAAAAATAGAAAAAAATAAGAAGGGGGAGAGAAAATAGGGTGGAAAAACGTTTATTTTTAAACTTAACATGCCACATCAATTTTTTTAACGGTAATGAAAGCAAATTAAAAGTTGAGTGACTATAATAAAAGTTTTAAAAGTTCGGTGACTATGTTGAAAGCACCCTAAAGATTCAGTGACTACCAGTATAGTTTACCCTTAAATTTAACATGCCACGTCAACTTTTTTAACAGTAGTTGACGGCAGCGACCGTAATAAAAGTGAATTAGAAGTTGAGTGACTGTAATAAAAGTTTTAAAAGTACAATGACCATATTAAAAGTGTCTTAAAAGTTTAGTGACTACCAATGTAGTTTACCCTAGAAAAACAATAGCATCCATCAAAGGGTATATTTTCTAAATCCCTTTTTACTATAAAAATATATAGGAACACACATTTAATGGTTTTAAGATCTAGTTTAATTTTAATTTAGCTAGAGGTGGCAAACGGGTCATTTGATTTGGGTTATTTCGAGTTTGATTATATTCGGTTCAGTGTCAGTTCGATTTTAATTCAGGTTTATGGTGATTCGGGTCGATTATCGGGTCAATTCAGGTCATTTTGCTTTGGTTAATATCGAGTCAGATCAATAGGATCGATCGGCTTCAGTTGGTCCAATATATTTGACTTTTTGGTGAGTTATGCGACAATTCACATCCTATATTTCTTTATTTCTTTTAATATATTTTCTTTATTTCGGGTTGCTTTCTGTTTAGGTGAAATCGATTTGAGTTTATTTCGGTTCAACTAAAATTCGGGTCGATTTCGATTTGGTTCGATTTATTTTAAATCTGGGTCAAATTCATATCATTATGTTCGGGTTAATTTTGAGACACGGGTCTCGAATCTCGAATCAAATTTACTAGTTCTAGATTTAGCGAGAGATCGTAAGAAAAAGATACAAGGTGAAGAAACTTTTACAAAGATACCGTAACAATATCTTTTAAATTTTAAAAGCATGTTTGTAGTCTATTTATAAGGTGGTGAAAATAAGAATGTGCTAAAATCAGAGAATATTTTGAAAATTTCATCAACTGTATTGAATAAATTAACTTTACAACATGTCATCTTTATATATAAGTTCTATCATCTCATCTAAGTTAATTAACTGAGTTTGTTACACATCAGCTGTGCAACATAAAAGAATTAGTTAACAAACTAACTTTTAATAGTCCCTTTCAAGTTGGTGAGAGAAAGATATCTTTTACCTCTAACTTAAATACTAAACAATCATACAATTGTACTTTCAAAGCCTTGGTATGACGACCCAGATTTCAAAATCCAAGAGTCAAGTTTAATCAAAACGTGGGTTTCGTGGTTGGGCTTTGTGTTGGGCCACAAGGGCCTTAATGGACTTATTTTTGGACCTTGGGCTTGAGTGGTTGAATGGGTAATTGGATGGGAAGAACTCAAGGAGGGTAAAGTGGTAATATGCTGGTGGATAAAAAAGAGAAGCTTGGCTTCTTTAATTTTCTGCAAAAGCAGAAAATGGATGATATCACTATGTTGGTGTCTTCATCCTCTTCCTAAACCCATATTCCCCACTCAAAATCATCAACCAAAGATAGAATCTTTAGAGTTTGTTGTGGGAATCACGTTTTAAACCTTGAGAGAGTGTTATTCAGCAATCAAGGATCTACAATCCAATGTAAAATTAGGTTAAAATGGTGGAGGTTGAGGTTTTGATGAGGGTTAGTGTGGAAGAACGGGAATGGAGTGTTTGGGGCTCCATTCATGGCTTAATGGATGTTTTAGCTCTTAAATTTTTCCTAGTGGTGTTGTAATTCGTTGTATAACTCTTTCTTATAGTGAAAAAGGTAAGAGAGCCATCAAAAGCTCTAGGAAAGGAGAAAGCTTGATTTGGAAGCTTGGAGACCTCTTCTTCAGAATTTAGCCAAGGTTAATACACTACTAACTCTCTTTGTTACCTGGAAATCATAAAATTAGGCTTTGTTGCATGTTTGTAGTGTTTATGGCTTGGATAAACCTTGGTTGATCTCTAATGGCAACTTATAAATTTGATATTGTTGAGGCCTAAAACTGATAGTAACACACCTAATTAACTCTCAATAATATGTAGGAGTAATTTGGGACTTAATGGTTGAGGTTAAGGGGTTGAACCAGGAAAATCTAAACTCTAAGATGGAATTATGGGCACACGTATTGGTACAGGCTAGGCCAGTATCGGTACGCTCTGTTAGAAGTTGATTCTTCCAGGCGTTTTACAAAGAGGGTATCAGAACGGGATGAGGCATACTAATACTACTATTCTATTGCAAATTCTAGTGGCAAAATCTCGTATCGGTACCACGAAGGGGTGTATCGATACGGATGGGGTTTTGATACGCAAGGGTTGTGTATCGTTACGTGTCCTCATAGTAAAGTAGTTTGCCAGGTGGCAGGGTATCGATACACAATGGTCGCATATCGGTAAATATTTATGTATCAAAGCAACAGGCCAGGTGGCTGGGTATCGGTACGCATGCGATAGTACCGATACCATAAGGGGTGTATCGATACTCATTTGGGTGTATCGATACGTACTGGGCAATCTGTCCAAGGAATTAGACTTTGAGTTTAGGGGTTCTATAATTTGAAGAAAAGGTCCTGAGGGATCTCCTAAGGTATAAAATGATTACTCAAACTGAGAAACTAGTATTTAGACCCGTAAGTGGAATAAATAGCTAATAGCTTGATAATTATTGGGTGAATTGCTTGAGGTAGTAACCCATAGGGATCCTTGGTAGATCAAATTGATGTTGTGTGGTAACTAGGGTCCTTGCCGTGTACGGATGAGATGCCTAGGTAATTGAGACAATCTTTGTGTGGTGAGATTCGGATACCCAATAATATATGTAGCAACACCTTGAAGATTCTCGAATAAAGGATCCCTATACTATGTAGACGTGGGCCTCATTCGAAGATGCATGATGAGAGATTCCGAGCATGGATGGAGGATCTCAATACTGCGTGGATGCGGGCCTCATCCCCAAAAGTGTAGGATCTCGATGCTATGTGGATGCGGGCCTCACTCAAGTGTAGGATTTCGATGCTGTGTGGACGCATACCTCACTTAATAGTGTTTGATTTATTTGTGTGATGATGTGTGGATTTAATGATGTATATATAAGTACTGCGTGCAAGATCATACATCCATGTTGATACGTGTTTAGGCGATTATGGTAGCGACATCGTTATCTTGCCATGATATCATTTCATGTTGTGTTGCTTTATTTATTATTTGCATGAAGCATGGTTAAGTGGTTGTGTATCCACTGAGCTTTGTTAGCTCAGCGTTCGAAATTGTTATTTTCGTTCGCAAGTAAGTAGGTTGCAGTGTGGTTTGGAGGGACACCATCAAGGCTAGTATTTCAGCATCGACTGTTGTTATTGAGTACAATTATTGATGCAATGGACTATGTATTTCGTAGGACCCTATGTATAATTGTAACTCTTATTTTATACTAAGTGTCTAAGTCGAATGTTTTTAATATTTGTATTTTGGAGCTTCACTTATACTATTTTGAAAGCTTGAAATTTCTATCTATTTCTTAAATGAACGGACTTATGATTTATTGGACTTGATATGATTTGGGCTTTAGAAACGAAAAATTTTATGATAATGGATTTGGGCAGGGACCCAAATGTGACATCCGGGTTAGAGATATTACACTTGGTAAAAATATCTACTAAGACATATATTTTGTCTTTGTGAGATGGCATAAAGGAAAAATAGGTGCCCAAAGTATACATTTTTTGAATTTTAGGTGCCTAAAGTATTTTTTTGTAAAAATAGGTGCCCAAAGTTTCCAAAGTTATAATTTTAGGTGCCTGGCAGTTAATGGGTGTTAAAAAATTCTAACGAATAAAAGAGTGACATGTGGCATATTTAATTAATTAATTATTTTCAAAATTAAAAAATATAAAAAAACTTTCAGTTTTTCAAAAAATCCCAAAAACATTGAAAATTTTACAAAATAGTCCTGAAATCCCTAAAAATACCCAAATCCCCCAATCGTCGCCGCTGAGCACACTGGCTTGGTCGCCGGACCAAGGACGTTCAGCTGGCACGACGTTCGCCGTTTCCGGAGACGCCGCGTAAGGGGAAATGACGGCCTTGGTTCGGCGACCAAGCCAGTGTGCCCAGCGGCGGCGATCGGCGGCGGAAGCGACGGCGATTGGGGGATTTGGGTTTGGGTATTTTTAGGGATTTTAGGACTGTTTTGTAAAACTTTCAAAGTTTTTGGGATTTTTTGAAAAACTGAAAGGTTTAGGTATTTTTCTTTAAAAATTAAAAAAAAAATTAAATATGCCACGTGTCAAGCTTTGATTGGTTAAAATTTTTTTTAACACCCATTAACTGTCAGGTACCTAAAATTATAACTTTGGAAACTTTGGACACCTATTTTTGTAAAAAAATACTTTAGGCACTTAAAGTTCAAAAAAGGCATACTTTGGAACCTATTTTTCATTTAAGCCTTATGAGATTTTCTTGTAATTTTTTTGATAAAATGGCAGTCAATTTTTATGTATTTAGTGCGCTCATGAAAAATTAGATTGCTTGCAATCTGCAATCTGTAATGCTGCTTTACTGTTATAATGAAGCTTTATATGTTGTCTTTTGTCAAGACCAAGTTCTAACAACAAGATACTAATCAAATTATTTCGGTTGTAGTAACTCCCAGACTCCCATACTGAACTTCTGAAGAAGATCTTGCAATAATATTTTGTTTCTTTAATTTTTATGAAGCCAAATTGTCCTACAACACTTGAAATAGTTTATACTTATTGTAAGAACAATTTCAATTTTGACGTAAAAAAGTAGAAACTAAATTTTATTATCAATGCATTATTTTAACATGTCAGATTTAAATTATACACATGATAGTTTATGTGTGTTTACAAATTGATCCATGTATTCTATACATATTCAATGTTATATTTGAACCACCATTTAATATAGAAATTGACTGTTAAACTTATTGAAGGACTCAATTAATAAAATAACCATACTTTAGAGTTTAATTAGATCATGTTTAGAACTTAAGGATCAATTTGATGAATTAACCCTTAAATTTGTTTTAAGTTACAATGATAAATAAGATTTTATAAAAATTCTATTTTTAGTGGCTTGGAGCTTGGGCTTGAACCTGCTGTCCAACTCGGATTGGGCCTAAACTAAAACGGTCTATTTATTTATTTAGAGTTTAAAACTAAATATTGAAACCTCTTAGAGTTTATTCAACATTTCTCTCGAAATTTTCTACCCAAATCTCTCTCACTCTCTATACGTTACACGTTACCGATGTCGAGGTCGTTGGTGTTATCGTCGCCGTCTCTGTCACTTCAGCCGTCGTACTCTGTCTTTCCAATGACGATCCTTTCCTTCTTTTTTCTTTTCACTGAATTCCCCCTTGCTTCTTTTGTGTTTTCGGAGGCTCTTTTTGCTTTTCCTCGCTAGGCGTTGTACGATTAACTCTCCAACAGCCTCGCCGTCGCCACGCCTCATTCCTCAGCCTTCACCGCTAGGTATCTCTTTCACTATCTTTACTCTTGATTATCCTCCGAATATTTGTTTTCTTAAAATTGCATCTTCTTAATTGTAGCAACATTTTTTCTGAAAATTCGAAGAATCGCTAAAAAGGAGTAATAAGTTTCTTTTTGTTTTGGGGAAAATATTTGAAAATGTGGGGAAGTCCTTTAAAAACCGTATTTTTGTAAATAAAAAAACTTGGAGTCTCCACCGGCCACTGAGGTAGGCCGGACACAATAAAACCAGAGATTTATTCGAAAAAACGGGTTCGGAAGTTGGTTACGTGTGGGGAAGGATTAGCACCCCATTACGCCCGGAAATCGATACCAAAATATATGTTGCTTTTGATTGATGGAAATTATCAAAATTTAAATTGAATTTAATTAAATTATTCGTGGTTGAATTTAGACTTTAATTAAACGGGCTTAGTCAAATTGGTGAATTCGAATCAATTAAACATTTAATTAATAAGGGTGACGATACATCGGACCATAAATTAAATCGACATCGAATAAGCTCGATTACCTGTTAATTTATGGTTCGAACTTCGTTCATCACCTTTATGCATGATGCAATCAGTTAAGAATGATGTTATGACTTGTCAAAATGTTATCTTGAATTACATTTACCTTTGGACGGTGAGAATTAATTCGAATATTTGATCAATATCCAATAAACCAGGACTGTTATGACACAAATATCGGAATTAATAAATACATCCTTTTTATAATTTAAGTTAATAAACCATATGCATGTCCATTAAAATATTAAAATCACATGAATAACAATTAAAATGTATGGCATAGAAGGGCATAAAATAAAACGTAGGTCCACTAAAGTCCTAACCTAAAAAAGCCCAAATTATGGGAATTCAATTAGTGATCTAATTGTTAACTAGATTAATCTAATATTAACTCTAAATTAATTAATTCCTAAAAAACTAAAAAACTAGTAATTTATGAATTATCTTGAACCATAATAATTAATTCGATTAATTTTAAACTAGTGTCTCAATGAGCCAATGAGACTATCTAAAATGAATCGAATTAATTAGTTATGATTCGAATTAAGTGATCTAAGTCAAATACTTATTTTACCCCTAAAAGTAATTAAGAGATGTTCGATTAATTTAATGAATTTAACATTTATCCCAATAAGCCAAAGATAAATTTAAATTGATTAAATTAATTCAAACCTTAAATCTAACTACGATTCTAACAACTAATCCTAAATTTAATTTAACTAATTTAGAAATTATGCCCCAATAAGCCGAACACATAATTCCAATTAATTAAATTAAATTTTAAACCCTAAACTAACTAAGGCCTCGACCAACCTAAAAACCTAAACTAAATTCATTTTAATTAATTTAAACGCATAACCCAATAAGCCAATGACATGTTTTAAATTAATTAAAAAATTCTAAAAACTATCATAAGAAGACATACAAGCAAATAATAAAATCATATCCAACAAATAAAATAAAACATATATCACAAACAAATAAATTAAACCAAAACACATATAAAAACTTAAATAAATAAAGATGACCATCAACAAATCTCATCAATATTTTCATTAAACCATAAGAATGATTACACATAAGTAAACAATGGAAGAAAATACCAAAACCCAAATTTATGCTCGATCAATCAATCCATAAATCGTTGTTGTTGGGGTTGAAAAACTTGATTTAAGGGTTGGTGGTTCAAATGGTGTGATTTTTTTATTCTTTTTGGGAACTATGGCAGTGTAGTGTGCGTGGTTGTAGAGAAATGAAAATAGGGGAAATAGCTCCTGGCCGTGGGTTGGACTTGGAAAATTTGGGAAATGAATTTGGGAATGGTTTTTGGGGTGTGCGGCTAAGGAGGGAGAGATGGCTAGTGAAATAAGGTAATGGATTTTCTACGGAAAAATCATGGCCGAATAGTGAACGACTACGAAAGAAAAGTGAGTTTGGGGAAAAATCCTTGCTTGGCCGTGAGGGTGTTTGGTGGGGGATATATATTATTTTTATTTATTTTTTTATCCCATAAAATAGAACTAATGAGGTTAAAGACCTTACTCACTAAGCAGTGGTTCATCCAATAGGATTCAAGCATCCATCCAACCAATGTGAGTAAAGCCTTAATGAGGAAGGAGTTGGAATTTTTATTTTATTTTTTTGTATTTTTTTACTATATAAAATCATATATATTGGGCCATGTAATTTTGGGCTTACAGTATAAAGGTTTTGGGTATTAAAAGGGTGATGTGGATTGATCTTATTTCAAGCATTTTAATTTAAGCTTAGACAAAATTTAGTGTCTACAGCTGCCCCTCTTTGCTCATTGCTGTGAAACGAGAATAGAGCAAAGACTAAAGATACAAATTTTGTCAATTTCCTGTCCGACGATTTGCTCCTCCGAAACGGCAATGAACAAATCCAAATAACTTGCTTTCCCGGAGTGGCGAAAATAAACTGGGTGGCGCCGGCAAGTCCTCCCAGAGTGGCAATGGACAAACCAGAACTTCAAATGACTCATTCCTTCGAAGTGGCAGCGAACAAATCCAAATAACTTGCTTTCCCGAAATGGCGAAAACAAACTGCATATCCTCCCGAAGTGGCAATAGACAGACCAGATAACTTGCTTTCCCGGAGTGACAAAAACAAACTGGCATATCCTTTCGGAGTGGCAATGGACAAACCAGATAACTTGCTTTCCCAGAGTGGCGAAAACACAATGGCACATCCTTCCGAAGTGGCAATAGACATACTAGATAACTTGCTTTCTCGAAGTGGTGAAAACAGAATGGCATATCCTTCCGAAGTGGCAACGGACAAACCATATAACTTGCTTTACCAGAGTGGTGAAAACACAATGGCATATCCTTTCGAAGCGGCAATGGACATACTAGATAAATTGCTTTCCCGGAGTGGCGAAAACAAAATGGCATATCCTTCCGAAGTGGCAATGGGCAGACTAGATAACTTGCTTTCATGGGGTGGCGAAAACAAACTGGCATATCATTCCGGAGTGGCAATGGACAGACCAGATAACTTACTTTCTCGGAGTGGCAAAAACACAATGGCATATCATTCTGAAGTGGCAACGGACAGACCATATAACTTGCTTTCCTGAAGTGGCAAAAACACAATGGCATATCCTTCTGAAGTCGCAACAGACAAACCAGATAACTTACTTTCCCGAAGTGGCAAAAACACAATGGCATATCCTCCCGAAGTGGCAACGAACATATTAGATAACTTGCTTTCCCGGAGTGACGAAAATAGAATGGCATATCCCTCCGAAGTGGCAATGGACAAACCATATAACTTGTTTTCTCGAAGTGGTGAAAACAAAATGGCATATCCCTCCGAAGTGGCAATGGACAAACACGATAACTTGTCTTCCCGAAGTGGCAAAAAATGGCATATCTTTCCAAAGTGGCAATGGATAGACTAGATAACTTGCTTTCCCAGAGTGGAAAAAACAAAATGGCATATAATTCTGAAATGGCAATGGACAAACCAGATAACTTGTTTTCCCGAAGTGGTGAAAACAGAATGGCATATCCCTCTGAAATGGCAATGAACAGACAAGATAACTTGTCTTTTCGAAGTAGCGAAAACAAAATGGCATATCCTTCTAAAGTGGCAATGGACAAACCAGATAACTTGTTTTCTCGGAGTGGCGAAAACAAAATGGCATATCCTTCCGAAGTGGCAATGGACAAACTAGATAACTTGCCTTCCCGAAGTGACGAAAACAAATGGCATATCCTTCTGAAGTGGCAATGGACAGACCAAATAACTTGCTTTTCTGGAGTGGCAAAAACAAAATGGCATATCCTTCCGGAGTGGCGATGGATAGACCAGATAATTGTTCTCCAAATGAAGGTGTCCATTCCCCATGAGCCTGGACAGATAGGCTTTTTGACTTTCCTATCTAAAAATTCTTGAGCTATGGGTATCTGCCTCATTTGTTTCTGAAATCCTGATATTACGATTTTGAAATTCCTCGCCTGAAATCCCTGAGCTATGAGTATCTATTTTATTTACTCTGAAATCTTTGAAGTTATGAGTCCCTACTATATAGAACCTTTCGCATCGAAGTCCTCTTCACACGAGGCTGTGGACCAGATAAGGGAATTCATGTCAGCACGACTTCTCATAAAAAACCTTCAATAACTAGATTCACACTAACGTGGCTACCAAAAGGAATTTTTTACTATGCCTCAATTTTGGATCGTCATGGCATAAAAGGTGTACGCCATTCAAGAATAACCAGAGATTGGAAAGTCGTTAAAAATCTTAATCACACAAGTCCAAAAGACTATTGGTTATTTTATGAAATACTTCTCTTCTCGTGAAGCTGTAGATCAAATCTTTTAACAATCTTCAAATACCTGTTTAAAACAAACAAAATGCTATGATGGTATAAGTTAGCATGCTCCTAACATAGGGATGTCTAACTATAAATGATGCATGAATAGTGTCATCTTTAAAATTGTTCGAAAAAACTATTGCTTCCTGGCTGGTCACCCTTAGCTCTCATGGGTCATTCGTCTTTGCAGAATCTTCAACTTTTGTCTTGTCTCAAAAGGGTGTGGCTAACTTGCACTGGTCAGAACACAATATGTCACTTCCTGAAGGTCAACTCTATAACATTCCCCCCACTTTACCTGGATTAAATGTTGTCTCTTCAATGATTCTTCATGACGAGTCTTCTTCAATCTCAACATTGGGGTGAACGTAAGTCCCTAATTTTTTGAACCTTTCTTACTTCCATAAATTCTTATATTCATTTTCCTCCTTTAAATGGAGATGTTGACTTACCCTGGTCAGAATTGAATCTATCACTTGCTGAAGTCTAAATTTATAACATCACCCTTAATAGACTATTATCTTTTTATGATTCTTTATGATGAGCCTCAATCTACCTCGGCATAGGGATGAACACATGCCTCATAAGCTTCCAAGCTTTTCATACTTTCACAGGGTAAAAGTGTCAATTTTCTGAAACAAACAAAGTATTTCTTCTTTCATTACTGAATCTTCAACTTTCATCTTATTCTAAAAGGCAATTGCTGTATTACATAATCATACAAAATCTATCATTTTTCATCCTGTGACATCGCCCTTACTTATCTTGGGCTCAACTGTTACCTCTTTTAAGACTCATCACAACGAGCCTTCTTCTATCTTGACGTTGGGGTGAACATCGTGCCCCTAAGTCCTCACATCTTCCTTCTTTCTGATAAGGTCCCAAATCTTTACTATTTTGAGCCATACAAAATGTTATGACAGAAAGTTACTTCGAATCTCTAAACTGTCTGGCATATTAAATTTTGGGATTATTCATTCCAACCACTGATAAGTTACTCCTTCATTCTAGGCCAACCAGGTAGATCCTTGACCTAACACTCCAACAGCAGGGCCAGGCATGGAGCCATTCTTCTCTTTCGTTACCTTGGTAGCACCTCATCTCACCTATGAGTTTAACTGTTATTTTGCCCTTGACCCATCGGTATGGTCTTTATTCTGTCTCGATGTTGGGCTAAAAACATGCCCCCTAAACCTCTAGACTTTTTCTTCAAAAAAGGCTCACTCTTCATTTTGCTAATCCAATCAAGCCATTATAGTAAACATTCATCCTGAGCCCTTTCTATTATTCTCTTCAGACTCATTGACAAGTTTTGTATTAGGTCGACCATGAACATCCTTGACCTAAAGCTTTATCCCAGAAGCCATGTAGAAGAACAACTTTCTTCTTTCTGGTCTTGTCAACAACTTATCTCATCCTCGGGTTTGGCTGTTGTTATTTTTGCCTTTGATCCAACGGGATGATCCTTCTTCTATCTCAACGGTAGGCCAAAACATGCCCCCTAGTCTTAAAATTTTATTTCTTCAATAAGACTCAATATCCATTCCTTTGAATCAATCAAGGCATTGTGACAAACACTCACTTTGAGTCTTTGAACCGTGTAGCATACCAAGGCTTGCTATCATTCTTTTCTAGATCACTAACGGGTCATCGGTATTCGGTCGATCATGTACGTTTTTATCCCCGAATTCAACATAAAGAACCCAATTCTTTCTTTTTTTCTTTTTTCTTTTCTTTTTTCTTTCTTCTATTTTCCATCTTCTTTGTTCTCTCTATCTCTTTTTATCTATATGTTAGTTTTCTTAATTAACATTTCAACAAATGATGTTTTTTTGATCCATATACAAAATCAAAATCAATAGAAAAAAGAATAGAATGCCTCAGATATCAAATACAAGAGCGTATTAGATTCAGTCCCCTCGGTGATCCATAGATTGCCTTTGAATGTTGTGGCGATATTTAAAATTGTGAAATTCCTTCCAGATTGCTCGGTTCATCCACATGATTATGGTATTTGCTTGATCAGTTCATAAACTACTCATTCTATTTCTCATTATTTTCTCCAAAATATGTTATGGTTTTGAATTAGTTTAACATACAAAGTGTAAAAATATTGATTTGAAAATTTTAGTACAAGTATTCTTTCAATTATAATATCGTATCAGTGCGTTCAAAGAGTCATCTCTGACGCTAGGGTATTGAACAGGTGAAGCATAGCTCCTTATTAGATTTGTACTCCCCCCACAGCTCTATCAAGATGCTCCAAGACTTATTTGATTGTTCATTCATTTCTTAATTTTTAAAATTTTTCACTTTTCTCTCGGGAATTCAACTCATCACAGTCCTTTGTCTCGAGAATAATGATGGAGCAAACAACAATACCCCTAGTTACTCAGCATAGTCATAATTTGAAAACTTACTCATACAACCAATGCTTTTGACTCAATTAGAGTAAATGAAGCAAAGCATCCTTATTTAGCCTTTTTGCTATAGCGGAGTACCCTTCTAATTTAATTTACCACTTCTAAAAAACACATTTTTTCTTTTCTCTTTTTTATGTTAAATGAATTTTCACATTCTAGCAACTTTATTGGACTTTTTAGGAGATTTTCCTATCATCGAACATTATCAAAGGAGTAGTAAACTTATGTCTCGCACTTTACCGACCAGAGCGGGCTGAGCAGAAAATCATACTTCATCGTGATCACAACATTCGATTGATCTTTTATCAGAATCAATACCCCATCATGCATGTGATATCCGGGACTCTACGGGGATAAAAAGGAATATATATATATATATATATATACTTAAAAGATGCATCCTTTCATTGAAATGAAAACAAAGCAAACATGACATAAGCCCTAATAAGATTCCCGCTACTTTCAGGTAAACAGTATCAAAGTTAATTTCGCACATTAAAATGGCAACAAAACATGTGAGAAAAAGCAAAAAAGATGACACCTAAAAACATGGACAAGATGCATTAAAAAATCCTCGAACATTTCAACACTGGTCAATCACCCCGAATCTTCAATCTTTCCCAAAAACTTGACCCCTTTTGTTGATCTTAGGTCTCTCATTCTCAAAAAAAAGTACCCCTTTCATAAAGAGTTCATAGACCTTGCTTTTCAGAAACACACACCCTTCCATTGTATGGCTAAGATCACCTTGATGATATCCCCATGGAACCTTGGTACCAAACACATTAGGATTGAAATAAGCATGTCACTTTATGGGAGGCAGCCTCAAGAGCTTGTTCTAAACTAACAAGATTAGCAGCTCAAAATTTGACATAGGGAATAATATATTCGTCCTATTGTTACTCCCTTTCGCATCTTTGTTACGCCTTTTAGCCTTTCTTGCCCCTTTTCCTTAAACAAAAGTCCATTCCTTTGAGAACGTCATTATTCTTAAGTATTGTCACTTTCGTGAATTCTTCTAGAACTGCTCCTGACTTCTCAAGCGGGTTCAGATCAACGCTTTCTATGGGATAGTTGGGGTCATGATAATTGCTGACATTTTCATATTTTGATGATGTTGGCAATTTTCCTTTATCCGTCTTTTCTATCGTGGTGACTTGGTCTTTTCCCAATTTCATAGTACTGGCCACAATTGGGTAATTAATCTTCAGACCCGGACCCATTTTCCCAAGCTCTATCACTCCTAGATCTAAAAGATGTTGAACTTTACGTTTAAAACTCACACACATTTTGAAAGAATGCCCTTGAATTTTGGCATGGTAATCGTAATGTTCTTCCTCTTTAAACCATCTCGAATATGGAGGTGACTGGGCTTTGCAAAGCATGGTGCAATCAATCGAGCTTCTAGCAACTTTGAGAACAACTCTCGGTAGGTAAGAGAAATATGACTAAGTTGAAAGCCCTCTATTTTCTTGTCTTTCACTTGAGAACTGAAAGTTAGGTTTGCCGACAACTTGAGAGATTCTTGTCGTTCTACCTCATTTGTCCTTCCATTCATTGGCGAAGACAAATCTTCTAAGAGAGAGTCCTCGGTCTCATCCATCACTAGTTTGGCGGGACATTCAAAGGTGACACCGCCTACCTCACACTGATTAGTGATAGTTTGGTTTTCATCAGATAAGGTTTTTTCAGCTACAAAGCCATAATTTCAACTTTTGCATGTTTCTTCATTCATGAGATAGTCTTCGTTCAACCTTGCTAATGACAATGGTTCAGATTCCTGACTTAAAGGAGACTTGACTTCTGACACGTCCATCTTTGCCCTTGTTGCATCTACCTCTTCAAGAGCACTCGTGTCCTGACCCCCATGGTTTGGAGGTGGATTAATTTCCAAAGTAGGTCCTTCACACTTTAAAACTCTGTCTTTTAACATGTTTTGCACCACTTTCTTAAATGTCGGGCAATTCTCTATCGTGTGTCCCACTAATCCGACGTGGTAATCACAATGTGCGTTAGGGTCATACCATACTGGGTAAGGCGATTGAAAGGGAGCAACAAGACATGGTCAGACCAAATCGGCCTTGCATAGTTACAAGTATAACTCCGCATACGAAATTGGTAAAGGGCTGAAAGATTCTTTCTCTATGTCCTTTCCAGGACCCCTCATCTTTTTTCTATTTGAGCCTTGTATATTTGGGGACATGGCCTGGGGTGAGGCAACCATCGGCTCTTTAGGGGCTTCGTAGGTGTCTATGTTATTAACCTCCTGATTCAATTGCTTCTGAGCTGGTTCTTGGTCCTCTTGCATAGACAAGATTTTTAAGAAAGATTTTCAATCTTATCTAACGCTCATTCGATAGGACATTCGGAAGTAGTGCAGACTATTTCATACTGGTTGACGATGGCTTAATCTTTATCAGACAGAGTCTTTTCTTCCCTAAGGTCGTAGTCCCAACTCTCACTCATTTGTCCAATCTCATTTTGCATAATGGAGTCTTCTTCCACACTATTTTCTTTAGTTATAGTAGCTATAATACCCATCAATTCATTGATTTTCCCTCTAGTTTCCTCTTGGAGCTTCTTCATATGTGTTATTATCTCTCTTTGATTCCAAACAAGATGTTCTTGGAGATGTTCGAGCTTATCAACCCTAGCCACTAGGTCATTCATACTTCTGAAGCTGTACTGGCTAGAAGCCCTTCATTTGCTCTCTCTATTTTCCGAGACGAATGTTCCTCTCACACTGGCTTCTATTTTAGCAAAACTATTTTCCATTTGCTTTCTTTGGTATCGAAGAAGCGCAGATGCAGAATCTTTGATCACTCTGACAAGGGATCCCCAACAATTAATTTTATTATTTTGCGAATTAATGCATGCAATGCATCAAATGCATGATAGAAATAAATGATTGTAAGCGAACACTTAGAAGTGAAGAAATGGATACGAATATGAAGCACCAAAATTTTCCATGTGAAAACCCTTCATTAATTTCAAAACTTTGCAATTTTTGCAAACAAATGCGACATAATATGCACATGCATGAATGCAAAGAGAAACACTGATTCGGCAAATATTCTCGTTAAACAACTTGCATTAATGGAGATGTTGTTTCATTACAACAATGACAAAACCGTCGGATATACAACCCACACCAAGATGGCCTTTGTTCCTTTTCTGGCTCTTTCTTTGCGTATTACTGAAGTCCGATAGCATCAGGTGTTAGGAACTGGAGCTATTGGGCAATTATTTGTACTTGAGCCATTAAGCTTGTCATTTCTTGTCCTTGCCCTCAAATATTCTAGGTGGCATCTCAAAGTCGTCTCATAATCGGTGTCTTCTGAACCTCGGTTTCTCATTCCTTGGATCTACCATTTGGCCAATTTCTCTTTTGTGGGAATTCCTCAGAATTCTTCTCATTGTTGTTATGTACCAAATCTCCCATTAATCAAGTTTTTAATTTTAGACTATTTCCAAATCAGTGTTTTCTCAATGACATGACAAGGTATAAAAATAAAGAAAACAAAAGAAAATAGGTGTAATATCCCAAATTTTGGCTAGTGACCAAAATGAAAATTTTGAAAGTTTAGTGGTCAAAGTATAAACTTTGGAAAAGTTTAGGGACTAAATTATAATTTACAAAAGTTATGTATTTTAGTCTCGTAAATAAATAGTTCACCCCCAAGAATGATGTTTTCGTGTTACTCAGATTTTTCGTACGGAGTTTATATTATTGGCTATAAAGCGATAAAGTTTAGAAAAATATTCGGATGATCGGATCGAATCGGATATTCAAGATATTTTAAAGGATGATAAAGCAAGGTTAAAAATTTCATTTCCATGTCTTAAAATGGTAGGATTTAACATGGACCATTGGATTAAAGTAGGTTTTCCATGTTAAATATGAGCCATTGGATGAAAAGGGCAAGATGGTAATTTTGGAAAATTCCATGGCAAAGTTGGTAATCACTAACTACTTGGTTTATTTTTGACCCTTGGATGGGTAGGTGGACACGTGGGAAAATATGAAGCATTGGATTACAAGGGCAAAATAGTCATTTTGCTATATAAGAGATTTTTATTTGGATTTTTAAATTAGATGACAAATGGTTAAATTTGAAACAAAAGAAAATTCAAGATTTTCTCCATCTTCCACCCCTTGTTCGATTACTCCTCTCCAAGGTAAGGAAAAATTTCATTTTTGATTTTCAAGCTTATTTGGTTGGATTTTAGATAAAAGCATGAAATATGAAGTTGATCTCCATGAAATGCTCTATCTTTTGGTACCATATGTTCAAGGATTTTTTGAAAAACTGAAAATTTTGGGTATTTTTTAAAATATTAAAAAAATAAATTAAATATACCACGTGTCAAGCATTGATTGGTTAAAAAAAATTAATACCCATTAACGGTAGACATCTAAAATTATAACATTTTAAACTTTGAGCACTTATTTTTATAAAAAAATACTTTAAACACCTAAAATTAAAAAAAAACTATTAGACACTATTTTTCATTTAAGCATATTAATAACAGAACCTAAATCCCTCTCTATCCTTCGTTTTCTCTTTGGCTTTCAAACCCTAAAAGGGTTGTCTTCACGCCGTCGTCATCAGACCAGCTTCTAGAGCCGAACGATTTCACCTCTTGTCGTCGGCGCGCCGTCAATCTCCTCTCCTCAACGTCGACCAATCCTCTCCCTGTAAGTCTCATCAGCTCGCCTCCCTTTACACTCTCACGCTCACCCTTATCGCCCGCCCATGGATTTTTTTTAGATTTTACAGTAACGGGAGAAAACGGGGATAGCGTCCCGTTACTACCGTTATTTACACTACCCGTTAAATTGCGGCCGCGATCCACCGCTACTAGTGTGATTCCGCGTCCCACCGTTGTTTTCGCCGATAGCGGTTTCGGGCGGCGGCGGCGGGCCGTTTTTTGAAACCCTGGTCTGGATTGTCTTTGAAATTTGGAGAAAAAGTTGATTTGTCTGGATGTCACATTCAGGTTTATAGGTTTGGATCCTAAATGGGGTCTGCTGAACAAGGTGAGTATGCTGCTTTCAATGAGAAGGTGAGGCGGACGGTTTTCTTGGACAACCTATCGCCATTCGTAACCGAGTCAGTCGTGAGAACTGCTCTTGATCAGTATGGAACTGTCAAGAGTGTTGAGTTCATTCCGAACTATCTGGAGCCTCGGAACAATCCCCGATGTGCTTTGGTGGAGATGGAGAAACAAAAGCAAGCCGAAGTTGTCATCTCGACATTATCAGAATTGCCGTTCATGATGTCTGGAATGCCAAGGCCTGTGAGGGCACGTGCTGCTGTGCCCGAGATGTTTGGTGATCGCCCGAGAAAGCCTGGTCGGCAGCTGCATGTCCATTGGTTGGACCCTTCTGATCCCAATTTTGAGGTAGCAAACAAGCTTAAGCAGCTTGTGAAAAAGCATGCCACTGAAAATGCAGTGATGCTCAAGGTAAATTCTAATCCATCCGCTTCTAGGTGTAAGATATTGTTATTTTATAGTGAAGGAGTTTTTTGTTGCATTGAAGCATCAACTGGAGAAGGAGGAGAAGCTTGCAAAGCAGCAAGGAGAAACTTTGAAAGCAAATTACAAGAAGTATGAGATGATAGATACTTTGATGGCTGATGGAACTGTTAGACGTTTGGCACGACGCTATAATTTGAGAATTTCAGATGATTCAGGCCCTTCTACCTTTCACTGATGTGCGGCAACTTTACTTACTAATGTAAGTAGTGAGGGTCTTTACTTGGCATGTGTTGGAGCAGTTTAAATCCTGTGGATATCTTCTCTTTTCATCTAATTCAGGTGCGCTTAGATTTTGTTCATGTTATCTGATTGTCAAGTTCTTGAAAATGTTAATGCTAGAGGAACACAAAATCAGTAAATATTTTGCTCAATATACATACGCTCCTTCCAAGTAACATCATCATCAAACCAAAGCTATGAGAATTAGTTAATTAAAATTTATGGGACTTGAAAATGTAGAGGTTCTCATTCTTAAGTCAAGCAGTGTCCTTACCTGTATCCTTAACGCCTCAAATAATCTTTCTTTCATATTGAAAAAAAAATTAATTAGGGAAAACATATGAATCTTTTTAATTAATGTAAAAACAATGGTAACCTTACCATTAATGAGCATAGGTTATTGGTGCATTAGAACATCATGGTTCTTTAAATCCTTTAGAACATTAGAACTACGAATTAATGTATGCGTTTACTTTCTTTGATCTTCTTTGAATTTCTGCTGTTGTATATACAGTCGTAGTTTGGCGTTAAGGTTGTAGCAAAAAGGTTGGCAAAAGAAAGCTCTCATTATGGAATTCAGAAGGGTGCTAACTTTGTAGGATTGAAAATTGATAGGTGATTTCATTAACGTTTTCTATTTATCTTTGTTTTGTTTTGGGGGCAGAAATTCGAACTTGATATCTCCTTTTAAAGGCATGGCTGCCAATTGTTCAAGCTTTAATTAGCCATCTAAGATCAATGACTTTGCATTATCATTGGGAGAATCTCGCTTTTTGAGATGAAATTGTGGTGGATTCCATGAACATTTGCTGATTGTTATGAGCAAAAAATACACTCTTTTGAGTTTTTGATTTGGTTTGGACAGCTACTTAATTTGTACTTTTGATTCTCTCACAATATAATCGCCTATTTCTTGATGTCTTCATGAGTATGTACCATACTATGTTTTATATGCATTATTATTTATTAACATCTCAAGAATTTTATAGAATAAATACTATCATATAATCACATATAATGCGGTAAGACCCGCAAAGCTTGGCCGACATGTTCTTTTTCAACAATTCTATTATCAAGTGATGAAATATTTTGTCAATTTCACCCTCAAATTATGTGAGAGAAATGTATATTGTAATGTTGAATTTAGGGAAAGAAATAGTAAAAGATAACAAGTGTCAGCCAAAGATGACCAATCAGAATCATGCACTGTATTTCTCATATCTAATCCTTTTATCTTCCATCAACTAAAGCCCCCACCCAAACCCAATGTCTATGACCCTTAAAGTTACCTCAAAATCCCACCAAAAAACATCAAACAAATACATGGCCTCTTTTTCTCTAAGAACCCTCCACAACCGCAACCACCATTGCTTCTCCTTCAAACGCCTCCCTCCATCTTTCTCAAATACCCTCCACAACCACCGCCACAAACATCTTTTCCACCTCCTGTTCTACCACCACCTTCTCTCTTCCATCTTCCACCACCGCTACATCCCAAGATATTTCCTTTGACACCCTCCAACACCACCTTTCAACCCAAAATTTCCGCCAAGCCGACGAAGAGACCCGCAGTCTGCTCATACTTCTAGCTGGCAAACAAGCTCAGAAACGCGGTTACGTCTTCTTCTTCGAAGTCCAATTCATCTCAGAAATTGATCTGAATTCCATTGATGAACTATGGAGAAGATACAGCAACAAGTTCAGGTACAGCGTTCAAAAAAGACTGGCAGAAAGTTAACAAGGACTTCACCAAGGTGTTCCTCAAACTCGTGTGGATGAAAAAACTCGACACCGAAATCGAACAATACAATTACAGGGCTTTTCCCGATGAGTTTATATGGGAACTCAACGACGAAACACCTGAAGGCCATTTGCCATTGACAAACGCATTGAGAGGAACTAAATTGTTTAACAGTCTTCTTAGCCATAAAGCTTTTGAGGTTGAAGAAGAAAACGAGGCTGAAACGGGTGGAAATGGAGGGTTAGAGATGGAACCAAGCCACTCAGGCTCAGCAACAAGTTTTTGAAGCCGAACTATAGTTTCTAACATGGAAAATACGTAAAATTTTCAATGTTCAAGTAAAAAACACTGAAATCTAAACTGGGTTTTTATAGTTTTAATGAATCGAGGTTTGTAATGGTCAAAAAATTGGTTTCGTCTTTCATTGTGCCGTTTATGATCAAATGCATGCGACGACAATGGCAAAGAAATGCCAGACCTTTTTTGTTGTTTCGCCTGTCTTTTGCTTGTATCGGAATTCATCAAATATTAATGAGAAAGATTTTTTAAGGATTTATATTTAATACCAAGCGGTGGAAATAAAGTTTCCACAAGCGCCTTAGTTTAGGGTTTAGATGTTAAGAGTTTAGATTTTAGAGATTGCGATTAAAATTTTAGGTTTAGATGTTAGAGTTTAGAGCTTATGGTAATATGGTTAGTGATTTAGGTTTTAACTTACAAATCTAAAATTCTAACCACAACCCATTAATTTTAAATCACTAATTCTAAATTCTTAACCTTCAAACCTTAAAATTTAATTTTAAACGCTAAGGTTGGCGAAAACTTTAATAATTACCTGACATTTTTTATTCATTGATTTTAAGGGTTTGTCAATCACATGGACATGGTTTATACGCAATAAATTGATTTAATAAAAATTTTAATATTTTTATTAAAAAAAAGTATGTCTGCTCTATTCATTTTCAATGTAGGGCAAGCACAGACTACCACAATTTATCATTTTTAACCAGCAGAAAATTGCAAAGATTTTTCATTTTTCGTCTGGTTTGGCAAAATGGCTCACATAGTGCTTGATGTGGGGATATAGACCTCTTCAAGTCTTCATGGCTCAGATCAAGTCGTGGTTCGAGAAAAAAAAAAGAGAGAGTAGTTTTTGGGTAAACTACAATGGTCACTAAATTGGATTAAAATGAAAATAATTAAAATTGGAGGAAAATATTGAAAAGTTTAAAAATAGACAAATTTACTGTAATTTTATAATTATATTGCATTATGAAATTATGTAATTGTACTACATTTTGGTCATTGTGATCAAATTGAGGGATCCAATTGAAAGGAAATTAAAATTACAGGGACAAAATAAAATTTTTCATAATACAATAAAAGTATACGTATCGAATCCCTATGAATAACAGTATAGTTTTATACAAAAAATAGAATTTTTAAACCCGATAGATTAAAAATATCGAAGTCAAAGAGTTAAAATTTTCAAAAAAACTAGAAAAAAATCGAAAATCAAATGTCAAAATGATATTTTTCAAGATGTAGACAACGACGTCTCCTTACCAACATGTAGATCTGAAAAAAATTACATGGTTCAAGAAAAAGAACCACCTCAATCAAACACCCGTAGTCTTTCGAATTTTTGGACTCACCTTATAGTTGAAAAATCAAATCATTTAATTTAAGGCTTAACCGTCAAATAGGAGTCTAAACTATGCCTTTTTTTCCATTTAGGTGCTCAAACTATTTTTCGGGCCAAATAGGTACTTACCGTTTCATTCCGTGACCCATTTAAGGTTTGGGCGTGACGGACGTTAAATTTTTTCTGTTTTCCAATCAGAATCGAACACGTGGCACCTATTTTCTTTTTTCTAAAATTAAAACTCGAAATTAAGAAAATAAAAAATAAATTAAAATTAACCCAAGTTTATTACCAGGGTTAAATCCCTTTAACCCCTATTCATCTTTCTTCCCTCTCTTCCTCATAAAAATTCCCATTTTCTTTTGAATTAGGAAAAAACCTTAATATGATAACGACCATTAAACACAGAAGCATACTCTGATGATCAAAATAGTTGCTTTCCTTAGAAAATCTATTCTTTATGAGTAGTAAAATCAGTTTCCCCAAGTAATCGAAGAAGAAGCGCCGAAGTAGTTCAAAAGTTGAGTGCGAAGGAAATACTAAAAAAGTAAGTTATTGTTGTTGTTAGTTGTAGTAAGATTATGTTATTAGTTGCTGTCTTTTTGAATTTAATACTAATTTGAAATACATTATTTCCATTAAACACATGTTGTCTGCTTTTAACCCCAAGACAGAAAATTTGTCGCAGCTTGGTGTTGTAGATTTTAAGTTTGACCGAATACAATAAAAGTAAACTTATTTTTGTCTTTGTTATAGATTCCTTCTTGGAAAGTTGTAAAGTTATTGATTAAATAATTAAAAATTATTGTAACATATATTATATACTAATGTTTCATGCTTAATGTGTATTGAAAGTAAGTACATATCTGTTTATATTGCTTGGTAAGTACATATCTGTGTATATATACTAATGTATCATGCTTAATGTGTATTAAAGGTAAGTAGATAATTGTGTATATTGCTTGGTAAATACATATCTGTGTATATTGCTTGGTGAGTGTGTATGTTTGCTTGCTAAGTGCTGAGTACATAATTGTGGTATGTATGTTACTTTGCAACATATATAAGTAGTTGACTATTTATCTAAAAATTGACCTTGATGACATGGTTTGCTAATTGTACTTAATATTATTATTTTATTTGGTGGTCCATATTAGGAACATGGATGCAAGTTCTGAAAATGATGACAATAGGCCTAGTGGCATAGATGCAAGTGCTGGTGATGGGCCTGAGGGTGTTCATTTTGGTTGGAGTGATGACATGTTATGAGACCCAGGAGGATAGTGGTGAGTCTGACTAGATAGGTGGAGAGCATTTGTTATCCGATGATGATGATAAGCTACAAGCAATTGGAGAACATTTTAGGGTAGTGAAAAAGAAAATAAAAAACAAAATTGTGCAGACAATAGACTTGGAGCCACCCCTTATTTTGGGTTCAGTTGTAGAAAATGAGAATGAAGATAGGAATGAAGCAACCGAAAATGAAGCAAATAGAAATAAAGCAGCTGAAAATGAAGTGAATAAGAATGAAACGGATCGGAATAGAGAAAATGGAAATGAAATAGATTTAAGAGGATTGGGTGCAAGAAACAGTGTTGCAAGTTCAGTGAGTTTATGCAATGGTGAAGAAACTGCCTACCTTGAATCTTCAGATGTTGGGAGCTACGAGACAGATACAGATGGGGATTTTGTTTCCAAGAAGACTAGTAAAGTATTTTTTGATTCCTCTACATCTGAACCCAGATTTGAACTTGGAATGATTTTTGAAAATCAAAATCAATTTAAAGATGCATTATATGTTTATCTTGTAGCTCACAGATTTGATTTTAAGTTTGTATGTAATAGAAAAGAGAAAGTTAAGGTAGTCTGCAAGGGAAATGGGTGTCCATTTGTGGTCCATGCATCTTTGGACAAATCTGATAGTTGTTTTAAAGTTAAAACTTTAGTTAATGAGCACCAGTGTTCTGTAACCTATAAGAACAAAAGAGCAAATTACAAGTTGGTAGGAAAACATTTTATTAGTAAGCTTAGGATTGTTCCTAAATTGAGGTCGGTGGATATGTTGAAGCTTGGTAAAGAGGGGTTAAATGCAGAATTAAACAAATGTTATGCAGTAGAGCCAAGAAGTGGGCTGAAGAAAAGATAAAGGATAATATTGTACATAAATTTAACATACTGTATGATTATGTTTTGGCTTTGAGGACTGCTGATCCAGATGGTAGCTTTGATTTAGTGGTGGAGAGACATACTGTTGTGGACATACCTAAATTTAGGAGACTTTATGTATGCTTTAGTGCATTGAAAAAAGGGTTTAAGAGGTACTGTAGACCTGTGATTGGAGTGGATGGTTGTTACTTGAAAGGATCATTAAAATGAGAAAATTTGTCAGCAGTGGGTAGGGACAGCAACAACCAAATCTTTCCTATTGCTTGGGCATTTTTTGAGGCAGAAAATAGGGAGACTAGGGCATGGTTTCTGAATCATCTTCGGAATGATTTAAATTGGCAAATGGTGAGAAATTAACATTGCTTAGTGACATGCAGAAGGTAAGCACAAAAACATAATTTCTTAAATATTTCAAATTTCAGTATTTTTAGTCTGCTAATCATGCTTTCTTTGACATTGAAGGGTTTGCTTGAAGAGCTCCCACTGTGCTTATGTAACACCTTCGACCCGGATGCTACAATTGGGCCACAAGCCCAACCTCTCCCTTAAAAAAATTTTACCTTTAAAAGCCAATAAAATCAATCCCATACATCCAAACATTTAAATCCATGTTTCCTTAAAACATTCAAATAGTTAAAGGAGCTTCAATTACAGTAATAAAACATTTGACAAATACAAGTTAAATCAAATAGAGTTACAAATACATAGGGTCCTACGAATACATAGCCCACTACATCTAAGTACTTGTACTCTACCAAAGGCCAATGCTGGATCCTTGCTTCGATGGTGCTCTGCTACACTCAAACTATCTATCAACCTACAAACGGAAACAACGATTCCGAACACTGAGCTAACAAAGCTCAGTGGATACACGACCACTCGACCAAGCTTCAGGTGAATCATAATTAAGAGCATACTAGGATATGATGTCAAGATAGGATAAGCATTAGCGCTACCATAACCGCCTAAACCCATGCTATAAGCAAACATCACCTCAATAGCAACATAAAAGTAAACAAACCAGGAGTGAGACCCAATGTCACTCGACACTAGGAGACCCACCCATGCTCAGAATCTCACATCGAGCTGCTCGAAATCTCACATCGAGCGGTATACTCAAAATCTCACTTCGAGTCTTCTCTCGGAATCTCACATCGAGCGGGGCTCAGAATCTCACATCGAGCAGATATCATCACCTGGAATCTCACATCGGATGGCATTCAATTCATCACCCAGAATCTCATATCGGATGGCCTTTATGTGTTGCAACACTCACTCACTGGGTATCCGGATCCCATCAAACAAGGACTAATAACCAAACAAGTGCCCTTACCTGGCACGACCACAAATGATCCACCAAGGATCCCTAAAACTCGTTTACCAAGCAATTTACTTTCATTTCAATACTCAATCAACCATTTAATCAATATAAGCAAAGAGGAACATACATTCTCAATTTTACCAGTCATTTTATATCATAAGAAACCCATTAGAACATTTGTCATAAATTATAGAACCCTCGAACTCAAAACCTAAAAACTTGGGTAGATTGCCCAGCGAGTATCGATACTCTAAGGTGAGTATCGGTACTCCCCTCTAGGTATCGATACTCCCTGATGGGTGCCGATACGACATTTAGATTCAAAAAAATCAGCCCTTGCCCCGTATTGATACGCTTCATTTTGTATCGGTACCCTATATCGGCAATGGGATCACCCCGTGCCAATCCCCACCCGTACCGAAACGCCTACCTTAGTGTACCGGTACGCAAAGCCTTTCTAGGCAATTCAACAGTAGGTACTGGTACGCCTCGAACGTACCGGTACACCAAAGCCTCACTGGAATTCTGCTCTAACGAGGGGTATTGATACACGAATAGGCGTATCGGTACGCCTCTCACAATTTGACCCCTGAGATATTAGGAGTACCGATACGCAGCCACCCTGTACCGGTACTCGAGCCCTAATTTCAGGAGCTCGAGATTGTACCAAACCCTCCTTCAACCACCATGGTTAAGTTTCAAAATGTTCCTACAAGTTATTTAGAGTCATCAGGTGAGTTTCTAACCATTTTTACCCTTAAACATTAACAATTACAAGATTTACCATTGATGATTATCCAAGCTCTAAATTATCAAAACACCATATATCAAGCAACACATACCAAAATGATGATGCACATGAACACATGGAAGTTAGAAGTGTACTAACCTTGAATTTTCAAGCTAAAAGGGGACCTCCAACCTCCAACTCAAGCACTCTTCTCCCCTAGAGCCTTTGAATGCTCTCTAACCTCTTTAACTACAAGGAGATGTTGCAAATGAGTTACCACAGGTTTGGGAGGTTGAAAGAAACTTAAAAGATGATTTTACCACAAGAAAAGGGGATTAAAAACATAATTCTCGTCCTCACTCTAAAACCCCCACTAAACCTCAACCTCCATCATTTCCCACAAAATGTACCTTGGATTGTAGATCATTGGATGCCTAACAACTTTTCCTTCTACACCAATCCAGGATTTCAACTCAAAACTAGCAAAGATGGTGTTTTTTTCTTTCAACTCTAATGGAGAGAAGATGAAGAGGGTGGGAGAGCTTTTTGGGGACAAAATGACTTCATCATCTTACACAAAATCTGCAGCTCATAACTCCCCCTCTCATCTTTTCCTCATATGTGAAATTACTATAAAGCCCCTCTCCAAAACCTTATAACTCAAGCCCAAAACCAAAGCTAATCTCACCAAAGTTCAAGGCCCAATAACAAGACCCAAACGCAAGACTCGTACCTCGAGTTAGAGCGACGCTCGGGTTCCCAAAACCTGGGTCGTTACAACTCTCCCCTCCTTAAAGAAAATTTCATCCTCGAAATTTACCTGGTGAAAACAAATGCGGGTAGAGCTCTCTCATCTCGGCCTTGACCTCCCAAGTTGCCTCTTTAACCCCATGGTTTCTCCGCAACATCTTTATGAGGGGTATACACTTATTATGAAACTCTTTAACTCCTCTATCAAGCACTCTCAATGGCTCTTCCTCATATGTCAAGTCCGTGTCGACCTCCACCTCCTCAAGAGATAAAATATGCGAAGGATCAGAATGATAGTGGCTCGGCATAGATACATGGAAGATATCGTGAATACGTGATAACTCCGGAGGGAAGGCTAGCTGATAAGCTACAGGCTTGATCATCTCAATCACTTTGTATAGTCAAATATACCTCGGGCTCAACTTGTCTTTCTGCCCAAAACGGATTATCCCCTTCCATGGTGATACCTTTAAGAACACCTTTTCACCAACTTCATACTCGATATGCTTGCGCTTCTTATCCGCGTAGGCCTTCTGTTGATCAAAGGCTGCTTGCAATGTTTCTCTGAGATGTGAACCTTCTCTTCAGTTTTTCAAACCAAATCAGACCCCACGATCCTCCTCTTATTGAGCTCGGTCCAATACAAGGGTGTTCTACATCTACGCCTGTACAAGGCTTCGAAAAGGGCCATCTTGATACTTGATTGATAACTATTGTTGTACGTAAACTCAACCAATGGTAGCTGTTCTTCCCAACTTCCTTCAAAATCTATGCCATAACACCGAAGCATGTCCTCAAGAATCTGAATACCCATTCAGACTGGCCATCGGTCTGAGGATGAAAAGCTGTACTAAAATGCAGGTCAGTGTCTAAGGTACTATGAATCTTCTTCCATAACCTTGCTATGAACCGCGGATCCCTGTTCGATATGATCGAAGATGACACTCCATACAACCTTACTATCTCCTTGATGTACAACTAAGCCAACTGCTCTAATGTGAAATCCATGCGCACAGGCAAGAAATGAGCAGACTTGGTCAAACGATCAGCTATTACTCAGATCGCATCATGCTTCTTTTGAGTCATCAGTAAACCTGTGACAAAATCTATGGTGACATGATCCCACTTCCATTGTAGAATCTGAATCGGCTGTAGTAACCCTGATGAAACTTGATGTCCTGCCTTCACTTGTTGGCAAGCTAAGCATCTCGGCCTAAACTCAGAAACATCCCTATTCATGCACGACCACCAATAATAAGGTCGAAGATCTTGGTACATCTTGTTGCTCCCTGGATGCACGATGAAAGGACTATGATGTACCTCTCGTAAGATGTGGTCCCTCAAATTTTCTAAAGCCGAAACACACAACCTGCCCTTGAAGTACAAGTACCCCCGTCTCGTACTTCAAAATATGAGGTCTCGCCTCTCTATACTGCCTCAATTTGAGCCACTAAATCTTCGTCCAGAACCTGAGTCATCCTTATCTCTTGCACTAACGTGGGTTCAACCCTGAGTTTGGCTAAAAGCCTACCGTCCTCGGTCATCCTCAAACGGGCAAACATGGCTCTCAAGGTAGACATCGACTTACGACTCAAGGCATTCGCTACAACATTTGCCTTGCCGGAATGGTACTCAATAACGCAATCATAATCCTTTAGCAGCTCAATCCAACGACGTTGCCTCAAATTCAACTCCTTCTGGGTGAGAAAATACTTTAAACTCGTATGATCCGTATAGATGTAACATTTCTACCTGTAGAGATAGTATCTTCAAATCTTCAAAGCAAAGATCACCGCGGCCAGCTCCAAATCATGGATAGGGTAATTCTATTTATGAGGTTTAAGTTGCCTCGAGGCGTAGGCAACCATTTTACCTTCTTGCATAAGAACACAACCAAGTTCATTCAATGACGCATCGCTAAACACCACATAATCTTTTCCTGGTTCGGGTTGCGTCAAAACTGGAGCCTCGGTAAGGTAGCCTTCAATTGCTCAAAATACTATTATCTTTTCTCATTCCATATAAATGGCACTTATTTCTAAAGTAACTTGGTCAACGGGGCAGCTAAGATTGAAAAACCCTTAACAAACCGTCGATAGTATCCAGCTAGTCCAAAAAAGCTACGGACTTCCGATACATTCATGGGTGGTTTCCACTCTACTATTGCTTAGATCTTCTGAGGGTCAATGTGGATCCCATCTGTCGCCATGATATGACCTAAAAATGCTACTTCGAAAAGCCAAAACTCACATTTACTGAACATTTCATAGAGGCGCATGTCTCTCAAAGTCTAAAGAACTACATGCATGTGGTAGTCGTGCTCCTCAACCGAACACGAATAAACTAGAATGTCATCGATGAACACCACCACAAACTGATCCAAATAAGGCTGGAAGATTCTGTTCATCAAATCCATAAATGCTGCTGGAGCATTAGTAAGCTCAAAAGGCATCACCAAGAACTCATAGTGTTCATACCGCATCCTGAAAGCGGTCTTCTGGACATCTTCTTCTACCACTTTCAACTGATAATACCCCGATCTCAAATCTATCTTCGAGAAGACTCGGGCACCCCGTAATTGGTCAAACAAATCATCTATTCTAGGAAGAGGATAGCGATTCTTCACCGTCACCTTATTTAACTATCGGTAGTCAATGCACATTCTTATTGACCCATCTTTCTTCTGACCGGAGCACCCTAAAGAGAGACACTTGGTCGGATGAAACCGTTCTCTAGCAACTCCTAAATTTGCTTCTTCAACTCTCTCATTTATGTTGGTGTCATCTGATAAGGTGGAATGGACACCGGTGACGTGTCGGACATTACCTCAATTCGAAACTCAAGCTCATGATCCGGTGGTAATCCAGGTAGCTCATCCAGAACAATATCCATGAACTCACAAACTGTTCTAAAGCTCTCGATAGACGGGCTCTCAGCTATTACATCCACCACATGAGCCAAAAAGGTCTCACAACCTTACTGTATTAACCTCTGAGCTACTAGAGCCGATACAACGTTAAGGATGCATGGGTGTCTCCCCCTCTAACTATTAGCTTAGATCCATCAGCCACACGGAGCTTCAAGCTCTTAGTCCTACAACCCAAACTAGCGTCGTGCTCAACAAGCCAATCCATACCTAGGATTGCGTTAAATTCTTGGAACGACACAACCATAAGATCCGATGGGAAGATTGAACCTTGAAATTCGATGGGACACCTCCGGTACACCTTGTCTACTAACACATCTAATCCTAAAGGACTAGACACACGAACTTCTATCTCTAGGTCTTCAACCGGTATGCTCCAACGCTGGGATATCCCACTACGGATATAGGAGTGGGTACACCCTAAATCCACTAATGCAACAATGGGAACATAAAATAAGGAAAATGTACCCGCAATTACATCGGTGGGCTCGCAATCCTCTTGAGCTCTCATTGTATACTGCCTCATTGGTGCTCTCGCCGTGGACTGAAATGTACCCTTACTCTGGTGGCCGGTCGCCTGGCTTGACCCTCTGAGCCGGATAAGAAACCCTCGGTGCCTGAACTGGAACAGATGTGGTAACTGCGGGGCAATCCTTCACAAGGTGATCTTGAGACCCACACTCAAAGCAAGCTCGGTTTGTACCCCAACACTCTTATCGGTGCCTACACCCACACTGATTACAAGACGGTGCGTCTGCACTCCCTTGAGAACTATCTGGTGGGGGTGTATACGGTTCGGTTTCAGTTTAATTTGGTAAGCTATTTTAGTAACCATCGGTTTTCAGTTCGGTTAACCTCAGTTTTTGGTTTTCCATATTAACCTTAGTTTTTGAAATTTTGTATTTTATTTTGACAAAATAGCTTTATTTGATGACTTTTAAACATTAAAAGTTAGAGTTTTAAAGTATTTTTCATAAATATTTATTAAAAACTTAATTTTCAAGTAAAAATAATAATTAAAAAAGCATTTATAGTATTGTAAGTATAAAATACTTATTTTTACATTATAAAAATAAGTATAAATTAAATAAAAATCATATTCGGTTCGATTCAGTTAACCACGGTTCGTAAACTTATAAACCATAAATTGTCCAAATACCTTGGTTCGGATCAGTTTTTGGTTTTTTGGTTAACCATGCTCAGCCCTACTATCTGGGCTCATCATAGACGAAGATGATGTAGGCCTCCTACGACTGACAGACTCTGATCTACGATCCGACCTTTTACTCTGATTCGAAGCTCATCTTCCCTGATTTCATCTGTTTCTATCCCTCCTCGAATGAGACTGTGAGCTGTTAGAGAAATTCTGAGGCCTCCCACAAGGACCTATTTATCCACTAGCAGAACCATATGTCAAACCTTGTACTTGCTCAAGAGACTTTGCACTGGCAGTTAACTCATAAAATACCTTGGGTGGGGCAGCTGTCAAATAAGTTAGTATCTCCTTCCTTAACCCTTTTATGAACCTCTTGCACCTCATTTTCTCGGTGGCCACAAGCTCCGGTGCATACCTGCTCAGCTGCAGATGGTGCGGTTCCCTTGAACGAGGTGAGTAAACTGATCCCTTAACCTGTCAACGTGAGCCTCACCCACATACTTCTTCTTGAACTCATCAAGAAATTCGTCCCAAGAGGGTCAGCTAGGGTGCCATTCCAGCTCTACAGTTTCCCACCATTCTCTCGCATTTCCCTTGAGCAAAGATAACACACAAGATAACTTATCATCGGACTGCAACCTCATCTGCCTCATAATCCAACGGTGTCTCAAAGCCATTGATCCGCCTTCACCGGGTTGTCATGTCCCGACCCAAGAAAATCTGTGGCACCCTGCCAATGCACCCTCTCAACTGGTACCTCCCGAGGAGTAGATGAATGCCTCAGAATCGCCCTAACAATCCTGTCTAGGGCCCGATACAGATGGGAGAAATAGTTGGCTTCATGACTAGCTCCTCCATCGGACTCCTCCACATCCGGTACGTAGTCTTCATCAGAGCTTCCACCCCGGGAACCCAAACTTTCTTCCACGTTCTTAGCTCTTCTTGGCATGGTTCAGCTCTGCGCAAACAAACAACATGTGTAAACCATCGAAAATTCAGCTTAATCCAAGTACTACTTTGACTTATAGACATGTATTCGTTAAACACCTATTTACTACACTAGACTCCCCAGGGACTGCCTAGAACCGACTAAACCTAGGCTCTGATACCAAAATGTAACACCCTAAACCCGGATGCTACAATTGGGCCACAAGCCCAACCTCTTCCAAAAAAAAAATTCACTTTTAAAAGCCAATAAAATCAATCTCATACATCCAAACATTTTAATCCATGTTTCCTTAAAACATTCAAATAGTTAAATGAGCGCCAATTACAGTAATAAAACATTTGAACAATACAAGTTAAATCAAATAGAGTTACAAATACATAGGGTCTTACGAATACATAGCCCACTACATCTAAGTACTTGTACTCTACCAAAAGCCAATGTTGGATCCATGCTTCGATGGTGCTCCGCTACACTCGAACTATCTATCAACCTGTGAACGGAAACAACGATTCAGAACGCTGAGCTAACAAAGCTTAGTGGATACACGACCACTCGACCAAGCTTCAGGTGAATCATAATTAAGAGCTTGCTATGATATGATGTCAAAATAGGATAAGCATTGGCGCTACCATAACCGCCTAAACACATGCTATAAGCAAACATCACCTCAATAGCAACATAAAAGTAAACAAACCAAGAGTGAGACGCAATGTCACCCGACACTAGGAGACCCACCCATGCTCGGAATCTCATATCGAACGGTATGCTCAGAATCTCACATCGAGTGGGGCTCAGAATCTCACATCGAGCAAATATCATCACCCAGAATCTCACATCGGATGGCCTTCAATTTATCACCCGAAATATCATATCGGATGGCCTTCATATGTTGCAACACTCACTTACTGGGTATCCGGATCACATCAAATAAGGACCCATAACCAAACAATTGCCCTTACTTGGCACGACCACAAATAATCCACCAAGGATCCCTAAAACTCGCTTACCAAGCAATTTACTTTCATTTCAATACTCAATCAACCATTTAATCCATATAAGCAAAGAAGAATATACATTCTTGATTTTACAAGTCATTTTATATCATAAGAAACCCATTAGAATATTTGTCATAAATTATAGAACCCACAAACTCAAAACGTAAAAACTTGGGCAGATTGCCCAGCGAGTATCGATACTCTAAGGTGAGTATCGGTACTCCCCTCTAGGTATCGATACTCCCTGATGGGTACCGATACGCCATTTAGATTCGAAAGAAATCGGCCTTTACCCCGTACCAATACGCTTCGTTCCGTACCGGTACCCTATATCGGTACTGAAATCACTCCGTACTAATCCTCACCTATATCGATACGCCTACCTTAGCGTACCAGTACGCAAAGCCTTTATAGGCAATGCAACAGTGGGTACCAATACGCCCCGAGCGTACCGGTACACCAAAGCCTCACTGGAATTCTACTCTAACGGGGGGTATCGATACACGGAGAGGCGTACTGGTACACCTCTCACAGTTCGACCCTTGAGATACGAAGGAGTACCGATAAGCAGCCACTCCGTACCGGTACTCGAGCCTCGATTTCAAAATATAGAGCTCGGAATTGTACCAAACCCTCCTTCAACCACCATGGTTAAGTCCCAAAACGTTCTTACAAGTTATTTAGAGTCATTAGGTGAGTTTCTAACCACTTTTACCCTTAAACATTAACAATTACAAGATTTACCATTGATGGTCATCCAAGCTCTAAATTATCAAAACACCATATATCAAGCAACACATACCAAAATGATGATGCACATGAACACATGGAAGTTAGAAGTGTACTAACCTTGAATTTTCAAGCTAAAAAAAGACCTCCAGCCTCCAACTCAAGCACTCTTCTCCCCTTGAGCCTTTGAATGCTCTCCAACCTCTTTAACTATAAAGAGATGTTGCAAACGAGTTACCACATGTTTGGGAGGTTGAAAGAAACTTAAAAGATGATTTTACCACAAGAAAATGAGATTAGAAACACCATTCTCGTCCTCACTCTAAAACCCCCACTAAACCTCAACATTCACCATTCCCCCACAAAACTTACCTTGGATTGTAGATCTTTGGATGCCTAACAACTTTCCCTTCTACACCAATCAGCGATTTTAACTCAAAACTAGTAAAGATGGTGCTTTTTTCTTTCAACTCTAATGGAGAGAAGATGAAGAGGGTGGGAGAGCTTTCTGGGGACAAAATGACTTCATCGTCTTACACAAAATCTGTAGCTCATAACTCCTCATCTCATCTTTTCCTCACATGTGAAATTACCATAAAGCCATTCTCTAAAACCCCAAAACTCAAGCCCAAAACCAAAGCTAAGCCTACCAAGGTTCAGGGCCCAACAACAAGACCCAAATGCGAGGCTCGTACCTCGGGTTAGCCCGTACCTCGGGTTCCCAAAACCTGGGTCATTACCGCTTACCATAGTAGAGCACAGATTTTGTGATAGGCATATTTATGCTAATTGGAAGAAAGATCACAAAAGGGGTGACCTTCAGTTACTGTTTTGGATGTGTTGCAATGCTACAACTCAGCCTTAGTTTTAAAAGCATGCTGATAGAATTGTAAGTTAAAGAGTAAGGCATATGACGATCTTATGGAAAATGATCATATTCATTGGTCCAAGGCTTTTTTCTCCACTAGGTCCAAGTGTGATGTCATTGACAACAACTTTTCTGAGGCTTTCAATTATGCTATTATAGAATAGTTTAGCACAGAAAAATCAATTAGGCGGAAGGGTACACTTTGTCCTAGGATTGCAAAAAAAGCTTGAAGAACATAAAGTAAGTAGTTATTTCTGTCATGTCACATGGAATGAGGCTGATGGTATAAGGTAATGCAGCATGATGACACTTTTTTTGTTGATGTTAGGGGCTGAAAATGCACCTGTAGAGTGCGAGATCTCACATGAGTTCCATGCCCTCATGATGTGTGTGTCATAATGTATAGGGAAGAAACATTAGAAAACTATGTGCTTCATTTATATAAGAAAGAAGTTTACCAAGAACTGTACAATGTTGTCCTTCCAACCATTCCAAATGAAAAATATTATAAAGACGGTGGAATGGCAAGCTTGATCCACCTTTGAAGAGAAAAATGCCTGGGAGACCAGAATATAAAAGAAAAAAAGAGGAATGTGAAGTGAAAGGTAAACATAAATTGAGGAAGTTAGGAGCAAAGTTGAGCTGTAGATTTTGTGGTCTTACTGGACACAATGTCAGAACATGTCCAAAGAAAAAACAAGCCAATGTAAGTTTATATTTGTTTCATTTCTTTTTTTTCTTATACTATTTTGGAACATTTTTGTAATGAACTAAATTTACTTTGTAGGTTCAGAATAATGTAGATCAACCTCCACCAATGCCAACACCCCCTGCTCCATCATCTTTGACACCATATGATCCACCACCCTCAACTAGAGCATCTATTCTATCACACTCTGCTCCACTATCTACTTCAACACTATTTGCTTCAACACCATCTGCTCCACCAATGCAAAACAGAAGGGCATCTGCTCCACCAATGGTGTTCATGCCAACACCATCTGTTCAACCATCTTTTGAACTTGGTAAGTCCATTTTTATACACTGTTTTTAGTTCATTTTCATAGATTGTTTTAAAAGTACATTTTCATACACTGTTTTTAGTTCATTTCCATAGATTGTTTTAAAAGTACATTTTCATATACTGGTTTGTTGTTTCTGTCAATGATTCTGTTCAGATTCCACCTCACTAGCTGTCCAACCTCCTGTTCCCAAAAAAACTATTTTCTCACCTAAAAGAAAAGTAGTAGCTAATAGGTTATCACTGAATACAACACTTAGAAAGCATGTTACACCATATGGGCCAAGAGGTAGAACAATTATGCAAGGACTTACAAATGAGGCAACTGGACTACAAATTTTTAAATGTAAGATGATTTTTTCCAAAGATTTAACAATACAAAATGCATGACTAACTATTCTGTTATTTTCTTGCAGCCAGGGAAACCAAGCCATGTGTTACTTTCAAGGCCTCACAAAAAAATACTACTGCTACTTCTAGTAATGCAACTTCACAACCAGCTTCAGGAATTGCTATGCCTCATGTATCTTCTCATCATGCTGCATCACAGTCACCTTCAGCAACTGTCAGTGTTCCTCAAGAAGCAAGACCCCCAAAGCTTACCATCAAAAGGCCTATCCCTAAACCTACCATATGAAAATCTTAGAATGGGATTGTTGCTTTGTTGTTGTTTAGAACTTGGAAAACTGTTTTGTGTTGTATTTTGTGGTTTTTGTCAAAAGGTCATCCGTATCTGTCAAACTGTTTAGACAAATGAATCGGTTATCTTATCTGTTAAGAAACTTTTTAGACATAATTTTGTGTATCAAGGATGTCTCTTCAAACTTGTGCCATGTAAACTTATTTTTATAATTATGAATGGTTATTTTGTATTTATTCCTATGTTCATTGTTCATTACAAATGAATGTCTTTATATTGCAGGTTATTGTGCAGATTTTTTACAAATGAACATCAGAGCCTCAATTGCTAGTTAATTCTACTTAATTGTTCAAATTGTGTTTAACTACCATTGTCCATACAAATAAGATTCATTGCTAGTCAATGCTGCTTAAGTGTTCATATTGTGGTTAAGTATCAATGTCCATACACAATCTAGTGTTAGTTAAACACAATCCATACAAATAACACAAAATGCATTCAAACAAATTTCATTGCTAGTTAAAGAAAATCCATACACAATCCATCAAGTCAACCATAATTCATACATATTTCATACTTAATTTTCTCACAAACATAAGTTCTCTAAAGACCAACTTTAACCAATACATACATAATCTATGAAGTAAAAAAATTATCTTATAGAAAAAAGTTTTTTTTCTCCTCTTGGCTGATTTTGCTTTTAATAATCTTACAAGCTCTTCCAATTTCTTGTTTTCGGTTCTGATTTTCCTATTTTCGATCATCACAATTTTCAGTTCATCTTTCAAATCTTCAACAACATGTCCACTGTCTTCTTGCTTATGAAACCACTCAAAAAAGTCACACCTACTCTGTGGATAAACATGAATCATAATGAGAACACCCATATTCAAAACAGTTAAATTATTATCAAACAACATTTGTATATCATATTATTATCAAATTTCATTAAAAAAAACATTACCTCTTCCGGCCGAGAACAACCATAAAATCTTCTTCCTTTACTCCAAGGCCACTTAAAAATGCAAATAAGAGCTTTTATTCCGCAATCGCAATTCATGACCCTTGACCCGTTATAGGGCTTTAAACTTCCAGTTGACATCATTCACAATTGAGAAGAGTAGTTATCAAATTAGAATTTTAAAAAAATAAATTTTGACGAGGAAGAGTGAGAAAAAAGATGAATAAGGGTTAAAGAGATTTAACATTGGGTAATAAATTTGGGTTAGTTTTAATTTATTTTTTATTTTTTAAGTTTGGGTTTTAATTTCAGAAAAAAAGAAAATAGGTGTCACGTGTTCAATTCTGATTGAAAAACAAAAAAATTTAACGTTTGTCACGCTCAAACCTTAAATGGGTCACAGAATAAAACATTAGGCACCTATTTAGCTCAAAAAATAATTTGAGCACCTAAATGAAAAAAAAAGCATAGTTTAAGCACCTATTTAACGGTTAAGCCTTAATTTAATTACCACCACCAAAACGGTGAGTTTTGAGTTCAATTTTCAAAATTTTCATTTTGGTCATTATAATTTCATATTTTTACATTTTAGTCCAAAATGCAAAAAAAAAAAACCCAAAATCGCCGAAAGCTGTGACGACTTACCTTTTCACTGTAGAATTCAACCATTTCCCTAAATAATGTTTGAATGTACCATTTTTCAAATTAAAAAAAAAATAAACAAAAGGAGCTTTCTTCCCTAATTTAACCGTAAACATAGCTTATGAATTATGATATCAGTTTACTTGGAAGAAAAGCCAGTAATAAATCCCCCCACCTCCACCCCAAATAATTCACTTCCATTTCAATCAAAAAATACTATAACAATCCATTTCCGCAATCTTTTACTCTAATGTAATGCATGGATGTTTGAACTCAAATTAGCAAGTCAATGGCACTTTGCTTTTAATTTATACAACAATGTCCATACATGCACAACCCTACACGTTTCTCTGAATATTCCTCTCCAGGAAATCCAAAGTCTTCAAGATGTACTCGAGAGATAAATAGCCCGATTTAAGACATGATTCATCTCTGAAATTGTCCCAGCAATATTCTAACAAGATCGCATGCAGCAACAATGCAGTTAACTTCTGACAGTGAAAAGATATCCTAATAGTAGATAAGAAAACCAAACTCACCAAAGTTATGCACTATGCACAGGGACAAAGTCTCCTGGTATGCCGATGAGAACCATCACAAGATAGCATTGATTGTGTCCGAGTATACAAGCATGCTCCCGGATTCTGAAACACGGGGAATATGTCATTCTCAACCTTTAGCATTAAATTTCTCATTTTATTGATAGGGTTTATGACAAGATTTGCATTTCATAAAAAAACAAGTAGAAAAAAATTATTTCAATAATTAACAAAAATAATCAGTTTAGCAGGACAACAAAGGAAATATACCAACTGTTTGGGAGCATCATCTACAACTTCTGCAGGTTGATCGGCTCCAACACTTGCCAAGCATGCTCCTTTGCAGCTCATATATTTCTGCATACTGTTTACAAAGAACAACTCAAACCAAAATCTAATAACAGAAGAAGCTATTGGAAGTGCAGGAGACATAACATTATAAAATGACCTCAACGACAAATTGTTGAGAACCTCCCTCTTTTGATTACACATTTACTTTACTCTTAGATGAAAAGGAAAATGGAAGGTGTAAAAGCATCGACAAAATTCAAAATACAACAGGGATAACCAGATAAGTGTAAAAACAAGAAGAATCGTATAATATACCTAACTGCGATTGCAGGTAGATCAACCAAACAGAGGAACACACTCAAGCTGGTATTAGCCATGTCAACAAAACCAAATAATAAAAGAGAAAATCTGATGAAGAACTTACATTTCACACTGGTTAAGTATCAAAAGCTTATTTAGTACACAAGATTGTCCATTTGACTTGCAAACTGAATCACAAGACTCTCCTTGCCTTTGTTCCACGGGAAAAAGAGAAAAAAAGTATTATATCAAAAGATATTACATGTTCGAATGAAGAAACAGAACCAATCACAGTGAAGATTCACCTTCCAACAACAACATTAATACCATTTAGTTTGGCTTCTACAGGTGAGACCGTGGACCCTGTTGCAAGTAAAACTCAATCATGTAATTTAATGCTAAATTACTGCTTACCGAATTAAACCAGAAAGAGGGTATCACTGTTCTGCACAACACACACATAAAGATCTTCTGTTATCGTTTATGGGCTCAACAATAATTTTTGTGTATTTGATGTTATTTAATTATTTAATCTATGCGTCTTTGGAAAGTATACTGGAGTAGTGCTTTTGGATTATTGAGATCAACTATATTTATTTCCATTCCCTGGTTCATCTATTACCCTCTCAGTTCCCTCAGTTTCTCTATTTTAATATCACTGTTGTTTTTCCCCATATCTTTTGCTACGTCAGATGAGCAGAATTTAGGAAGGAATATACAAGGTTTCAAATAAAAATCAGTAAAAAGGAGCCGAAGTCAGAATATTAATGTTAAAGGGTAAGTCATGTCTAAACGTACCAGAAGATTTTGATGGCAGAGAAAAGCAATGATGAAAATCACTAACGTAGGCATTTTCGTGAACCTGAAACAAAATGTTAATTTAACCAACCTGAATCATAGTTTTAAAACATAAAAAGTAGCTCTTATTTGAGTCACGTATATTACATATAGAAATGTCACTAATGAAGAAAATCGCACAAGTTATCAAATTAAACAGAAGCCCTTATTGTGTTATGTAACTTATAGCATTAACATGACAATCTTCACCACCAATGGTGTCCAAGAAATTATACCTAGATAGCTCCATTTTCTTAAAAAAAAAATTGAGAGAGAGAGAGAGAGATGACCCAGTGCACCCTAAATACATTCATATATCTATAGAATATCACTTACAACACTTTCAGAGTTATGTCGACACCTCCCAGCACAAAAATCAAAGACATTTGGATATGTCCCTGCCAAAGAAGGGCAAAAAAGGTTATAACGACCTCACACCTCATTAGAGAAACAACATGGTAGCAATAACACTGTTGAAAGATAAAGTACCAAAATATTTCTAATTGAATACATCCTCAATAGGGTAACTACCATATCAAGAAGACAAACTACTCAGGAACAGGAATAAATCATTTAGAATAATTTTTATCACAAATATATAATTCCGTAGTCCCAATACAGGCACAACCATCATATTCAAAAGAATATTGCAAGAGGTTCTCCGTAGGTGATTTTTAAGTTGCTATTATAGTGCCAAATAAGCTATCTCACAAACTGATTCTTAGGAAAGGAAGCAAAAGAATTACTTCAAAAGGACTAGTAAGATGTATAACCGTCACGAGTATGAAAATCAATTTTTGGGGAAGAAAAAAAAGCTCAGCAAAATTAGAGTGCCTGAGGCTTTTTATCGTGGCAGATGACACAGGTTGAAAATTAACTTCTTAATTCTTATTAATCAGATTATGCTGCAAAACCAAATGTCATCAACTTATACAAGACAAGTATCCAAAATGTTTAGGACAACTTTCATGTCGTGAGAACCAACATATATGTCCTAGCAGAAGCAGGAGACTTCATACCATTTCCCATCTACAGAAGTAAATGAGCAATTGTACTAACTAAAACTTTAAACTTACCTGATGTCAACGGCTTGGCTATTTTTAGTTTCAATACTTGTTCCTTCTGTGTCTGCAAAAGAAATCTTGGTGTGAATTTAATAACACCTAACATATATATGATGATTATACAAAATAAGGAATGCTCAAAAAATATACTTGTTCAGGGTGTAGGCAGCATGAAACACAAAATTCATAGGAGTTACAGCACTTGGAAAGAACATTGCATTCACTGCAAAGGAGAACCAAAGGTGTTACAAGCCACCCTAAAGAATGAGTTTAAGCCTGCATCATGGAGACCATAAGAATGGGGGGAGGGGGCCTCACTGGCAAGAGAATTTGTCTCCTCTTTCAGGACAGCAACGGGACTGTGGATCCAATGAGAGAGCATCACACACATAGCCTACAACGTAAATACTATTGTGAACCTAATCAAACTAAAAGGATAAGATAACAGGCCAGACTTATTAGATACGATATGTAATACAAAGGCCAAAGTCAGAATTTAGAATAAGAGTTACGAAGACTCTCAAGTAGTGGCAGGACGCATTAACGAGTAATCAGAAAGTTGAATGCAAATTAAACACACGATCATGAAATTTAACAACTTGGATCAAACTTCATTATTCTCCAGTCCAATACACTGCAATCTTTTTCTTGCCCTTCTCTTTGTTTGTGACCATTGTGCGGATAAAGCAAAAGATTAAACAGCATAAACCACAGGTCTATATCTTTGGTTTTTTTAATCGGTTTTATAAAGAATCATAATGCTTTTCTTGAATGACTATGGCAAGAAGCCATGTATATAACCCCAGATTTTGCAAGAAAGTAAACAGCTTTGAGTTCTTTTCATTCAATTAATCAGACCCATTTTCCTATAAACAAGTAAAAAATCAATATCTTTTTTTTCAAAATTTACAAAGTAAAAAAGCTGAATATGGTAGTCCAAGAAGAAGAAAAATGATGAACATAATAACTTACCATTATCATCAGATAATAAATACCTTCCTTGAACAGTTGTTCTGCAAATGCGCCTCTCTGGAAAGCCAATCTCTTTCCTAGAAAATATCCAAAACAAATTTCGACGACAAAAATTCCTAAAAAATACTTTGACCCAGATAATTTAGATTGTAACGGACCTGGTAGCAGCAATTGTCGATGACGATTGAAAAAGGAATTGTATGTGGAAAACCCAGGATAAAATCAACCTGGATTTGGATTTCGACATTCTCGTCCTGGATTTTAGCACCGATCAACAATTTTTTTATCATTCGATGCCCGAGACGACAAGACACGTTATTCGGTTGAAAGAACCGCCCAACTGCTCAAGCCTAACCAAATCGTATGCCCTCAATTATGTCTAAATTTAGGATTTAAAGTTCGGGTATAAAGAATTAAGGTAAAATATATTTTTTATGATGTATAGTTTAAAATTTAATTTTTTTAATATTGAGTATAAAAAAAACATACTCATAGGATGAAGGATTTTTGTTCACCAAACAGGAACGGGAGCTCTTTCACCATTTTTTGTTGTTATTTTTAATTTAGTATTATAAAAAATATATTTTTTTATTTTTATGATTATTCTTTGAAGAATTTTTTTTAAAAAAATAGGGTTAAAATTTTAAAGTTCTTAATTTATTATTTATCTCAGAAAAGTGGATTTTTTATTTTTAATTTAATAATATAAAGGTACTTTTATTTTTAAATATTTTTTCTAAAAATAGAAAGGTTAAAATTTTTAAGTTGGTAATTATTTTAATTTAATAAAAAATCTCAAGTGAAAAAACGATTAAAGGTGTAAAATTGTTAATTTATGTACGAATTAAAGTATAAATTGTTTAATATCTCTTGATATTTCAGAACAAAGTAAAATAATCGTACATATGTTCTTATATTGTTGAGTTATATTTTTTAAATTTATAAAATATTTATGTTAAAAATAAGTAAAATGATTATTTTTTAAAGAGTAAAAACTGAATGACTGACTTAATCTAAGTTGTTACATTTAATTTTAACTGATTTTATAAAATTATTTTAGAAATCATCTACTTGGTTGAGTGGTCAAAGATATTTATTTGCTTTTATTTTTTGTTGGTTCGAATCTTGATATTTACATTGAGAATATAAATCACTCTATTGTACCAATAAAAGTAATATTTCTCATTAAGATATAATGTGTTAGATGCAGATGTCACATTAATAAAAATATCACATCATATTTTAAATTAATACCATGTCATTTATTAAGTATATCATATAGTATGATAAAAATGAAATGTGCAGCATTACTTTGATTATGGATGTGAAAGTGCGAACGTTGACCGTGGTTGAGAGCATCTCATGATGATAATGCTAGACTATTTGAACCAGATGAATTATGTAAGGATGTGTTTTCAATGAATATGACAAGTTATTAGGTTCGGATGATTTGAACCCGAGTTTCTTTAAGGAGTTTTAAGATGTTATTGACGGTGACGTCTATGGACTAATTCTTTATGGTACGTTTTTGTCTTTTTGATCAAAGACGTCGATTGTTCTCATTCTAAAAGTATGTGATTTTATGTATCTTAAATAATTCGACACATATCGCTGCACACTATTAATGTAACACATCATTAAATTTTTAATAATTCTTAAATTATTATTAAAAATTTTAAGAATTGAACATATAATTAAAATTATTTTAAAATAAAATTAGAATTTTAATTTAAAAAATTATTCATATTTATTTTATAGTATATTTTTAATCAAAAATATTATCAAATCATCCATCATTCAAAAAACTAATTTCAACCCTAAATATTGTTTCCCTTTTAGTTGTCGCCGCTACCATTACCGATGAGCTTACACGGTAAACAAAGCGGTGGATCATCCTCTGTTTATGCATCGATCGTGGTTAGCATAAAAAGGACTAAAAAATGTGGTTGTTGTTAATCGTGGACCATCTCTTGGTTGTTGTTGTTTTAATTTGAATACAGTTGTTCATTAATCGTGGCATATTTAAATAATTGGCTCGAGTGGATGATGGAGGATGGTCCACCTCTCTATTTACCGTGCAAGTTCACTGGCATAGAAGGGTTAATGGCGGCGGCCGCGGTGGCTAAAAGAAAACAAAAGTTTAAAGGTTGAAGTTAGGATTTATGGATGATGGGATTTAATTCTAATATTTTTAATTAAAAATATTATAAAACAAATATGAATAATTTATTATATCAAAATTTTAATTTTGTTTTAAAATAATTTAAATTACAAGTTTTAGCATTGAGATTTTTAATTATAATTTATAAGTCATAAAAATTTAATGGTATTCAGCTGTGTATTGCGTTAGTGGTGTTTAGCGATATACGACGCTCGCTGTAGACTATGTTTTATCATATAATTTCAAAAATTCTGACTAAAAGATTGAAAATTTTAATGCTGAAAATAGTCTTAGAGGAACAACTTGCTTTTATTAAAGGGATCAATTCCACTATACTTCCGGTGAAATTGCATTGAAAATTGATATCACCAAAACTTTATGATAAAATGCATAGAAAATGAATCAAAATATAGGCGTTACAAATTAGAATGCATAGAAATTTTGAATACACAGAAATGGATGAAGATAGATTAGCAAAATCCAATCTTCTAGAGTCGTCTCGAATATTTTTAAGATCTTGAGTGAAAATTCAAAGATGACCCTATATAACAAAATTATATGTTATTACTTTAAACAATTAATTTAAGGGTTTTGCTATTGAACTCCATAGATTCTTATAACTAATGATTGCTTTGCTTTTTAATGGAATATAGTAGAATATAATTAACTATATTCCTAAAAAGTCGTGTTTAATTAATTTAGGAGGCTTAAATAAAAAATAAGTGCTCAAAGTATGTCTTTTTTTAATTTTAAGTGTCTAAAGTATATTTTTATAAAAATAGGTGCCCAAAGTTTCAAAAGTTACAATTTTAGGTGCCTAAAGTATTTTTTGTAAAAATAGGTGCCCAAAGTTTCAAAAGTTATAATTTTAGGTACCCCAAATATGTCACTTGTCAAGCATTTAAAAAATTTAACACCCATTAACGGTCAGGCACCTAAAATTATAACTTTTAAAACTTTGGGCACCTATTTTTACAAAAAAAATACTTTAAGCACCTAAAGTTTAAAAAGGCATATTTTGGGCACCTATTTTTCATTTAAGCCAATTTAGGATGTTTAATGTAATTAATACTCAAGTTTATGGTTTCAGGAGTTTAGTGATTAAGGTTTATGTTTTAAGGTTTAAGGTTTATATTTTAAGGGTTGAGGGTTTAAAGTTTAGGGTTTAAGTTTAAGATTAGGGTTTAGGGTTAGAGTTTAGGATTTAGGATTTAGTGTTTAATCTTATATTTAGGGTCTAGGGTTTAGGATTTTTAGTTCAGGTTTAGGTTTAGGTTTAGGGTACAAGGTTTATGGTTTTAGTGTTTAGTGTTTATGGTTTTATAGTTTTAATGTTTAATTATATTAAAAAGCTTAAATTAATGGAACACAATTTTTTTAGGAATATTATTAATTATATTCTTCTAGATTCTATTAAAAAGCCAAATAAACATTAATGATAAAAATCTATGTAATTCTTATTAACTGCATAACCCTTAATTTAATATTTCATTAATAAATCATAGAAACATGATCAAATTTTAAAAAATATATTATTTTTTATTATTTTATTAAAGAAACATCTTAAATACAACTAAAATAAGGTACAACCATTAACTTATAAAATTATCACTTAAAAATTACTAAAATAGTAAAGATAGAAAACGGAGACCTGGAGCGAGTGCATGTTGGTCTCCCTTTTAAGACGCCACCGTTATCAACCAACAAAAGTCAAAAGGGGCAAATTAATATTTTAGTCTTTAAGAAATTGTTGGTTTACAAAATAACCTCATCCTTCTACCATTGGACCAAGCCAAAACCAAAACTTGCTACAGACACCAACCCAACAAGTTTAAGAGTCCAAACTTGGGCTACCCAACTCTCGGGTCTAACACTTGAACTATTGATCTGAAACTTGGGTTATATAGTTTTTTTGATAAATATTAAATATAATCTTAATCTTACATAAAGGGTAGGAAAATTGAAACTTTAAAGAAAGGAAGAAAAGTGTTCTTAGTGGGTCTAGAACCTACGACTTAATAGAATAGGAGTGAACAAAGATAAACAGCTTGGCTAACCGGCCAAATATACTTACTCTATTTAATATTTATATAATAGAACCATCTTTCATGAAATAAAATTAATTATAAAACATAAATATATTCATATACATGTCACATATGTGTCGAAGAAATTAATATGAATTAAAATATCGTAAATGATTAAATGATATGTCGTTTTTATTTATTGGCAACGTTTTTCACTGTGTAAATGTCACAGATGAAACTACTACAGCACCTTTGAAGCCACAAGGCATTTCCCTATCGATCTATCAACAAATAGTGCTGAACATAAAGACAGTGCAGAAACTGTCTGTTATCAAAGTTGCTTTATTTTTAAGAATTTTATTTTTAAGTCAACAATCTTTAGAGCAAGTGGTTAAAATCTCATACAAATAAGTAAAAAAAAAAGCAAACACTTCCACGATGATTAGCATACCAATAAAACCCAGAAACCTTCATGAATCTACTTATCTCTAGCCAAACGAGACGCTTTACGAGATGAAAAAGAGTGGTGAACGAACCAAACTATCAGGCATATTGCTCTGCTACACAGTTCAAATTACATCAGCTAACAATCCATCAAATAAGCGGGGATCAATATTTTCTATGACCACCGACAAAATTAAATCAGAAAACTAGCGCCGTGAGAATCTCTATACGAGCACCAAACGACTGCTATGGTATGCTAAAATCATGCCAAACGATAGATGAAATGAACCATAAAAGATAATGAAAAGCATGTCACATAGGCAGAGAAAACATGTTCCACAAGAGTAGAGTTTCTTACTAAAAATTAAAAAACCCAAAAAGATAGATTATGAAAAAGCAAGTAAAATAACGAACATCGACGGTTGCAACCAACACAAAGACTAGCACCGTCGCCGGCTAATTAAAGAAAAAATAAAAAAAACACTTGCGGCGTAGGAGGGTAGTGAGAGAAAAAGTTTTTGTTTTATGTCTATCTTTGCTTAGGAATATACATACATACACATATGTATATATATCTTTTAAATATACACGTATGTAATGTCATGTTTTATTATTATGTTAGTGTTGTTAGTGTCTATCTTTCATTATCGACAGCTATGTTTGTTTATATCTTCATTTTTGAGCTGTTATATTAGATTTTTAACCCTTATTTAGTCTTATTATATGAAATGATTATATTTAAAAAATAATTGAATTTAAAAAATGAGTTAGGATCTACTTACATTGTGTAAAATTCAATTACTTTTACACATTTTTTTCGACCGTTGGATGGGAGTAATAGATGGCTAAGATTATTTCCTTGTTTTTTCCAAGTAATAATATTCACATTTTCTACTGTTAATCTCATCCATCTATTTACCTTCATCCAACGGTTCAAAAAATGTGTAAAACTTTCAAGTTTTACGTAGCGTAAGAGGATTCTATCTCTAAAAAATATTTATTATTTGAGTTGAGCCAGACTGACTCAGAGTATAAATTCTTGCCTAAGCTTAGGTCGAAACACCCAATTTATGGATAGGTGTCTAATTCAATCCTAATTAATTTTTTTATTTGTTTATCTATCATAAATTATACATGGATAGGATCCAGTTACACAATGTAAGAGTTTTTAACTTTTACATGTTTTTTGGATCGTTGGATGGGTGAAATGGATTGCTGAAATTAACAGTGAGTTGTGTGAAGATTATCACTTGGAAAAAAAGTAAGAAGTTAATCTCAACCATCCATTTCACCTATCCAACGATCTAAAAAAACGTATAAAACTATAAGTTTTACATTCTGTGTAGCTGGATCCTAAATCATTAAACATTGTTTCAAATAAAAATATTTAAGCATATATTACTACTGTAGTCACCTAATTTTATCCGACCCCTATTTTTTCGTGTATATATATATGTATTATTATTATTAAACCCAATGAGTAAAAATATATAAAAAGAGTCAATTAAAAATAATAAAAAGAGAACCCATTAAACAAGAGTCCATATACACAAATAAAGGCTCATTCAGCCCATTTTTTTATGTATATATTTTCATCTTTATTTTTAATTATATTATTATTACTAATGTATTTTAGTTATTTTTGTAGATCACACAAGATCCTAATTACATAAGATATGGGAAGATTGCAAAAGATCTTGTTCAACAAGTATGGAAAGTCAAGCTCTGTGCAAGGAATTCTCACTGTGGACTCATGGTAAATTTTTGATAGGATCCGAGCATTTCTGGGTCATGATGTCTTCTTACGTATTGACCGTCTTCCTATTACCTTTCCAACGCATCTTGAAACGTCTCAATCGGACGTTGGGAGCTCAAGATATGCTCATTTCACTGAAGACAACACGTGTAGAAAATTGGATACAGGTTCAATAATAGAATTTAATTTTATTACAAATTTTCAATTATTTTATTAAATATTTGTAATTAAATTCAAGCTTAGACATTTACCCATTTGTTTTAACTCATTCAGGATCAAATTGAATATAAGGAAAGTGGTTTTATGCCCAAGTAAAGGCATTATTCCCTTTCCTAATGTATTTAGCACAAACAAGGAATATGCTTTTAGGGTTTTTAATTTTAGGGTTTCTTGAAGCTTATAAATATGCTTCATTCCATTGTAATTCACACATAACAACCACACGACACAACACATGTACGAAAAATTCTAGGGCAATACAAGTGATGGTGATTTCTTTGAGGTAATTTTACCCAAACTTTACTTTTTTATATTTTTGTTTTCAATTTTTTTCTTTTGTTACTTGGTTTCAAATAAGGAGGAGAAAGAGGTACGAGTTCTCGTTAATTGAAGGTGGAAGATTCACCATCGTCGAAGGAGGGAGCCGGCACTACCACCGAAGCAGAGGCAGTAGCGCCGGCACACTACCGGCGTACAATGGCTGACGTCCGACAGCAGAAGCGATGGTGTCATATGGTTTGCAGTTTGAATCGTACCCCACGTTGATGAGCTCACGCTTTGATCCCACTGTTTGCAATTTCCTTACTCTAGTCCCTTTATTTTTTTTAACTTAGTTCTTAAATTCTTATTTCATGCACTTAAACCCATTGCTTGCTTTGTTCATATTTATCGTGTTCTCTAATTTATTCGCCTTTATGCAATTTAACTTGATAAAAATACTAGGGTAAATAGACTTTTTAATAATTAATGTTGTTTTTCTTCTTGTAATTAAAGCTTATCAAATAAGTTGAAATAGACATTTTTAGGTTAGTTCCCCTAATAGATAACTTAAATATTCTTGTAAGATTAGATCACTGATAATAAAATTTAACTATAAATACCTAGAGCTTAGATTCTTAAAATAAAATTTGTCTTTTAATAATTAACTTGGTAATTTAGTAAAAGTAAAATAATACTTTCCCTTAATTGTAAATAATTAAATAAATCCTTTAGGTGATCTTTAGAAATGTAAATAATATTTTTCCTTAATTGTAAATGATGGTAAATAAAAACTAACATGGTAATTCTTCATAAAATAAAGAGTAAATAATCATTTCTCCTTAATTGTAAATAAAACTCTATTAGATAAGTAAATAAACAATTAAATAAAAAACTTTTTAGGTAATCCTTTAGAAAAGTAAATATTGTTCCCTAAAATATAAATAATTAAATAAAGCCTTTTGGATTAGTTGCCCTAAATAGAGACGGTGTGCGGAAGGAAACCACCATAGATCTACCAAAGCAAGTACACGTAGGTTCACCTCGCAATCATCTATCAGGACTGGTTACTGTTTGTGAGAGCTTAGAAGCCCAAGACCGAGCCATATTTACCAAGAGATACAAAGACATAACATTTATGCTTGGGGTAGATATAGATAAGCCTATGGTTCTAGCAGCTGTTTAGTTTTGGGATCAGGCCTATTGTTGTTTCATCTTCAATCAGGAGGACATGACCCCCTACCATAGAAGAATACATGGTCCTATTATGCATAGAGTTAGAAAAGCCTGACAAGATATACTGGAAAGAGAAAAAATTCGGCTACCGAATTTTTTTTCCAATCTTGCTATTCTAGATGTGAATGAGATGGATGTCTATCTTGTCGAAAAGAACAAAAGCTCTTATTTTATGTGGGAGTTAATCTATGCCCAGATCATAAAGGACGTAAAGCACGGAAGGGTCCTTGATTTGCTCGCTCTAACTATTTATGGGTTAGTGATTTTCTCTAAAGTTTTAGGGCATGTTGAAATAACCCTAGTAGACTTGCTAGCCCAGAAAAATGTGAATCATGTCCCATCAATTTTGTCGAAAATATTCTGGTTCCTAAACTTTTACTAAACTAGAGGAAGAGGTCTCTTCACCGGATGCTCACAACTCCTTTACTTATGGTTGCAGAGTCATTTCTGGGATAATGAGAAGATAAGTAAACACCCGACATCAAGAGATCTAGTCATGATTAAAGAAATTACTAGGAAACAGTGGCCACGAAATGAGAAACAAGAGCAGTGGGTGGCCTTCTTCAGAAACCTTGCTGATGTTGATTTTCCATGGAGAGCCTCGTGGATGTACCCAGTGTCGATCTTATACAAGTGCGAAAAGATGGAATAAGTTCCTCTCATAGGCCTGTAGGAGCAACTAGTTATGCACCTTTTATTGTATAATGCCAATATGGGTCATGTCAGTTCATTTCCATTACTCATGAGCTGCGAGAAGATGAGTTCTCCTATACGGAGGACAACTCTACAAAGCGAGTTATAGATTTGGATAGTGAGTGAAGGAGAACATATCGAACGAAGGTGGTCCTATTTATCGGCGTTATACCTGAATATACTAGTTAGAGAAAGCAAAAGATCGACAACATAGACATTTTTGTCTTGTTAGGGACAGCAGATAACCTTCAGCCTGGTATCCTATTGATTGAGCTAGAAGTCTACAAACAAGATTTTGAGAAAGAAAATGAAAAGCTATAGGGTAGAGTCACTGAACTTGAAGGCAAGCTTGTCACCGAGAAATACCTGAGAGAGTGCTACCAGAAAGAGGTGAAAATTCTGCTGTCAAAATAAGAGCTCCACTTACAAAATGTACAAGAGTTGACACAAGAGAACAACCGCTTGAAAGCTCGAGGGGTACGTACTAGTAGTTATAAATCCTCGAAGGAAGAAAATGTGCAGTTCGAATAAATTAAGAAATAGTTGAAAGTTTGGCAACGTGAGGCCCAAAAATAGAAAGAGAAGGTAGACATACTTATAAAAAACAACACTTAGAGGGGCAATACTTAGAACCACGCCAGAGCCTCAGAAAATACCGTAACCAAAATCAAAAGCTTCAAGAGAAATTAAAAGAAGAAGAGACAAAAGGTGTCGAAGCCGAATTGCTCTATTACGGTCTCAAAGACTTAAAGAAGCAGTTGTAAGCACATAAAGACCATATTTGTACCCTTATTGATGACTAAGACTATGAAAAGATCTAGTGGGCTGACACCAAGTGGGTTGTGAATGTTGCATGCTTAGGTAGGCAATTGTACATTGATCATCTAACTCAACAAATTTGAAAGATGGTTCATCCACCGCAATAGAAAGTTGAAGACTCCTTGTAGCTTCCTCGTAACCTTGATGTACTTGGTGCGGTCAGGCCCAAGCTTCATCCTATTAGTCCACCCCTTGATGGATTCTCTAATACCAACACCCTTGTTTTACCTACGTGAAAAATTAAACAAGCTTAGACTAGCCTATCAACCGGTTCCAGTCAAAATGAAAATGTTCTTTAAAACAACAACATATGGCTTTTTATCCATTTTCTTTGCACACTAGGAAGTAATTGATCAAAATTCACCACGACACTCTCGTCAACTAACCTAAAGCAATTTTGTATTCACACAACATATTCGCCATAAAGGGGTGCAATAGGAGATGGAACCCCACCTCTAGGCAGTACAATGACAGATAAAACCAAGAAAGGCCGTCGTTGGAAACATGGCAGTCGCTCATGCAATTAGTTTCTTTGGGGATCTCAAACCTAAATTCATAATTTTCCCATAGCAAACCATGACATCGCAGTAGTTCCATCACCTGGCCTTGGTCAACTTTAGCATCAAACGAACTTCCTATTATCGGTTTAGAATAGTTTTCAGCGATCTTCTTCGCTTTAGTCTTTTTTCTTTAACCATCATTCCCAGCAAACTTTTGAAGAAATATCAAGAGACTGACAACTTTAAAAAATCAGAGAAATGTTTAGAGAAAACTTAAAGACTTGAAGTTGAAACGAAGATTGATTGCCCTAAACTCTATGAGGTATTTATAGTCGACTCTTGGATTCACGAAGTAAAAAACAACATCAACGCCAGAGTAACACGTGTATTCGCTTATAACCATAAAATGGATCATCGTGATTATTCGAGTTAATGCAATCATCTTTTGTCATTCCAACAAGCACAAAGGAAATATTCTACCGACGTCTCAGTTCATACCACTTTATGGTAATCTTCTCATTATGGGAGAGTAAGTGTTACACCTAAATCTTTCGCCTCTGTATAATTTCAAAGATACCCATCATCGTCTCCATATTTAGCGAACTCCAGAGCTGGCCATATAACACCCTTGACCTAGATGTCACATTTGGGACTCAAGCCCGAACCAAAACCATAAAATTTCTCAAACTAGGTTTAGCCCAACAAAAGTAATTTCCAAAAACATTTAGATCCAATAGTTGAAAACATAGATAAACAATTTAAATCGTTACAAAGGAGCTCCACTTAAATTTAAAACATTTAAACATTCGACTTAATTAATACAATTTCAAAAGTAAGAATTACAAACTCGACCACGTAAGGTCCTATGAATACATACCCCACTAAACATAAGTATCGTACTCTGAAAACCTCCATATGCTAGAATCTCATACTGATAATGCTCCTTGAACCTACGATCTGACGATCAACCTACGCACGAAAACAACGATTCCGAGCATTGAGCTTACAAAGCTCATTGGTATATATCTACTCTACTATAATTTATGCTAATCATAAACATAAGTATGCAAGCTAGTATGAGCAATAAGAAAAGATAAATAAACATGTGACGCTACCACTAGTCGTCTAAACACATGCTCTCATCATAGCAAAACATCATACATGGCACAGAAGGCCCAATCATATTCAGGATCTCACCAGATCATCCGAGAAAAAGCATACAAAGTCATACTACAAACCTAGAGTGAGTCTCGATATCACACAACCTCGAGAATGTACATTTTAAATGAAGCCCCGATATCACATAGCCTCACGAACATATACTCCATCTGGGTGAGACCCGATGTCATACATCCTCAGAAACGTACACTCATACTCATAATCACTCATCGAGTATCATTGAATGATGCATGATATCACATAACGTCAGGAATATACATATGTCATCTCTAACCATGGCGTTGTAACATTCTTTCTCTAGGTATCCGAATTACATCAATCAAAGGTATCTCGACCAACCAAGTGTCCAAATCGCAAACATCATTGACACGATTACCAAATGATACACAGCCTAACTATATCCACCAAGAATCTCATATGGTTGCTATTATAACAAGTCACCCAATTAAGTTTACCAACTTGTTAATACATTATGGAAGAGTACATTAATCATCCACATTAATTATCTTATTAATCCACGTCATCCTATTTACATCCTATGTTAATTTCTTATCTTTTATTAGCATTATAGATTATCTCGTTTAGTGGGTACCGGTACTCGAGCACGAGTATCGATACGATAACTCTAAGTATCGATACTTACATGCGTACTGATACTGGTTTTGCTTACTAAAAATCCTAGATTTCCATAAGTATTAGTACGGGTCGACCCGTACCGATATAGCCCTCAATCGCGTACCGATAAAACCAAAGCTCGTACTGATACCCTATTTATAAGTTTGCATAATTTCCTCAAATTACGTTATTACCACGCTTTATTCGATCCCTAAAGCTTATGAAAGTCACTATAGTTTGTTTAATAACGCATTCATTCAATTATTATTGATTACTAGCTCTATAATTATGTAATAAAGTATTTATTCTTTAAGCATAACTTTCATCAAATCGCGTCGTTCTATTCGAACAAGCAAACAAAGCATCACAATTATCAATCAATCAACTAGTCATCAAGCAAATATACAACATCTCAAACGACCCTACACGGTCTCTAAAGTCTTCATGAGTCTCATCATAAACACAATATCATCATGCCTCACACAGATATCAAGTGTCATACTATCAGTTTCCAAATATACATATTCATTGTCTACCTAATTTGCATATACTAACACGCAAAACAATCAAATTTATGATGCTCATGAAGCAATATGAGTTCGAGGTGTACTAACCTTAAGCCAAAGTGATAATTCCTCATCCAAGCTTCTCGATTATTCCACTTGGTCTGATATCCAACTCCGAATAATCCTCATATAAAAACAAATACTGAAATACATTAATTTTCTACATCCTCTAATCAAAACACAAGGTTAAATTCGTAAAAATAGTTTATCGGGTTCAAATTTGGCAAAATAGACCACGCCAATAAACTCATAACGTAAAGAAAACCCAAGTAGGGTTCCTTAAAAAGTCAACGGCTCAATCAACACGGTCAACAGCGGCTCAGCTCGGCTAGCGGCTTGGCAGACCAGCTTGGTTCACAGCTTGGGTCAACTCAACAGGCCGGGTCTCCCAAGAGCTTAGCCCAACTACCTCAGCCTACCTGGTTGGATGGTTCTCTAGCGTGCTAAAGTATGCCCATGATTAGCGGCAGTACGTGGGGCACCCTTCGAGGGTTGGACGACAGCGACGAGCTCTAAACTTGTTGTCCCAACACTGGTGCCCCCAGATTTCTGGTTTAACCCCTGTAACTACCCTATTTTGGTTCGGCCGAAGCTTTCTTTCTCTTACCCCCTCCGACGATGACTCTGATAATGGTGGAGGTCTCAACAACGGAAGACCAAATCTTCGTAGATCAGAGTTTGAATCTCCTCAAACACTTTCTCTCCCACTTTCCCCTTTCTCTCATACTTTTATTTTTTTCTCTTTCCATCATATCCTCCCCATTTTTCTTATATTCCCATCATTTTAAAATTCAAACCTACTCCCCCAACATAATGGGCCCAACTTAAAATTCTTAACTTGGACTTATAAAATAAAGTCCCATAACCCGGGTTTGAGACCCGATTCACTAACCCAAAAATTTGGTCGTTACAGGCCAACTACAATCAATTTATTCGACGATAGGCTCTTTCGGAGGTTGATGTCACTAGAGTCTTCAGGATGTCTGGGGAGCATGTATAGCCAGACACTATTGCATTACGTCCACTTGACCAATATGTAAAGTCTAATACTCAAAAGTTGGGTCTATCTTTGCCAACCCACCTATAGATTGTTACAGGGTCTGGAACTATCCAATCGTCAATAGTGTTAGAGAGGGCTATAAATACCCACGCCCCGTTGAGAAAGACTAAGCCTAAAGTGAACAGAATGTGCCTAGACAAGGCCAAACCAAGAAGGTTGTACCCCTCTAATTCTACAGGGGGTGAACCGCCTGAATTTGGTACAACCACCTTGGTCCGCCATCACCACCTCCTTTATTCGGTGCCTCTTCATTTTGTCATCAACAATATTACATAATAAATTTGATTTAAGAACACATAGTATTAAATGATATACCTAAATAGTAAGAACCCGATTTTTTTCAAAGAAATAATGACTTGGTCCACTTATGAACATTTTTAATTATATATCTAAGAAAATATCTCATGCACTGATGGTAAAAACGAAAAATTTTCACAAGCGTTTTTGTTTTAGGGTTTATGGACGTAATTTAGGGTTTGGGGTTTGTGTGAGTTTAGAATTTAGGGTTTATAGTTAGACTTTAAGGTTTAGTGTTATAATTTAAAGTTTAGAGGTTAGGGTTTATGTTTAGGGTAATATGGTTAAAGATTTAGATTTTAACCTATAAACCCTAAAATTTATCCATAACCTTAAATTCTAACTACACCCCATAATTTTAAAATTTGTACACTTAAATCTCTAAACATTAAACCTAAAGCCAAAATAGTAAGAACCCGATTTTTTCCAAAGAAATAATGACTTGGTCCACTTATGAACATTTTTAATTATATATCTTGGGTCAAAATTAAAAAGAAAAAGAAATAAACAATTACTCCCTTAATTTTCGGAACCGTTGGGTTTTGTAATCAGGCGACGAATATGTGCAACAGCTTTCCATTTTCAATAATCGTGCTCGGAAAGAGATGCTACAGTTACAATCAATGTCCAGTGAACACACGGTTCACAGTTAATGGGATTGTAAAACGTGGGCCATCTCCCTTTGTAAAAATCTAAACGCTATGTGACTTTACCTCTATATTTTTTAATTAATAATAACAATTAATTTTATTTAAAAAATTCTACAAAATTAAAGTTAAATGATTAATAGATCATTACATTTATATATGGTTAAGAATATAAATTTTAAGGTAAAAATTCGATTGAAATAGTGTTTAACCTAAAATAGATTAATTTTGTATAAATTTTAGGTTTAGATGGACTTCAAATATTACTAAATCATGGTACAGACGAATAATACGTAAAAAAATAACTGAATAAAAAATTACAGTATTTCGTATAATTTAAAACTTAAATTTCATGTTTTTATAATTTTATATATTTTTAAGTAATTTAATTTTTAACTGAAAATTATTTAATTATTTCTTGAAAAATTAATAAATAAATTTTATTTAAGTGGATGTTTATTGAGAAAAAGAGGGGGCGTGACGAGAATAAATAAATAAATAAATAAATAAATTTCATGTTTTATGTTTGACAATAAATTATAGAAAAAATTTTGATACACAGCCAGTGTAAACTTTAGTTTACACGTGCTTTTTAGTTTTAGGGTTATAGTTTTAGTTTATGGCTTAAGGTTTAGAGGTTGTAGTGTTTAGAATTTAGGGTTTAGAGTGTGGGGTTTAGTTATTTAGGGTTAGGATTAAAATTTTAAGATTTGTATTTTTTATAGCATAAATACACAAGCTCACGGCCTGTATATCAAAATTTTTGTTTATTATATATAAAGAGGTAGAATGAGCAATGAGTTGGATTTTTTTTTTGAAAAAAATAAAATAAAAATTTCTGGAACTATATTCGTTGAACCACTTCTCTTTACAGCTCCTCAGGGCCAAGCCAGATCGGGGATCTCATGAGCTAGTTTTCTTTTAGTTGATTAAGAGTTTCGAAGAGTTCAATTGGTGGGTTTTATTCTTTTATTTCTCAATTTTCGATAAATTTGCTTTGGTTTTAGTTTCTAATCTTTATAACAAGTTTGATGGATGCTCATTCTGCTTTGACATATGATAGAAATTTGGTCAATCTTTCTAGTTTCCAGTGTTGTTCTAAGTTTGGCCTTTATGATCAATGATTGGCATGTTTTGTTCATGTTCTTCGAATTGTTGTTTAGTATTTTCAGTTGATTTTTCTTTTTGGTGTTAATTTGGATTTTCAGATAAGTTAGCACTTGAATTTCCATTGAAAAAAATGGGGGTAATGTCAAGACGGGTTGTGCCCGCCTGCAGTAACGTCTGTTTCTTCTGCCCTTCGATGCGTGCAAGGTCAAGACAGCCTGTTAAAAGATACAAGAAGTTGTTAGCTGAAATTTTCCCCCGTAACCAGGTAATTTTAAGCTCATCAACTGTCGATTTTTACTTGATTTTGGGAGCTTTTTTACTAGCTATTTTGTTTATGTTTGGTTCTTCTAGTGAAAATTGCCTACGGGTATTAGTCTAGCTTGTTCGTTGTTTTTGTACTGAATGATTGATGATCAGTATTAAATTCAGTTTAATTGGTGACATCAAAACATGAAATAGACTTTAGGTTTTGAATTTCACAAAAGGATAAAATGTTTATAAGATCTACTTTTACAACTACTGCTGCTGCTATTTTGGTTTTGGCTGCATAAGTTTCTAATGTCCGTGGTATTAGATATTGTTGCTGATTGAGGAAGAAGTGGCAGTAACGATATTAGTTTTTCTGATATTTGGGAAGTAAGGCATATATGCTTCTAGAAATGGTCTTTAAGTCTCTTCATCCAGACCCTGCACAGAAATCTTAATCCAGATCACAGGTACCAAAAGGGAAAGGAAGGAAGAAAATGGGTGTTTGATATGCTTAACATTTTTCCAATTATCTTTGGTTTGACAGGATGCTGAGCCGAATGATAGGAAAATCGCAAAGCTCTGTGAATATGCTTCAAGGAATCCATTAAGAATACCGGAGGTATTATGGCTTTTCTTTTTGTTCATTATTCTTGGAAGATGTTGATTCTAACATGTAATTTCAAAAATTTTTATTTTCTGTTTGCAATGTTAGTTTCCACTAATTTATTGCAAGTTTTTTTTTAAATATTTTACCTCTGTTATCAACACACACATTCTGCAAAGTCAGTTTCAAAAAATTTGTTGGCAAGTGTTGATCTTTATCTCTCTGCTAATTTAAATGAAAAATACAAAACTTGAAAGTGAGAACACTGCTACTTCTTTTTCTATTATATTGGGTTCTAAAGTAATAAGTTTTGTGATGTTTTATATCTCCTTCTTGTTTAGGGTTCAATCTTGCTTTTAAAACGATTATATGATATTAGTTAAAATGAGGTGGTTTGCAAATATTTTATAAAATGTTAGTAGATTTTGTCAAGAAATGTTAAAAACTGATTGCAAATGTTTAATTGGTATTAATCTTGGGAAAAAATCAACTTAAGTATCCTTGATATGTTCGAAATTAGTTTGAAATTGACTATATCCTGAAATATTGCTTGTTTTTTTCACATCTCTTAACATTTGTCTGCACAGATTACAAGTAACCTAGAGCAAAGATGTTTCAAGGATTTACGGAATGAGAACTTTGGATGCGTGAAAGCCGTATTGTGCATTTATAGGAAACTGCTATCGTCATGTAAGGAGCAGATGTAAGTTTGATGTGTTTAAATATTAAAATTTTAATGATATAAAAAATGGCATCAATTTTTCAGCCACGTTTCATTTTAGGGAGAGCAGCTTGGAGCAGGGGAGTTTGAAAGAATTAACCAATGAATTTACTAACTAAATCTTAGGTAGAGCATAATATTTGGCTTGTAACTGTCACACAATAATTTATTGAAGGGGCTTGTGTTGCGGACAAATTCTAGCAGGGGTTGAACTTTGGAAGATAACTACTTAATAATTTATGATCTAATTACTAACCCTCTTTGTTATTTATTTGAAGTTTCACCTTGTCTTTGGTTGCACAGAAAGAATACTGGTAATATAAAGATGACTTTTTTGTTTTTAATAATTAAATAGGCACACATGTTTGATAAACAATAATTTATTACTTTTAATGTTTTGTGAGATTATACTACTACGGTGCAGAGGCCTCCTTAAAAGTTCTTTCTTTGACATGTCAACTAAACTTTTTGAGTATTTTGTTATTCTAAAAATTTAATCATATTTATGCATAAGATATAAACTGGGTTTACCTTGCAGAACAAGATCATGCTCAGTGAAGGCTTAAATTATTTAGAAAATGAGTCTAGTAATTTTATGCACTTTCATGGATTCAGTTTTAATTTAATGTAGGGAATTAAATAGTTACCTTAGTTTACGAGGTACCTTTGAAGTGTAAATGTGATGTAGGATATCTATATTTTATATGCAACATTCACAGGAGCTTTTTATTCTTGCAGGCCACTTTTTGCTAGTAGTTTATTAGGTATCATTCGGACTCTTTTGGAACAAACACGACAAGATGAAATGCGGATTTTGGGTTGCAATGCTCTTGTAGATTTCATAAACAGTCAGGTGTGTAGTAGTACTGATATGCGAGTAGAATGTACAGCTGTGGCATGGGTTACTAAGTTGCCCTTTGAACTTTAAAGGTTTCCACCAATGGACTTTTTAAGTTTTTGATGTAGACAACTTAATGGACTTAGCCCTGCAGAATGATTATATAGCAGTTCACTTCTTGGCTTTTAGATTGCAAACAGACTATAGACAGAATGCTTTACATTTAGATGTAACTAGCAAAGCTTTTCTAATTCTATGGGATTTGAAACTAGATGGATAGCTCACATATGTTCCAATTAGAGGGCCTTATTTCTAAACTTTGTCAACTGGCTCAAGAAGAAGGAGATGATGACAGAGCTTTGCATTTACGTTCAGCAGGATTGCAAGTTCTGGCTTCCATGGTACTGTTCTCTCTTGAATTTTGAATTTTATTGCGGCTAAAGTAACTTTTTTGTCCAGAATAGTAAATGCACTAAATTAGCTTTATTTTTATGTCCAGAATAGTAATGACACGTGCATAATATTCAAACCGTAATTGTTTGCTCTTTTATCTATTATTTCATGTATCTAATACTTGTTGGAGTTGTGTGCATGTCTTTCCAGTCATTTCCTTCTTCAGAATTTCCTACAAAGATGTGTTTCCAAAACAAATTTAAGCTATTGGCAATTTCTATTGTCTGCCAGTTAATTAAAGGATGGCTCATTTTATACAGGACCAAGTAGCTTCTTTTTTCTACTTTTGTCCAAATCCTCTGTTAGAATACATCCTTTGAAACAAGAGGCTGGCTTTTTGCAATATGTTTTTAATGGAAGAGCCTTGGTTTTTGTTGCTTGTGTTATGATGTAGGATAAGTTTGAATCTAGATTAGTTAACAGTTCAAAAAATTGATTTTTTCGATTGACCTTTTCTAAGATATGATTGCTTCTATAAGGATTGTAGGGGAATATAGTGTATAAATTTCATTACCAAGTGTGTATCAAGTGTGCTTTGTTGAACTTAAAGCTTTAATAAACCTGTAAATAACCTTAATATATGAGTTAGCTTCGAACTCCTTAGTCCTTAAACGTTGGATTGATTCCTGGTTCTCTTTTCATGGAGTTTTTCTTTTTAAATAATTTTATTCTGTTATTGTATTTGTTAATTTTGTTCCATTTGTGTACTTTTCTTATTTAGTATTTTTTACTTGTATTTTTTTCTTTGACTCACAAGTCCAATCACATACTATTTTCTTCTCTCTCATTACTTCTGCCTAGGTCTGCTTCATGGGTGAACACTCTCATATATCAATGGACTTTGATAGTGTAAGTTATTATTTCTTATGGTGGCTTTTCTATCAATGCACTTTTGTTTGAAATTTGATGCATTTCTGATCCCATACATTTTAACTGTACAAATATAACTAAATATATTTTAGTCCTATCTGTAGCTTCATTAAAAATATTGAAATAATTAGGACTTTCTTTTACCTAATTGGAGCTTCATTAGAAAGATTGAACAGATCTTTGAAATGTTTACGGAGAAGTATATTTTTTCTATAACCTCTCTATTTGTTTCTCTAATTAGTTTCTCTCAGTTCTATTTTGGAGTTTCAGCTTTAGTCTCTTGAATTTCCTTCTAGATATTGTAAAACACACATTAGAGAAACAGATGAGCAGTAGGTATTGTCCTTTTTGTTCATTTTAAATTCTTTTTGTATCTTGTATAGATCATATCAGTGACCTTGGAGAACTACATGGATATTCAAATTTCCCCTGTTGATGGAAGGAAAGTGGTTGAAAGTTGTTCGTCTGTCCCAGATATCAATGAGAAGGCATTGTCTGTATCAAACCTTGTAATTAACTCAGAATTTGATCCAACAATGTAAGGCTTTATTTCATTAAGTATTCAATTCATCTGGATATATTTTATCATATATCCAAATATAATTGTTTGCTTCATTTGGCTCTTTAGCAGAGATACTTCCAAGAGTCCCTCTCACTGGTCAAGGATTATCTTGCGTAATATAGCCAGATTGGCAAAAGAAGCAACAACTATCCGGCGTGTTCTTGAACCTCTTTTTCATAATTTTGATGCTGAAAACCACTGGTCCCAAGAGAAGGGAGTTGCTTTTTCTCTTCTAATGTTCTTGCAATTGCTGATGGAAGAAGAAGGTTAATACGGAAGTTTTAGCATGAATCCTTCTTGTTAATTTTTTCTGATAAATATTTTGCAGATATAATAGCATTTTTTTTTTAATGGCAGGAGAACAGTCTGACCAACTATTGGCCATCTTGGTGAAGCACATGGAGCATAAGAATGTAACCAAGCAACCTCATATACAAGTTAACATTGTCAATGTCATAACTCAACTTGCACAAAATGCAAAGCTTCAGCCCTCAACGGCATTCATTGGTACAATAGCTGATTTGATGAAGCATTTACGAAAGTGCCTACAAATTTCAGCTGACTTATCAACTTCCGTGGGTGATAATGATAAATGTAACACTGATCTTTTGTTGGGCATAGAAAAGTGTATTTCAGAACTCTCAAATAAGGTTGGGAAAATTCTCTTGTATACATCCAAGTTCTAATTGAATCTAATTATTTTAAGATATATAGGGAAGCTAGTTATTCTTCTTGTTATTATTATTATTATTATTATTTCTTCCCATTTAGTTGAACTCCTTTTCTGTATGGATTTAACAGGTTGGGGATGTGGGACCAATTCTTGATATGATGGCTGTGATACTAGAGAATATTCCAACCAACAGTATTGTTGCAAGAACAACGATCTTTGCTGTTCAACGAACTGCAGAGATCATGTCTTCCATCCCAAACATATCATATTATAAGAAGGCAAGTATTCTTGAGTAATAATATACTGTTGTATTCATTCTTATCTTGTACATGTATCTAAGTTCTGAGTTCTGACATTATTAATCCATTCCAGACCTTCCCTGATGCTCTATTTCACCAGTTGCTCCTTGCAATGTCTCATCCCGACCATGAAACTCGAGTTGGGGCACACAACATTTTCTCCATTGTGCTTATGCCATCCTTGCTTTCACCTTTGTCAGATCAAAATAAAAAAAAATCTGAAGATGTTTCATATGACATATCGGTTAGTGCAACTGTGAAGGTTAGTGCAACTGATTTATCAGTCAGTCCGATAGGAACTCATTTAGTATAGAGCATGCTCTGGATGATAGAAAAATGGTGTGGATTTTCTGTCTTTCTGTTGTTTGGTGTTAATCAATTCATATATTATTTAGTTTTCTTACGCATCTGAATTTTTCAGCAGCCCACTTCCCTTCGATTAAGTAGCCATCAAGTGAATCTTCTTCTTTCATCAATATGGGTCCAGGCAAATTCCACTGATAATACCCCTGCAAATTTTGAGGCCATGGCCCATTCCTTCTATCTTGCAGTATTGTTTACCCGATCCAAGGTAATTAGTACTTTTATGCTGCCTTACTCCCTCAAAAAGAAAAAGGAAAAAAGAAAAAATCTTTTATGCTGCCTTTGTTCTAAAATATCAATCCCCTTTATCAGTGCACGTGGTTCAAGAAAATGTGTTACACTTGGTAATGGACAAACATTTTGGAAGAACCCAAAATAGATGAATGATCAGCTTATTTATTTGTTTTACAGAGGCTATCTGCTGTTGCCAATTGTGCTTAATTTGATATTAGAAATGTCCTTTTTCAAATATAATTGAAGTTCGAGTTCTCGTCATGGATGTTTCCATGAATGTAGAAAGACAAAATAATAATGCTAACTCGCCCTTTATTGTCTCGTCTCTTTCTAGTTGTTAGCACCATCTACCATTACCTAGAAGACTCGAAGTGAGATAATAGTGTCAACCTTGCTGTTGAATGCACCTAAGTTAGGTTTATCATGTGATATTCAACTTGTTTCTGCAGTGAGCTGTGCCACGGGACAATAACTGGGTTGGGATAGAATTTGGATGTTATGTTGATTTTCTAAAAGGGATTTCCTAGGTCTTTTGCTAAGAAGTTCCTCTTTTTCTTTTGCATTGTGTCTATTGAATTTATTAAATATCTTTTAATGTTATTAGAGGTTTTCTTTCCATTTTGGTAGCTATTTCTGAACTGGTCTAGTGATTAATTTTCTGATGATAGACCTCCAGTCACATGGCCCTAGTTCGGAGTTTTCAGCTGGCATTCTCCCTGAGGAGCGTCTCTCTGGATCAAGAAGGTATGTTACATCTATTAGTATTAGTGTTTAGTTTTTATAATGTTTTTTATATAGTGAAAGAACTCAGCGCTCTATGTATAGATGCTGTAGAATTATGCTTTCTGTCCATTTTGTCAATTGGAAGCCTCAGACAGTAGATTTCCACATGCTTCCATATTGTGTTTATCCTTGTTGATTTTGTTGTGTTTATCCTTGTTGATTTTGTTATAGCAATGCTACTTTAATTTTCTCCCATCCATCTCAAGAAACATCACAAGCAAATTGTGGCTAAAAAATTTCATTATAATTGTTGTCTAGATATTTATTCTAGCTAATTAATGTTGGCTGAATTATAGGTGATTCGTTGTAGATTTCCTAGATGTGAATACTGATGTAATTGCTTTAAATATAGATTTGTTTATTTTTTTATTGTTTATAAATAGGATAAATGTATTAGACCTTATGTGGTCAATGCAAGTTTGAAATATTCAGATCCAATTGTCTTTCTGTTTTAATGTGGTATTAGTTTATGCATGTTACTGGTGCATGTTACCCAGTTTGTAAAGTGGTAAGTTCCTCTGTCTTGCCTAAATGTTATGGTTTATCTCACCGTGATTAAATTTTAGATTGCATTTAGGTCTTTTTATTAAACTTGGGCGTCTTCACCTTTTACCAAATGGTTTTAGGTTGGGTGCTTGTTCAATTTGGTGAAAAATTCTCCTGACATTTGTGTCTTGCATGCTTGTTGAAGGAGGTTTGCAACCATCTCGCAGAAGGTCTCTCTTTACCTTGGCATCCTACATGCTTATTTTCTCAGCCAGGGCAGGCAATCTTCCAGAATTAATTCCTATTGTTAAAGCATCTCTGACAGATCAAACAGTCAGTTTCTTATCCTTTATCTATATCAAAAGGTTTTCTTTGCTGACATGCTGATACTGAGTCTATCATCCTTCACACAGGTTGATCCTCATCTCAAATTAGTTGAGGATGTGAGACTCAAGGCTGTGGGTGTGAAATCTGATGTGACTGGTGTATTATATGGATCAAAGGAAGATGATGATGCTGCATCCAAAACTCTCTTGGCAATAGAGATAGATGATCTTCATTTGAAGGAGACTGTCATTTCTCATTTCATGACTAAATTTGACAAAATTTCTGAGGTAATCTATTGGTTTCTGATTGTTACTCTTTTGTTTTAAGGTTTATTTGCCATTTGTGAGTATATTATAAGTTACATTGACGTGAGTTTTTTTTTTGAAGTGGTAACAATGTTGAACTTAGGTGCTTAGGCTAGATATTTAAGTATTCTTCATTTAATAAACCTTTTATATGAAAGATTTTGGTTGTGAGCAGCTATTTGTTAGCAATAGAAAGAATCATCAAAGAACAAAATTTGTTAGGAGTAATATCATAAGTGACTTGTTGCCCCCTCCCCTTGTTCAGTTGTGTCTTGTAGAGGGTAATAGTGACATTTATCGTCAATGCTGGCAAACAAGGTTCTTATCAACCCTTGTCTTCTTCTTACAGGATGAATTATCAAGTATTAAGAAACAAATTCTTGAGGGCTTTTCACCAGATGATGCATACCCATTCGGCGCTCCATTGTTTATGGAGACACCAAGACCATGTTCTCCTCTTGCACAAATGGAGTTTCAGCCATTTGAAGAGGTAGATATTACCTGGATTACATACACTCCTACAATACAATGAGGTGGTTGACTTGATTCTTTTTCTTTTTGCATCAGATCATGCCTCTAGCTGCAATAACAGATGATGAAACCTTCCCTGAAACCAATGGAAGTCAGTCAGATCGCAAAGCATCACTATCCATCAGTACACTAGATGTTTTAAGTGTCAATGAACTTTTGGATTCGGTAAGATGATCAGTTCTTTATATATATACAGTATAATTCCTCAATGAATTTGGAAACAATAAAAACTACAAAAGTATAGTATGTCATTTTTCAATTTCTCAGGTAGAGGCTATAAAAGGTCCTCAGGATAGCATGAACCTTTGGATTCTGTAGACCTGCCTTTCTTCATCTTAGTTATTATAATCTATAAAATCTTAAATCAGTAGAGGCTATATTATGATTGTGTGTGTGGGATTAATAGTTTGGCTCATCAAAATAAGACTGAAACCTTTCGGCTCATCAAATGAAGATTGCAACCTTATGTTTGTTAAAGAGAGACCCATAAAATTCAACTTATCTTTCATTTCCAGGGTTTTGATGATAAAATTTTGGAAACAATAAAAACTTATCTTTCATTTTCATTTCCAAGGTATTATATCAGTAAAACCTGAAGTCCCTACCAAAATTATTTTCTATTCTTAAGAGTCCTAAAACAAGACTAAACCTTCTCCTAAGAATAATTTGTTAAAACAAAAATTCAACTTATCTTTTTATTGGTAGAGTCCTACCTAAAATTCTCCTAAGAGTAGAAAAATAAAATAAATAATAAAATAACTTTTATTAATTATTGAGTCCTACCTAATTTCTCCTTAGAAAAATAAAACAACTTTTATTAATTATCGAGTCCAACCTAATTTCTTCATAGAAAAATAAAAACAACCTTTTATTATTTATTAAGAGTCCTACGTTCTTAATGTCCACAAGCTTAGAGTCAGATAAAGTAATAGATTTTGCTACATGATATTGCAGTTTTGTAATTCTGTTTTCCATGCCTTCAAGATTGTTTGAAAGCGCTAAGTGCATCCATGCACTACGTAAGATAATATAACATATACATTTTAATTCATTTCTCCCAAAACTGATTAATGGAGTTGACCCAGATCATACGAGTTTAACTCTTCAACGTTAATTTATGCATCTTTGTACCTTTTGTTGTAATATGTTTTGTTGTAGAACTCTAACCAACCTCCCTAATTCAAATTTGTTTAGTCTCTTTTTTTATTCCAAATTGAACAAAATATAAACTCATGAATACATGTATTGAGCTATTTAAGATTAAACAATTGAAGATAGAGAAGAGAAAAAACTATTCAATCCATCTTATTTAGTCATTTAATCGGTTCATGGCTGTTGGGTGCAGAGAGCTAATATTCACATTGTTTATAACCATCTGTAGAGATTTATCTAGCATTCATTTTCTCACGAGTTATATTGATTTGTTTGCTGTAGGTTCTGGAAACAGCACGACAAGTTGCAAGCTTTTCGGTTTCGCCTACACCCATTCCTTATGACCAAATGAGGAGTCAGTGTGAAGCTCTTGTAATGGGCAAGCAGCAGAAAATGTCAGTGCTTCATAGCTTCAAGCAGCAACAAGAAGCCAAGGCATTCTTGGAGGAAAATGGAAAGGAGGTCCTCTGTTTACCGAATGTGGTGCGTCGGTCTTTAAACACACGACAAACATTTGTATTACCGTCTTAATTTCTTGTTTGATGTCTCTAAATACCTGTAAATCCTTTCTACGTTCTTCCCTAAGCCAAAGTATATCCTGTATATGATTGATAGTTAATAGTACTAATTGGCATGGTACTACAGCATGAGCTTATTCAATTAAATAATATCTGATGCAACCAATAATATTATTTTTGATGGATTGATCTTTCTCTGATTTAGGAAGTAGAGCTTTATGAAGACCTCAAGGTAATTGGCAAGGAGCAAGTTCATGCAGGGGGACAACTTGCCTTCTGTGCACTAGAATATGGGCAGCATTCTTTCAAGTTACCGCCATCAAGTCCTTACGAAAAATTCTTAAAAGCAGCTGGATGCTAAAGAGGTTTGGTATCTTCGATAAACGTGTGCGTATGTGTAACAATCTATAGTTCAGTTTCTTCCTTCTATTTTGGTATTCCTTCCCAGAAAATTTTAAATTCTCTTCATCTTCTTGTTACCATGGAAGCTCATCACTATTGATGCAACAAATAATGGTAGTTTTTCTGGACTAATTTTCGTTTTCTATTTCAGGAAGTGGAGTTTGAGAAGATCTGAAGTTAATTAGCAAGCTACAGTCTTTCAGATGACTGCCATCAAGCCCTTACGACAAGTTCTTGAAAGCAGCTGGTTGCTAAAGAGGTTGGGATATGTTTCATAGATGCATACGTAACATATATATATGTCAGAATCTATAGTTTTCAGATAATTGTCTATTCTTTGCATTTGCCCCAAAATGGAAGAACTTAGTAGGGGAGAGGTAGGATGGGCATGATATGGTATCGTTTGAACATAGTTGTCTGTCCCCCCCCCCCTTTAATTGAAGCATTGTTTTACAGTAACTTGTATAAGAGAGCATTGTTGGACTCAAATAATTCATTTTATGACATTTGTTTGATAATGTATTATTTTCTTCAGCAAATTTTGTTTTATCTTTCCATATTTGTAAATATAAAAATATTGCAGTTGATGAATCAAGAATGGTGTTCGAGTGGCCAAAGATGCTCATATCATAGTTACCCGGAACGCAATACGATACGAAACGAGGAACAAAAACGGAAACACGGAACGTTACCTTACCGAATCCGATGCGATGAGACGGGGTATATAATTAATTATACTACTACTAATAATAATATAACAATAAATTTTGAAATTTAGAATCAATTTTAAGTTATTAAATCCTTGGATTAATTTGAAAATTTGTAAAATACTTGGGGTTAAATTGTAAATTTTAAAAGTTTTGGGCTATTTTTATTAACTCTAGACTGCTCAAGAGATGAACTCCTAATTTTCTACTTTGTATTAAGCCTAAAAGTCAAAAGAGAGACCATAAATTTTGAGTTCTTTTTTTTTTTTTTTTAAATGTCATTTTAAATCCCCATTAGTAGCTAGGGTTTTTAACAACACTGTCGTTTTATCTTTCTCGACTGTCTCTTTTTCTTCTTCCTGTTTATTTTTCCTTCCTCGTCATTTTTCTCTAAAGCCATGGTAGCCGTTTTGAGTCGCGTCCCGCGCAGTTTTGTTTTTCGTTTTGGGTTGACGTTCTCAATTCGTCGGTCAATAGGCAGTTCCGCGTTTCTGGTAACTATGACTCATATGCTTCCATTGTGTGGGTTCAAATTTGATATTTATATTATTTTTTGTTTTTACCCTATTATTTTAGTATTTATAATTTAGTCCTTAAAGTTACAACGTGAGTAAATTGAACATGCTATAAGTACCCGAATCGGATGAAATTAAATATGCTGCCTAATTAAGTGACATAGGATCCTAATATGCATCTAGATTCACTGTTTTGGTAACATGCGTGAAAAGTTTAAAATTATCTATATTTCTGTTCGTTCGAGTTAAGATCACTTTGGTGATCAATGTAATATTTTTTATTCGAGTTTATTTTGTCTAGACCGGGTGATGAGTGTTACAACAACTCACTTAGGCCAAAGAGGTTCTTTTCCACTCATCAAAAGTGGTCAATTGAGTTTCAGTTTTTTCTTCCTCAACAACATGCATGTATCTGTCCTCAGGTGCTAAAACATCAGCTTGGCATTCCATACCAACATCTTAACATTCCATTGTGTCTTCGTCATCACTGTCCGTACATTGGCAGAATTGTATTGTACATTGTCACTAGATTTTAAAGTTCCTAGAGCATCAAAAATTAATTCCTCCTCATTAAAGTGAATACTTACCTCTCTTTTGTAGACATCGATTAGAATCCTCCTCGTTGCAAGGAAAGGCCGTAACCAAAATTATCAGGATATATTTATCGATCTCACAATCCAAAATGATAAAGTCTATGAAAACGGTCAACTAGCTTGTAACCCCCTAAATCCGGTTTAGAAGAAAATGTCATATTTAGAAAGTCATAATTGAAAATTTGTCCCTCAAGAAACAATTTTAGGTTCAAAAAGTAAAGTAACATTTCTCATAAAAATATTATATTTATTATAAAACTTAATGTTATAAAAATATACCGATAGCTTAATAAAATAACTGAAAGTGCATGTTGAATAATAATCCCAAATTATAAACATAAAATCCCAATGTCTGACCCACAACCAATAAATGATAATCTGAAAGTCTTAAAATAAAGTTTATATTGATGATAAAATATCCAAGTAAAATATGAGATGCTCCAAGTACCGAGTCACCTAAGAGTCTGAGGATATCTATAAGAGAAACTATGGGGAGTAAGCTAAAGAGCTTATTGTGTCTGTAAAGTGCAAGCAACCATGAAACAAAATAATATTTTATTTTCTCATAAGTAGTTTTGAAAACACGATAAAACTTAACACAATGATATGATGTCAGATGCACAACACAATACCCAATTAACAATCACCAGACAAAGTGGAGGTTGCCCTAGCCAGAGTGTAGGTTTCCCTCACGTTTTCTGAACACAATCCCATCCCATGTACACAATGATATGATTTAAATACCATAAATCTCAATTTAATCTCATCTTATTAAATACGAGGTTCTCATTTCTGAAAATCTGATTCTTGATTTAAAAACACAGTTTAATATGCCATGCATGATATTTTAAAACATTCTCAAATCACAACTCAGGTAATAAATCAAGCAAAAAATAAAACATCAATTACTTATAGCACGGGAAGAAGCACACCTTAAGCAAGCAAAAATTCTAACGTCGAGAATGACACTTCTCACGCTCAGGTCTAGCTGAATCAGAACCTACGATGAAAACTTTACATTATAACTATCACTATCACTAAGCCACCAACTAAAAACATAAGTGCTAATATGAAGGAATACTCACGCGTAGACCTCGAAAAACATGCATGGCCAGTCTGAACAAGCGGAGGTGGTAACTCATCGACCATAGTCGTAATCACCTGAAACAAGAATATTCTAAATCAGATTCCAAAATTCACAACTCTTCAAATATCAAGTACAAAATAATTATAAATAACAAAATATGGTTTCCAGGTTCGAATTTGACAAAAAAGGTAGCAAATTTGGACTCAAGACATAGAAAAAGATGGGGTGAAGGTTATTTAAAAAAGTCAACTTTGGTCAACATACAATTTTGTTCAAAGTCACAGTTAACGGTCAACTATGGTCAAAGTCAACAATCTAAGGTCAACAGTCAATAAGTCAAGTCGATCAATGGGTCGAGTTGATTAACGGGTCTGGTCCGATCAACTATTTGGTCGGGTCCTCTATTAAGGGTCAACGGGTCAAACTCGATTCAGGTTGGTTCTTTTGGTTCAGGTCACTAGTCCGGTTCACTTACTTAAATTGGGTTATTTAATAGATTGGGCTTGGATGCATGCTTGGTTTGCTGGTTTGGATTCTTCCATGCTGATCGAGTTTGGTCTCTCTCTCAATTTGGTTTGGGCTCACTATACAGACTCTACCTATGTAACACACACAACCTAATTGGGCTACTCAGTTTGGTCACTATTGGCCAAACTGATGTCATTCACACAAAGCTTGTTTGAAACAATTAGGGTTTTCAAAACCCTTTCTGATGGTGTCGGAGGTAGATGAATCGACGAGGACGTCGGCTTGCCGGCGATAAGAAATAAGCACAACGAACGATAGTGATGGCACAACAGCACACAAATGGCACGTGGTTCAGTCGGAAATCACTTTCACAACTCTAAACTATGGAGATAACTAAACTGTAACCGTATAAATAACTGTGGAGATCTCTGAAAAATATACACAAGGATCCCGATATTTTACAAAATTTTTAAAAAATATATACTTAATTCTTATTTACCTGTATACTTACCTATCTTATTATCAATATTCCAGTCCATCAAGATATTTATGTCTTTTGTTTAAATTTTATTAAGTTTGGGTGATCTCTCGTAGTAATTTACCCTTTTAGTTCCTCATTAATTCTTGTATTGTTGATGCATATGAATCTATGATATTTACTTTTCTTATTATTTGATATATACGATATTTACTTTTCATATTATAGGTTGACGACAAGAAGGATCACAACAAGAATTCAAGAGCATTAGTGCCCGTGGGGATCATTACATGTTAAGTTGTTATTATAGTTTTAAATGGTTTGTTTATTGTTTGTAAAACTAAATTTATTATTTATGTTTGTAATTTTGGATATTTAATGTTGGGTATTTGTTTTAATATATTAAAATTTGGATATTTTTAAGTGTATTGAGTATATGACTTGTAAATTGAAATTGGCCATATATTTTGGTCAGTAAAGTAGTAAATTTTATTTATTTGAATGGAGATTTTCTGAAACCCGTGGGGATCCGATGAGTATGAGAATTGGGACGAAACCCCCCAAAACATGTAATGAGGATTCCCAAAACTGTCCCCGCAAATGTTGAGGACGAAATGGGGAATGTAAAACCGTCCCCGCCCCGCCTGATTCCCACCCATAACACCAATAAATTTGAGTTTTCTATAATATTTTCCTTATCTAATAATTTCCAGAAAAAATTTCTTTTATTTTTAACAATACTATATTCCCTAACTTACCCAAACTTTGTATAAAAAGAAATAAAAAATTTACAGGGAAAGGAAAGAGACGGTTTCAAAAAAATGAAAAAAAAGAACCAAGTAAGAATGAAAAGGGAAAGTATCCGGTGATGATTTGAAGGTTATTTTGACAAAGCTTTTGAAGGTTTGGTTTTAAATTTGAAAAATGTCTTACAGACTTAGGATTCTCAATATATGTTTTGTTTAACTATCGGTATTTAAAGTTATTGACCTACTAATTTAGATTGAACTTTGTAGAGGTGCAATATGAGAATGACCATTCCAATTTAGTTTTCTCCATTTACAGTGCTATGATTAAAATTTTTGACATTATTTACGGACCTAACACTTTATCATGCTATACAGATTTGTCAGTGATTCCCAAGGTATTTAACATGAAAAGCCAAGTGTTTTTCTTTTGACTAGGGCAACATTTTACTTTGACTAACTCCTTTTCAGGCAAATAAGCATGGAAATTGTTTCCCATAAAATATTTTACGTCAAACAAACGGCGAAATTTAAAATTTAATGTGCAAATTAAAAGAGTTTAAAATAATGTGACCCAAAAAGAAAGAAGAGCAAAATTAAGTGACCAAAAACTAATCTACCCTAAATTGAAATTTAAAACTTTCTGGTGATTCCATACCCAACACCGAACCTTTCGGTTTACTTGCAAAGGGAACGAGTTTTCCGCTGAAGTATTCGGGGAGAGAGACAGAGAAAACATAAATTCAGCTAACAGAAAGAGAGAAAAATGTTTTTGTTTCCTTCCCCGATGCATTCTCGTGCATCGTTTTTCTTTATCAACAAGAAACTAAAAATTAATTCTACTTTTCTTTCTCTTTTGCTCTTATCAGCAATTCCCACACAACCATGTCGTTTCCACCGGGAAACCCACGCCGGATTCCGAAGACTCTTCCGTTTTTGCTTCTCATCGCTTTGTCGTTCGCTGTTGCCGCCGTCGCCGGTGACTCCAAGTCACCTTCCTGTAACAATCCTAGCGAAGCGGTAATTCCATTTCTTTCTTTTTTATAAAAGCATCTTTTGCATTTACGGCATTGCTAAATGCTCTTGTTTCGTGCTTTATTGAATTGGTTAATTTATTTTTATCTGAATTCCCACATGATTTGGAATTGTTCTATTTTTTTATCTTAGCTCCATTAAGATTCTCTATTTTCATTTCTGTGAGAGAAATAGGAAAACAAAACTACCCATTTTCTTTAATTGGAGAGAACAATGGAAACAAATGTTGGTGTAGATAGATTGTATTTTTGATTTCTGGAGGATTTGTCACGGACAATGGGGATATTTGTTGCAACCAACTTGTATGGTGTAAGTGAATTCTATAGGAAAATTATTACAAACGTTGTTCTGGGGTAAAAGAATTAGGATAATCTGTTCGATTGGGATTTGGTCAAGCAATAGGAGTTCTTCGAAAGATCAGGGGTCTTTTAGGATTTGCATTAGTTTTGCTTTCTTATGAAAGAAATTGATTGCTTCGTTGGTTTGTGTTGAAACGTAGTCTAGAGAGACAGATAACAGGGTAATGAGTGCATCTTTTGACATGGTAGGCTTATATGAATTTCATTTGTTTAGCAGGCCATGGTGAAGATCTGGGTTGATGGTGTTGAAGGTGAATTTCTATCTGGGTTAACGGCAACCTTTGGAGCAAAATTGCCTACAGAACAGGACAAAAGTTCCAAATTGGTTCCTGTTTTCTCAAATCCTCCAACTGGCTGTTCTAATTCTTCTTCAAAGGTTTTGTCTCAATTTACTTTGTTCTCTAAAAAAATTTCAACATGCCTCACCAATAATTGTTTGGCTTTGTTTATTTATTATTATGGCTTAAGTACATCCTTGTTTGATTGAATTAGACATGTGAAAGTATAGTTCATACCCTCTAAACTTCTCTAAGTTCTAGGAGGACCATGCCAGCCTATGAAGTTTGGAAAAAAACTTAAAAGAGTTCGGAGATAATAATTTATTGAACTTTTGAATAATTCTTAATATTTCCATAAGCACTACACTCTGATGTAAGGCAAATGAAAATTTTTGAAGCATTACAGTCAGATTTTTTTTATTACAGCTAACTGGCTCTGTGGCCTTGTCTAAACGTGGTGATTGTGACTTTGTAACTAAGGCAAAAGTTGCACAGTTAGGAGGTGCTGCTGCCTTGCTGGTGATAAATGACAAAGAAGGTTATAAATTTTGTATTGATGCCATATGTTATTTGCATTTTAAACTTCTTTTGAAGTTCAATTGGATCATTTCGTTAAAGGAATGTAATGGTTTATTAGTCTCTTACATAAGCTTTCTTTTTAATATTTATCTAGTGGCTGAAACGATGGATTGTTCTGATGATGGTACTCCTTTAAATATTTCGATACCTGTTGTGATGATTCCAAAATCTGAGGGAGACGAGCTTAACAAAACTATGGCAAACAAACATGGTAAGCTCTTGACCTCATGTGATGTCTTTCTTTCCCTTTCCTTTTGTTCTTCAGATGTATATTAGATACTTCCTTGATTGCTATAAACAAGATATCCTTTTCAAAAAGTGGTTTATAATGTTCTAGGAAGGAATGCACTTGAACCTCTGGACTAGATTTGGGCTACCTTTTTAGTGGAAGGTTTAAACCTGCCAAGTGCAACTATTTGATTAAGTTGTTAAGGCTTAATTGAGTGAGTTTAGTTTAAATATATATATCTATCCTTTTGTTTGACAAAACGTTTTCAGGAAACATTTTATCATTCTTTAATCAGTTAAAAAACTTAAATGGTTCAGATCTAAATGAAGAAATTACTTTCACTAAAGTTTTTCATTTTGCAATTATGTTTACGTCTTCCACAATCTACAGGTTTGTGTGACCGTACATGCATATGTCTATGTATTTCTTTTTTGAAATGTACACATGTCTATGTATTATGTACCGGTTTCAGCGAACTTTAAGCTTAAATAGATAAGAAAATTCGTTAGGGTTACTACACAATATTCAATGTCATTCCCTTATCTATGAACTTTTAATATAAGAATTTATGGCTTTCTTCTTTTTCTTGAAAGTAAACCTAAACTTTTTGCTAAGTCCCACTAGAATAGTATTTTTCAAAATATTTTTCCAAAATTTTCAAGCAAATAACTGGGGGTTTAAGAGTAGAATGTCTTACAAAAAGGCTTAAATTAAAAATCAACCCTTAAACTGTCTTTTTTTTGCTTTTAGTCTCTAAACTATTTTTTGGTCAAAACAAGTACGGAAACTATTGTTTCTAAGCATTTTAAGTACTTAAACTATTTTTTGGTGAAGAAAAGTACCTAAACTATATATTTTTTTTGCTTTTAGTACCTAAACTATATATTTTTTTGCTTTTAGTCCCTAAACTATCTTTTGGTAAAAAACAAGCACCTAAATCATTGTGACGTGTCAATGTCTCATTGGCCAAAATATTTTTTTAACTTAAAGACTTAAAGTGGTCAAAAATAATAGTTTATGTACTTGTTTTGGCCAAAAAATAGTTTAAGACAAAAAGCAAAAAATTAGCATAGTTTAGGGGCTGATTTTTCATTTAAGTCTAATAAGCAATGTAAAAAATGGCGCAAGGCTCACTAAGGCGATAGAGGTCCTATAGCCTAGGCGCAAGGTGCGCGCCTTATTGAAGTGAGGAACACTTTTTGAAAAATTAAAGATTTACTGACCAAGTGCTGATAAAGTTGTCGCCTAAATACAATTCACTGTTTTTTCCATTCTTTCAATGTTGATTGTGATTACACCAGAGTTTTATTATAATTACTCTGTTAATTTCGATGTACAACAGAAAGTCCTTTTAAAGACTTTTTACAAGGAGTTTTATCCTTATTAATTAACTACAAGGATAGGACTTTTATCTCTTTACAAAGTTTAAATAAAACTAAACTACTTGTTAGGATAAGATTACATCTCCTAATAGAATTATAACTTTACTAGGATAAGATTACAACTCCTAATAGAATGATAACTCTATTTTACTGTGCTAACCAACACCCCCCTCAAACTGGCGTGTATATGTTGTATGCACCCAGTTTGGATGAAAGCACATCAAAGGTTGCTCTTGGTAGTGCCTTGGTGAAGATATCCATAAGTGGTCTTTGGTAGGAATGTAGTTCAACCTTACAATCCCATTGTTGACCTTCTCATAGATAAAATGGCTATCTATTTCAATATGTTTGGTCCTGTCATGTGCACAGATTCCTTGCAAAATGCTCATTGCCGATTGGTCATCACTATAAATTTCAAACTGTGAACTTCCATCCAACTCTAGTTCAGTCAGAAGCTTCTTAATCCACATTCCTTCACATATCCCAAGGGCCATTGCCCTAAACTCGCCTCAAGATCTTTGCTCCCTAGAGACAACCGATTTTTTTACATCTCCAAGTAACCAGATTACCCCATACAAAGGTGCAATAACCACTTACGGATCTCCTATCATTTAATTCACCCGCCCAACTTGAGTCTGTATACACTTTCACCGTTACATCCTGTGTTTCTTGAAAATAAGCCCGGATCTTGGTGTGAACTTCAAGTACCTTAGGATCCTATTAATAGCCTCTAAGTGCTCTTCTCTGGGTCACTCATGTGTTTGGCTAACTATGCCCACTTAGTATGCAATATCTGGTCTAGTGAGTGAAAGATAAATCAACTTTCCAACCAGCCTTTGGTAAGATTCCTTGTTCACAGGATTCCCCATATCTTCTTTACCAAATTTCAAACCTGGGTCCATTGGAGTGTCAACTGGTCTACACCCAAGCTTTCCAGTCTCTGTGAGTAGATCAAGGATATACTTCCTTTGATTGATAACCAAACCTTCCTTTGATCTTGCAACTTCCATTCCCAAGAAGTACCTAAGACTTCCCAAGTCCTTGGTTTCGAACTCCTTTGCTAAAACAGATTTGAGCTTCTCTATTCCTTCTATGTCATCCCCTGTGATAATCATATCATCAACTTAGACAATTAAGAGAGTCATCTTACCATTAAATGCCACCTTTCTAAACAAAGTATGGTCTGCTTGGCTTTGCTTGAAACCATTTTGAACCATAGCCTTCGCAAATCTCTCAAACCATGCTCTAGGGGACTGTTTCAACCCATAGAGTGATTTATTTAGCTTGCATACTGTCTCTTTTGTCACCTTTCCTCCCAAGCCTGGTGGAATTTCCATGTACACTTCTTCCTCAAGTCTTCCATTTAGGAATGCATTTTTGATATCCAATTGATGCAACTTCCAGTCTCTATTAACTGCCACAGAAAACAACACTCTGATGGTGTTTAGCTTGGCTACTGGTGCAAAAGTTTCTTGATAGTCCACTCCATATGATTGAGTGAACCCTTTAGCAACTAGTCTTGCCTTGTGTTTTTCAACCCATTTGCACCCAACAACCCTTTTCTCTTTCGGCAGATTAGTCAAACTCCATGTGTTATTCTTCTGCAATGCTTTAACCTCCTCTTCAACAGCTTTTCTCCATTCAGGACTTTCAAAAGCTTCTTCTACTGTCTTGGAAATCTTCACACTGTCAATACTAGCAGTAAAGGTTTTAAAACCAGACAATAAGTTTCCATAAGCAACAAATCTGTTAATAGGATGAACAATGCATTTCCTTACCCCTTTTCTAATAGCAATAGGAAAGTCATCTAAATCAACAGCGGGAAAGTCTTGTGTGATAATGTTACCTCTTATTTCCTCGGCAGTAGGACCCAAAACAGGCTCTTGGAAAATGTTAGGTTGTTCTTCAGTTACAGGTCTTTTCCTTCTTGTATACACCTTGAGTGGAGTTTTTGAGGTGGTTTTAAGTGTTGGAGGAGGTGTTGTATAAGGACTGGTAATTTTTGACTGAGGAGAAGGTATTTCAATAGGATTACTAGGTGTAGCAGTCACAGGTTCATCATAGGTAGGCAAAGAAGGCAAGGAGGACACAAACTGTTGAGTATTGAGATTTTCATCAAGGATAGGCAACTAGATGATAGGCTGTAGGTTAAGTAAGGGCTGAAATTCCCTGTATTTCTCCCCCTGAATTTCAGTACCTGCAAAATAAGGCTGATTTTCAAAGAAGGTGACGTCAAAGGATATGTAGGTTTTTTCTTGGGATTGGGAGTAACATTTGTAGCCCTTCTGACTCGAGGAGTATCCTATAAACACACATCTTAGTGACCTAGTATCAAGTTTACCCCGATTACTGTTATGCACATGAACAAAGGCTGTGCATCCAAAGAATTGAAGAGGAAGAACTGAGGATAATGGTTTGAAATTTGGAAAGTGAGACAAAAGTGTTTCAGTAGGCACCTTGAATCCAAGTGTCTTGATAGGCATCCGATTAATAAGGTATGTGGCAGTAAGTATAGCTTCCCCCAAAGATATTTAGGAGCTTTAGCTGAAAATAAGAGGGACCTAGTGACCTCTAGAAGATGTCTATTTTTTCGCTCATCCACTCCATTTTGTTGAGGGGTATTAACACAGGAAGTTAAATGCAAAATTCCTTTTTCTTTAAAAAAAGACCCAAGAGACCTGCTAAGATACTCACTACCATTATTGCTCCTCACCATTTTAATTTGTTTTTCAAATTGGGTTTCAATCATCTGATAGAAATTTCTAAAGATTGTGTCAACATCAGATTTATCTCTCATCAAGAATGTCCAAGTGACTCTAGAATAGTCATCAATAAAAGACACAAACCATCTAAACCCAGAGATGCCTTTTACTTTAGAAGGGCCCCAAATGTCACTATGAATAATAGAAAATGGGGAAGTAGGTTTGAATTTGGAGGAAACATATGGTTTTCGTGTATGTTTGGCCATTTGACACACTTCACAGTTAAAAGAAGATGGACTTTTATTTATAAATAAATTGGGAAACAACTTTGCAAGATAGAAAAAATTGGGATGTCCTAACCTATAATGCCATAGCATTATTTCACTAGAAATCGAATTGGTGGAGGAAATTGAAGTCTGAAGGCAAGTGGAAAAAATTGAATTCTGAGAGGGGAGTCCATCAAGTAAGTATAAGCCATTGCACAACCAAGCACTGCCAATCACCTTCTTCGAGTCCCGTGCACAAAAAAACACAACCAACAATCCCAAAATTAACATCACAATTAACATCCATAACCAATTTACTCACAGACAAAGAAAGTTGCAAGCAAGATTGGGAACATATAGAACATCGATAACACTAGCTGATCATTTAATCAAATTGAACCCCTCCCTTTAATCTGCGGATAAAGAACCATCTGCTATTCTCGATTGAGGAAGCGGACTTGTGATCACTAAATGTAGAAAAAGGCTTGATTTCTGTCATATGGTCAAGCCCCAATTTACTATCCAAAACAAAGAATTATTGGTGGCCAAACAAGAGATGCTACCTTCTGTGGTCATGAGGGCATTAGGAGAAGATTTAGATGACAGTTGGCTGAAAAGTTGTTGAAGCTCTTCAATCTGGCTTGCTTGCTAAAACTGCTAGAGGAGCTGCTGGTAGAGTTGGTAGGAGAGATGGCGGGAGATGCAAGGTGAGCCTCCTTCTTGAATCTGGATTGAGGAGGCTTCCACTCATTTGGTTTCCCATGCGCTTTCCAACACTGTTCCATGACATGGCCAACCTTTTTGCAGTGTTCACACAAAGTCTCTCCCCTCTGTTTATTTCCGAGGGTGGAGTGTGTAAGAGTGCAGAAGAATCTTCTTCTTTGGACACCGTGCCATCAAGGAACGCTGTTTTCCTCTCTTCTTATTTCGAGAAGGCTTCACGAACTTGGGAAGGGGTTTAGTGGCCAAGATCCTCGCTTTTGGCCCCATCATATTCCCCCATGAAGGCCAGAAAAAAACTGGAAAATTCTCTTATGGTTTTTTAGACTATTGTAAAAAATAACATCTTGAGAACACTTCCAATCACTAGCTTCATATAGATCAATTTGTTTGCAAAGATTTAGTCAAGACCCCAAAATATTGAGCTACAGTCATCTCTCCTTGGTGAAGATCTTTGATTTGATTTTCCTCCCCAAAGAGTTACGAGGTGTTATCAATACTTGAATATGTATCTCGAGCAAAGATTTGATTTGGCAAAGGTTTTATAGAGCATAAAGTTTTCTCCTACTTCAGAATCATGGAGTTGATCAACCATGACATGATCATGGTATTTTCACTTAACCAATTCTTTGTAAGTAGGATTAGTTTTTTTTCTGGAATTTTCAGAGAATCGAAAGATAGGATTCTTTTCTTCTACCAGTGATATAAAGCCTCACAGATTGAGACCATGGAAGGTAGTTGTTCCCATTAAGTTTGTAGGAGGTAATGGGAGAAAAAAAGGCATCGGATAATGAAAAATCAGCCTGTCGAGTGGTCACAAGAGTGCTAATATCAGAGGAAGAATCTGATCCAGAGAAAGGAGATGTCGACAGAGAAGAAGAATAATTTTAATGGAAAAGAGGATCGGTCTGCTCTGATACCATGTAGAAATCAGAGTTTTATTATAATTACTCTGTTAATTTCGATGTACAACAGAAGTCCTTTTAAAGACTTTTTACAAGGAGTTTTATCCTTGGTAATTAATTACAAGGATATGACTTTTATCTCTTTACAAAGTTTAAATAAAACTAAACTACTTGTTAGGATAAGATTACATCTCCTAATAGAATTATAACTTTACTAGGATAAGATTACAACTCCTAATAGAATTATAACTCTATTTTACTCGTGCTAACCAACAAATATGTGGTTTTAGATTGATAAATATGTGATTACATTAGACTTGTTATTCATTATTGAATGAGAATGCTTGGAAACTGAGCTTATAGAAATTACAAAATAATTATTAAATTTATCCGAATAATAAAATTATCGTTGAAAAGCTATTTATTCAAAGTTCTTTCTTTTCTTATTCATCTTTTTAACCAAAGAAGATAGGTTAAAATTTATAGAAATGAAAGGGTTGATGCGGTGAGAGGGAGAAGATCCCTTGGGAGGGAATTTTGGCAAAAACAAAGAGGCACATGGCACAAAAATGTCAAAAACTGTGCCCAGCAAAGGGGCCCACACCTCCCCCTCCATTGCCTATATTAAGATGACCATTGAAGCAGTTATTGTACTTACCGGTTCCCCATCTCCTTTTCTTCTTTCTTCAAAAGAAATTCCTCTCCTTTTGGGTTCTTCTTTTTGGTTTTCCTTTTCCCCAAACTTCTTGTCCTATGACTGCAGGCCACAAAACAAATTCCTCTCCTTTTGGGTTCTTTCTGATTTTCCTCTTCCCCAAGCTTCTCCTCCTATGACTGCAAGCCACACATGACACACCTCCCCCTTCGTTGCATGAAGGTGACCATTGAAGCAGTTGCAGTACTCCCCAATTCCCCTCCTCCTCCTCCTCAATAGATTCCTCTCCTTTTGAGTTCTTTTTGGTTTTCCTTTTCCTCAGCGCATCATGCGCTTCACGCGCCTTTTGAGCACTTCATTACAATCGTCTAGCCCATACTCAATTAAGCGCTTTGGTCTTGGCCCCTTGAGCCTCAGCGCCTTATACATATCTAATAAGAAAGAGAATTCATGTCTGATTTGAGTGTGGTACTTTTTCAGCTTAAGCTTTGAGGCGTTGGAATTTTTTGCTTGCTAATAATTAAGCCAGAGAAAGTTAAGAAAAGAAGTAAAATACATGTAGAAAGAATTGTATTTCTTAAATAGCTATTTTAGGTTGCCCTTATTTGTGTTTTAGTTTGTATCCTTTATTTCTAACAAGGATCATGATTTTAGGTTCCCTCTCAATTTTATTTCTTTCCTTCTGAAGCCCTATTTCAGCCTACTTCGTCATTGGGGTTTGACCTTGGTTGCTATTGTAGGTGCTAGTTCTTTACTTAAGGTTCACACTTCTGTTTAAGTTCTCTACTCGAGGTTTTGCTTTTATGTTGACTCTTTATTTGTGGTTCACACTTTAGTTCGCTGGGGCAATAGTCTGTACTTGATTTTTAAAACGATAAAATTCTGTCTATTTATTTTACATGAAAACAACAAAAAAATGTATAGAAATACTGGTTTATTAGATCTTCTATAACCTATTGTCTGTCTTTGTGTGTGAGTTTTAGCTTTAGGTATATTAACATGTGTATTCTTTGAATCTTTGAAGTTTATTTTCATATTTTCATATGAAGATTCATATAAATCAAATCATGCTAATTTTTGATGCAGTTGAACTCTTATTATATTCACCAACTCGTCCTATCGTGGATGTCTCGGTGGTATTTTTGTGGGCAATGTCTATTGGCACACTTATTACTGCTTCACTTTGGCAAGAGTTTGGTGCTTCTGAGCAAATTGAAAAACGCTGCAATGACTCATCGTTGAAGGTTTACCACAATCTAGTGTCTATCCTTGTTATGAAGTTCATAATTGCATTCTGTATATTATGTGTCTTAGAGATATTTGTTGACTCCTGTTGATAGGGAATAATTGGTTATAATGTGCATGACTAACACGTTCTATTGATGCTCATAATCGGCTTCTGTTGTTTTTGAAGTTCTGGTGGTTTTTTAACTGTTTTTCATCCAAAGTATGTTCCTAGAAGTCCTTAGTTACTGTTCTTTGAATGGTGTGTGGCCTCCTAGACATCATACAATTAGGCTTTTCTTTTTCTAGATATTTTTAATATTATCCTATGAGTTGGTGGTTCATGATTAGCTCATTTCTTGTATCTCTATAATGGCAATTGATGGGTTGAATGGTGTTTGTTCCATTATTGCAATATTAAATGTTAAGGTCCTTTGCCAGGAATTAGGAAAATATATATGCAATTCATGTTACTTCATCAACACTTCGTATGCAATTCTTTCTTTAGAAGTTCTGAATTTAAACTCATGAAGTCACGATTTCTTTGATATAAAACAAGAAACTTTATTAGAGTTTTATTGAATATTTTGTTATCGATATGTTCTCAAATTACAAAAAAATTTAAATATAAATCTCAAAGCACTTGTGAAAATATTTTAATGTTTAAATGTTCTAAGTGATTCATTAAGGTAGAATTGAGAAACTAAAGATAAAAAACGAGATTAGGGTTCTGTAAGTTTTAACCATTGAATTTTTTGATACATCTAACTCAATAACTAATTACTTCTGAATGTGATTTATATAAAATATCTTATTGTATGTTATAGTATGGTATTATAGATGGTTAACTGGTCTCCTGTAAGCAATTACCCCTGGAACTTTTGGACTTGTTACTCCTATATTATATCCAAAGACCTTAGATGCTTGTAGAATTTCAGTTTTCATTTATCTAACCTCGTCTCTGTCAAATTGTTACTTGAATTTCTTGCGTGTGAAGAAACCATATCCATTTTATATTAATTTCTTCCTTCTATTAGTGTATCTGATTCTTCAATTTTCTTTATGTTTCTATTATTTTAGCATCATATCTGTGATTTTTTGAAGGAATTTAAGTGATAGCTCTTTCCTTCTGTTGACTAGGAATCATCCAATGCTGGAACAGGCAGTGATGATGATAAGGATACTCTTGATATTACTGTAAAGGGTGCAATAGTTTTTGTGATATTAGCATCCGTTTTTCTGCTGCTACTCTACTTTTTCATGTCTTCATGGTTTATCTGGGTGCTGATTGTACTCTTCTGCATCGGTGCTGTTCAGGTAACATAGTTTTGCTTCTAATGTCTCTTTTCCCTTTTTATCATTGTATGCTTGTTTGAATCTACCAATGGTCAGGCATGGAATGTTAAAAGCAAAAGACACCTCTAAGTTACTGATTTGTCTCCGTTTTCTTTTATCCTTGTTATTGGTTGTTTTCAACATGGAAATACAATGCAGAAAATATTAGCACCTCCAAATTTATATCCATGGTGTGAACAATAGTGATTTTGAGGCAGAGAAGAATGTTTTTCTCAGTTTTTTTCTTGATATTTTATTGATAACAACACCTGCTATTTATAGTTTACAAGCGAGCCTAATCTGAGGAAAAATTACACAAAAATTCAGCAACTACAACTACATCTGCACCTCTACACCTATTATACAAAATCAATAGCTATATATCCGCTTCTATTTATTGATAAAATCCTAAATATCAGCAGCTAGATATTTAGGAATAGAATTCCTTAACTTTCTGCAATTTCCATTAATCTACAATCTATACTTCCCCTCAAGCTGGTGAGTATACATTGTAGAGTCCCAGCTTGGATGTGAGCTCATCAAAAGTAGTTCTTGGAAGTGCCTTGGTGAGCACATCAGCTAGTTGTTTGTGAGTAGGAACAAAGTTGAGCTTGACTGCCCCATTTGTAATCTTTTCAAAGATGAAATGTCGGTCTAGCTCCACATGTTTTGTTCTGTCATGTTGGACAGGATTCTTTGCAATACTGATCGCTGATTTGCTGTCACATTGAAGTTCAAAATCCTCACATTGATTTAATTTTAGTTCTTTTTTGAGTTTTTGAACCCAAATTCCCTCACAGACCCCTTGAGCTAATGCTCAAAACTCAGCTTCTTCACTACTTCTTGCCACTACAAATTGTTTCTTGCTTCTCCTGGTTACCAAATTACCCCAAACTCGAGTACAATACCCACTGGTGGATTTTCTGAGTGTGAGCTCTCCTGCCCAGCTTGCATCTGCGAAAACCTCCACTTCTCTTATTCTTGGTAAAAATTAGTCCATGACTTGGTGTCATCTTCAAATATCTCAAGATTCTACTCACTGCCTCTAGGTGCTCCTCTCTCGGGTCATTCATGAACTGACTTATGTTGCTAACTGAGAAGACAATATCTGGTCTTGTAAGTGATAAATAAATCAACTTACCTACCAGCCTTTGATAATGCTCCTTATCAACATGAGTTCCTTTGTTATCAGTTTTGACTTTCAAGTTATACTCCATAGGTGTCTCGGCAGGCCTACAACCCATCATTCCAGTTTCTGAAATTAAGTCTAAAATGTACTTTCTTTGATTGATCACAATTCCAGTGCTTGATCTAGCCACTTCTATCCCTAGAAAGTATCGCAAGTAACCGAGATCTTTAGTCTCCAATTCAGTTGCCAAGAACTTCTTCAAATTTTTCTGATTTCCAGAGAACCATCACCCGTAATGATTATATCATCAACATAGACTATTAAGATAGCTTTTTTGTTCTCGGAAGAGGTCTTGATAAACATAGTGTGGTCAGTTTGGCATTGATGATAGCCAAATTTCAAAATAGCCTTAATGAACCTGTCAAACCAATCTCTTGGTGATTGCTTAAGACCATAAAGAGATTTCAATAATTTGCATACATGACCAGAATTTGAATTACCATTTAGACCAGGTGGTGTTTGCATGTATACCTCCTCTTCTAAGTTTCCATTTAGGAATGTATTCTTGATGTCAAGTTGATGCAGTGGCCAATCCAAATTTGCAGCAAGGGATAATAGAATTCTTACTGAGTTGAGCTTTGCTACTGGAGCAAATGTCTCCTGGTAGTCAATTCCATAGGATTGAGTAAATCCTCTTGCCACAAGACTAGCCTTGAACCTTTCGATGCTCCCATATGCATTGTATTTGACTATAAATACCCATTTATTGCTCACTGCCCTCTTTCCTGGAGGTAAATCAGTCATAACCCAGGTCTTGTTTGCTTCTAGTGCCTTGATTTCATCTTCTACAACCTTCTTCCACTTAGGATCTTTCAAGGCTTCATGCACAGATTGAGGGATGTACACCTTATCAATTTTGGCAGTAAAGGTTTTGAATGAGGGCATTAACTTCCCATAGGCCACATTTTTGTATTGGATGACTTGTACATTTTGTGACACCTTTTCTTTGAGCAATAGGTAAGTCAAGTGTATCAATTAAAGGAACAATGCCATTATTCAAAGATTCCATACTTTCTTCATCTTCTAAGGATAATGGAATTGGTTCCAATTCTTGAACAGTCCTAGGCTGTGTAGTTTCCTGTGGAATAGGCCTCATTTTCTTCCTAGTGTAGACACTAAGTTCCTTTGTTCCAAGCTGAGTTTCTGAAGGAAGGTTTTGTGGAGTTTTAGGTAGTGATTCGAGTATAGGAGACATAGGTTCAGTTTGAAGTAAAGGAGTTGGAGTTGGTATGGGAATGGAAACAGAATCTAGTGTAACATTAGGGACATCAAGAGGTAGTTGAATGTATTGAGGTTGAGGCTGAAATTCATCCCAACTCTCCCCCTGGATTTCAGAATTTGAGAAAAAAAGGTTGTAATTCATGAAAGGTAACATCCATAGATATATAGAACTTTCAAGTGATAGGGGAATAACATTTAAAGCCCTTCTTAAGAGAAGAATATCCTAGTAAAACACATTTGATGGCCCTAGGATCTAATTTGCTTTGAAACTTCTTGTGAGCATGAACAAAGGTACAAGAACCAAATATTTTAACAGGCAGTGTACAAGACATGGGTTTAAAGAAAGGAAAATTTTGAAGAAAGACTTCCTTAGGTGTTTTAAACCCCAAAACTCGATTAGGTAATCTGTTTATAAGGTAGGTAGCAGTAAGTAAAGCTTTTCCCCAAAAAATTTTAGGAACATTGGAAGAAAATAACAGAGATCTAGTAAGTTCTAAGAGATGTTTATTTTTTCTTTCAGCCACTTCATTTTGCTGAGGAGTATCTACACAAGAACTAATGGGTATAACACCTTTTTCCTTAAGAAAATTGCCCAAAGTATTTGTGAAGAATTCACTCCTATTGTCACTCTGTAGGATTCGAATTTTGCTGCAATATTGGGTTTCAATCATCAAATAATTTTTTTTAAAGATTCCCTCTGTTTCAGACTTTTCCTTCATTAAATATGTCCAAATAGTTCTAGTGTGATCATCAATAAAAGAAATAAACCACCTAGCTCCGATAATATTCTTAACTTTAGAAGGACCCTAAATGTCACTATGGATGAGTGAAAAAGGTTGAGATGGTTTATAACAAGATGGAGGATATGGATTTCGTTTATGCTTGGCAATTTGACATTTATCACAAGAAAACAAAGTTGGATTTTTATTGGAAAATAGTTTGGGAAACAACTTCTGAAGATAAAAGAAACTAGGGTGTCCAAGTTGAAAATGCCATAACATAATCTTATTAGAACTTAAATTGGAAATGTTGGAAGATAAACACACAGAATTAAAGGTGCAACTTGATAGGACTTGTCCCTTAGGAAGAGGTTGACCGTCAATGAGATAGAGGCCACTACACAGCTCAACATTGCCAATCACCTTCCCCGAATCCATTTCCTGAAAAACACAACCATGGGAAATAAATTTAGTATAACACTGAAGTTCAATACACAATCTACTAATTTACATGAGATTGCATTGGAGATTAGGGACATATAGAACAGAGTGAAGCACAAGATCCTTATTAATAAAAACTGTTCCAGTCCCCTTTACTTCAGGCAAGGAGCCATCAACAATTTTCACTTGTCTTTGATGATTCTGTTTTGTAAGAGTTAGAAATAAACTCTTATTTCCTGTCATATGGCCAGTGGCACCAGAATCTACTATTTAGCGTATCTTAGTAGTTGTGGAAACAAACGAAATACTACCATTCTGACATGTGGAGGCAGCAAATTGATCACCAGAAAATGTCATTTGGCTAATCAATTTTTGTAAATCCTCAATTTGCTGGTTACTAAAACTAGCCGAAGGCTCTGTGTTGACTACATTTGTTGAATTTTCCCTTTGATGGCGCAATCGTTGTGGTTTCTAGTCAACAAGTTTGCCATGAAGCTTTCATCAAGAGTCTTTAAGATGGCCAACTTTTTTACAGTGTTCGCACCAAGGTCTATCATGTCTGGTTTTATTACCAGATGTTGTGTGAGTAATAAAGGCTGATTCCTCGGAGGCATGGACTGTAGAAAGCATAACATTTCTCCTGCTCTCTTCCGTACGAACTTCAAAGAATGCTTCTCAAATGGAAGGGAGAGCTTTAGTGCTTAATTCCCTCCCTTTTAACTCCTTCAAGGCTTTTGTCCAAGCCATATAGAAATTGGAACACTCTCTTCTGGGTAGTAATTTTCTTGTATAATGCTGCATCATCAACACAACTCCACTCGTTAGTCTCAAATAAATCAAGTTGATGCCAATACCTGGTCATGGTGTTGAAATATTGTGTCGCACTCATGTCTCCCTGACGAAGCTCCTTGATTTTGCTACCAATGTCAAATAATACAACAACATTATCCTTGCTGGAATAGGTTTCCTTCACAACAGTCCAAATCTCACTTGCTGTGTCGTAGAGAAGGAAATTTTCTCCTATTTCTGGAACCATCGAGTTTAGCAGCCAGGGCATGATCGTGCTGTTTGAAGAAACTGATGAAAAACAATATGTTTTCTCAGTATATTTTTCATATATTTTTCGTATAATTTATTGTGATAGTCTTTTTAAAGACTTCCATACAAGAGTTAGACTATAACTAGGAGTTCTAAGTATTTACAACTCTAATCTCTTATCACTTAGAGTTAGGATAGGATTAACCTAATCTATTTACATTTAAATGATAGACTCCTACTCTTACATAACTTACACTCCCCCTCAAGCTGGTGAATATACACTGTATAATCCCAGCTTGGATATAAACTCATCGAAAATCTGTTTAGGCAGTGCTTTAGTAAGTAAATCAGCTAGCTGCTCTTCAGTAGGAACATAAGACAGATCTGCAATACCACCATTCACTTTTTCAGAAATGAAATGCCTGTCTATTTCAACATGCTTAGTTCAATCATGGTGAACTGGATTTCTGGCAATCTGAATAGCATATTGGTTATCACTTAGAACTTCAAATTTTCCTCCTTGTTCCATCTCTAACTCTTTTAGTAGTCTCAATAACCACATTGCTTCACATATCTCGAGTGCTAGGGCCCTGTACTCTGCTTCTGCACTGCTTCTAGACACCACTGTTTGCTTCTTGCTTCTCCAAGTTACAAGATTTCCCCACACAAATGTGGAGTAACCACTAGTTGACTTTCTTTCAGTGAGTTCTCCTGCCCAACTGGAATCTGTGTAGACTTTAACAGACATATCTTCTAATTTTTTAAAGAACAAACCGTGACCTGGAGTTCTTTTTAAATACCTCAGAATCATATGTGCTGCTTCAAGGTGTTCCTCTCTCGGGTCTGTCATATGCTGACTGATAATGTTAACCGGATAAGCTATATCAAGTCTGGTTAAGGACAAATATATCAGCTTCCCTACCAACCTTTGAAAACTTTCTTTATTTACTTGAGCACCCATCTCTCTCTTATTAAACTTCAAGCTAGTCTCCATAGGTGTGTCTATAGGTTTACAGCCCAACATGCCAACTTCAGTTAATAAATCTAGCACATACTTCCTCTGGTTTATCACAAGTCCCTTACTGGATCTCGCAACCTCCATACCCAGGAAATACCTAAGTTTTCCCAAGTCCTTCGTTTCGAATTCACCATTCAACAGACTTTTCAACCTATTAATCTCGCTGTAATCATCTCCCGTAATCACTATGTCATCAACATACACAATTAAAATAACTCTTTTTTGTTCAGAAGTTACCTTAATGAAAAGTGTATGATCTGCTTGGCACTGTTTATAACCATCTTGAATGATGACCTTAGTGAACTTATCAAACCAGGCTCTTGGTGATTGTTTCAACCCGTAAATTGATTTGTCAAGTCTGCACACCTTTTGAGCTCCCAAATCACCCTCCAATCCAGGAGGCATTCTCATATAAACCTCTTCTACTAACCGACCATTCAGGAATGCATTTTTTATATCTAATTGATGAAGTTCCCAATCTTTATTCACTGCTAAGCTGAGTAGGACCCGAACAGTATTGAGTTTTGCCACAGGTGCAAAAGTTTCCTTGTAATCTATCCCATATGTTTGAGTGAAGCCCTTAGCCACAAGCCTTGCTTTGTACCTTTGAATGCTGCCATCAGAGTTATATTTAATGGCAAACACTCATTTACAGCCAACAGGTTTCTTTCCTTGTGGTAAATCTGTTACAGTCTAAGTACCATTCTTTTCTAGTGCCTCGATCTCCTCTTCAACTGCCTTCCTCCATTTAGGATCTTGCAAAGCTTCCTCAATGGTTGCTGGAATTTTCTGGCTATCTAAACTGGCTGTGAAAGCTTTAAATAAAGGCATTAGATGTCCATAAGCAACAAATCTCTCTATTGGGTGCTTAGTACATTGTCTCACACCCTTTCTTTTAGCAATGAGCAGATCATCAATATCTAAAGTAGGTACATGAATTTGAGAAGTTTCATTACCTTCTAAAGCACATGGCTTAGTTCCAACTCTCGGCAAGTGTCAGACTGCAAAATGACCTCAGGAATAACTTTCTTTCTTCTTGTATAAACACTAAGGTTTTTGGTAGGTGTTTGCGTATTTAGAGGAACTGTTGGAGGAGAGTTTTGAGGGGCTACAGGGGATGAAATAGATGATGGAACACAAGGATTTATGGGAGTTTTAGGTTCGGGTGATGGCAGATTATTAGGAGTTATAGGAAAGGTATGTAAATGTGCAGTAAAAGATATAAGGGGTGAAACCTGATCATAACTTGAGGAGTTTAAGGGCTGAAATTCATCCCAAGTCTCCCCTGAATGACAGCCTTGGTGAAGTAAGGTTCCTGTTCAAAGAAAGTCACATCCAAGGAAACAAAAAACTTTTTAGTGGGAGGATGGTAACATTTGTAGCCCTTCTTAAGGGAAGAATAACCCAACAAAACACACTTGAGTGATCTAGGATCAAGTTTTGATCGAGAAGGATTATTATTATGAACAAACACTACACAACCAAAAATTCTCAAGGGAAGTACCGAAGACATAGGTTTAAAATGAGGATAATTCTCCAAAAACACAGACCTAGGTGTTCTGAATTTTAAGACTTTACTAGGCATTCGGTTTATCAAATAGGTAGCGGTCAATAAAGCCTCACCCCAGAAATGTTTAGGAACATTATTTGAAAACAATAAGGACCTAGTAACTTCCAACAAGTGCCTGTTCTTTCGCTCGGCAATCCCATTCTGTTGTGGTGTATCAACACAAGAACTAATTTGTACAATCCCTTTCTCTTTGAAAAAATCATCTAAAGACTTAGCAAAATACTCTCCCCATTATCAGATTTAAAAATCTGAAATTTGCTAGCAAATTGGGTTTCAATCATATTATAGAATCTCTGAAAAATAGAAGCAGCTTCAGATTTGTCTCTCATCAAATAGGTCCAAGTAGTTCTACTGTGATCATCTATAAATGAGATAAACCATCGACAACCATTTATATTTTTTACTTTAGAAGGGTCCCAAATATCACTAATGAATAAGAGAAAAAGGTTGGGAAGGTTTATATATAGATGGTGAATATGTTGTCTTTGTGTGTTTAGCAAGTTGGCAGACATGGCATTTAAAGAACTTTGGCTTTTTATTAATAAACAAATCTGGAAAAAATTTAGCAAGATAAAAGAAACTTGGGTGGCCTAACCTAAAATGCCATAACATAACATCATCCAATTGTCCTAATAAGGAAGAAACAGAACTACTAAAAAAAGCTTGAGGAAAAAAAGGTTGTTGGCTATGTAGAATGTAAAGCCCATGATGCAGCCTAGCATTGCCAATCATCTTCTCCGAGTCCATTGCCTGCAATACACACTTATTATCAGTAAACTTTGAAACACACTTCAAATCTCTAGAAAGTTTACTAACTGACAGAAGATTGCAGTCAAAATTGGGGACAAAAAGAACATTATTAATCAGCATATTCTCATTTATAAACACAGAACCACTTCCTGTTATAGGAGACAAAGAGCCATCTGCCGTCTTTATTGATCTCTTGGGAGAGGTAGGCACAAATATATGAAACAAATTCCTATTACCAGTCATGTGATCAGATGCTCCTGAGTCTATGATCCATGCTGGAGCAGTTTGTGTAGAAAGTAGGACAATATGAAAAGAATCGTTCTTTATACCTCCTTGTTTTGTCAAGGCTAGATTAGCCTCACTGGATCCACCAAATTTGCCAAACAGCTGCTGCAACTCCTCAATTTGCTGTTTGGTGAAACTACCAACACTACCAGCAGTTGCCAAATTGGACTGGGAATCCCGAGAGCCCTTTTGTTGAGGAGGCTTCCAATCTGCTGGTTTACCATGAAGCTTCCAACACTTTTCTCTATAATGACCAACCTTCTTGCAATAATCACACCACGGCTTTCCTTTTCTGATATTACTGGAAGAGGAAGACTGGGTGATGAGGGCAGATCCATCATGTGAAGGAGAATCAGGAAGCATCAGAGTCCTCCTACATTCTTCCCTTCTTATAGCAGAAAACACTTCTCGAAGAGATGGGAGAGATGTGCTACCAAGTATTCTGCCCCTCACCGCATCCAAGTCTTTATTCAGTCCATTAAGAAACTGAAAAATCCTTCTTTGAGCAGTAGTCTTCTTGTATAAGGCTGCATCTTGCGGAGTCTCCCAATCATTTGCCTCATATAGATCGATTTGCTGCCACAAATTAGTAGTGTTATAATATAAAGTAACCCTCATGTTGTCCTGTTTCAGATTGGATGCTTGACTCTCAATTCCAAAGAGCTCGGAAATATTGTCAGTGCTAGAATAGGTTTCCTGGACAACACTCCAAATTTCAGAGGCTGACTCATACATAAGAAAAAATTTTCCCACCATAGGAGCCATAGAATTCAGCAGCCAAGACATTACTCAGCCATTCTCTTGCATCCATCTGGCATATCCTGGATCTGTAGCATCAGGTTTTTTAATCTCCCCTGAGATATAACCTAATTTACCTCGCCCAATAATAAAAATCTTCATTGACTGTGACCATTCCAGGTAGTTATTACCAACCAGTCTATATCAAGTAACAACTGAACTAGAGGAATCAGAAACATCATCAGAACCAGTAATAGGTTCTGTCAAAGAATCAATTTTGGAGGTAGAAGAAGTATGGGCCATCGACTAGGGTTTAGAAATCGAAACCTGATCTGATACCATGAAGAAACTGATGAAAAACAGTATGTTTTCTCAGTATATTTTTCATATATTTTTTGTATAATTTACAGTGATAGTCTTTTTAAAGACTTCCATACAAGAGTTAGACTATAACTAGGAGTTCTAAGTATTTACAACTCTAATCTCTTATCTCTTAGAGTTAGGATAGGATTAACCTAATCTATTTACATTTAAATGATAGACTCCTACTCTTACATAACTTACACTGTTCTCTCGCTCCCATTTGGAGTAGGATGGATCTTTGGAATCTGGTTTGGACATGTCTGCAGAGATGTATGCAGCTTTGCCCTTTCCAGTAATATAAATCTTCATGGATTGAGACCATTGAAGATAATTATGGCCAACAAGTTTATGGCAGGTTATTTGGGTGGAGGAAACATCATAATTTGCTGGACAGGAATTCAAATCAGTTCCAGAACTGATGTCTGATGTAGAAGGGGATGCATCGTTTTAGGATTTCTGTGGAGGATCGAAAACCTAATCTGATACCATGTGAACAATAGTGATTTTGAGGCAGAGAAGAATGCGTTCTCTATTTTTTCATGATATTTTATTGATAACAACAGCTCGTATTTATAGTTTACAAGAGAGCCTAATCTAAGGAAAAATTACATAAAAAATCAGCAACTATATCTGCACTTACTACACAAAATCAGCAGCTACATATCCACTCCTATTTATTAATAAAATCCTAAATATCAGCAGCTAGATATTTAGGAATAGAATTCCCTAACTTTCTGCAATTTCCGTTAATCTACAATCTACACATGGCTAATAAATATATACACGTTTTTTTAAGAAATGCATGAGGGATAGGTTTAATGTTGTACTTCTGCATGCTTCCGTGGGAAATCTTCCATGTTTTCTTTTTCTGCACCATGCATATTAACAGTACTGAAGTAGCTATTTTAACTTTTGGTAAGGAAAATATACATATAATATATATTTCATAGTGATACATTATCTTATTAATCCATGTTGTATTCTTTCTTTCCAGGGGATGCACAATGTCATTATGACTCCTATTACGTGGTATGCTTGTAACTTTGATTATCACTAAACCTGTCAAATAGCTGTTTTACAAGATCTAGCTTCTTTTTGTTGTTGTTCCTAATATAAGTGTACAAGCAGTAAATGCAGAAATTTTCCACAGAAGACGGTAAGATTGCCTGTCATTGGGGAGGTTACTATTGTTTCACTTGGGGTTTTTATACTCTGTATGATATTCGCTATTGTCTGGGCCATTCATCGACGAGCATCTTATGCATGGGTGGGCCAAAATATTCTCGTAAGTCTTTCATACCATCACGTCTATCCCTAGCTAATTATGGGGAGTTTTAGGAATTGATTGTTGCAAATATTTTTGCACTTTCTGCAAGGGTAATATTTTGGCTTGTTAATGCGTCGAGTATATGGAAGCCAATTGTTGACCAGGAAAGAGGGTTATATCAAATTGGCAACAAATTGATGCTATTGCCTATTATAGGGGAACTAGTAGGATTCTTAGATTAAATGTTAGGTTAATGATGTAAGAGCCTATGAGGATTAAAATTGTATGAGTTACAAGAACTTGAACAATGTGTCTTAGGCGAAGGAATTGTTCTAAAGAAAGATGTCTGGAATGATCAGTTTTTAAAAGAAGTGGTATTTAGAATCATATGGTTGTGTTTTAGTTAATCCCTTATTTGAATACCCTGTGATATCTGTTGGAATTCATTTTTATTACAATTGCGGCTGTTTCGCCTACTTGTTTCTTCGTTTAAATAGTAATTTGATGTTAGTGTTAAGTTTCTTTTGTTTTTGCATTGAAATTGGTTCAAAAGTTTGTCTAATGTCTTTTGCTTTTTGTTTATTGACCACCTTAAATTTATTTATTTATTTTTTATAAAGGGTATCTGTATGATGATAAATGTCTTACAGTTGGCTCGACTACCTAATATCAAGGTACTGTGGTTTCTTTCATCATGTATTTATTAATTGTAGTTCACTCCTTGCCCTGATTGTTCTCCATAATTCAGGTTGCTACAGCACTTCTGTGTTGTGCATTTGTTTATGACATCTTTTGGGTCTTCATATCACCACTTATATTCCACCAGAGTGTGATGATTGCAGTAAGTGCTCAACCATTTAGTTATTAAATTGAAATTCCTCGTGTCAATAATTGTAAAGCATTGATTAGTCATTTGGTTTTGAGTTTTGACTCCACTGAGAGTATTCAAAATTTACATCCAATAGAGTAGCAGTGTTTTTCTCATTGTTACTCAATTCAATACCATCAAAGTACCAATCATGGCAGTTTGGTAATTTGGGAAAGCCATGTTGTCATGATTCTTTTATATTAGCTGTTGCAGTAGTATTGATGAACATAAATAATAACACAATTAATACATGCTTATGGAACGGAGTATGGTTCCTTTCTTGGTTTGGTTGAAGCTATGATTTGTCTCATATGCTCCTCATGTTTGACCTATAGAAATAATTTCTAGATTACAAAATAAACATGTTTCTTACTGTTTGTAATGCAGAGCTCCTTATTGGAGCTACAAAACTGATTTGATTGTATTTCGCTTTTTGACTTTTCACATGTCCTTGGCTACCTTTTTCTGGATTTTACATCCATTGTTTTCCTACTCTTTTATGTACACATCTCTATTCAGAAAGCATTGTGTTGATAATAAAATTTATTTTCTTAATCTTTCCTGTAAAATAACTCCGTTGTCTGTGGCATTTGGTGAAGGCCTAAAAACAAAATTTTAACCTCAAACATCCTTCTTGTCAAGCCCTATGAAGTGTAGGCCAAGCTATCTTTGACAGGTGCTAAGATTTATTTATTAGTAGAAGCCCTATTTGGTTTTAAACTTTCAACTGCTAGGTCATGGTGACTTAGATACCACTTAAAAGAAAAAATAGTGTTTGAGGAGTTACTTTCTATGTTAACTGGTTCGATTGGTAGGTCAATCTAGCTGCACAATATTTTATTTTTTAAATATGCTAGAATTTGAAAATAGTTTTTTTACTTGGCAAAATGTAAGATCATGCTTTTTGCTCACAGTTTCATTTCAATGAAAGTGGTCTTGGCACATGGCAAGTTCCTAATTCATAAGCCAAGTTGGCCCTATTTTGTTTTCTTTTTTCTTTTTGTAAGTGCACTAAACATTTAGCCAACAAAAAGTAAGGACTTATAATATAAGTTCACTGTCCAAGGACGAGCTTTGATCTCTAACATTTTGCTAATGTTAATAGGTTGCTAAAGGAAAGAATACTGGTGGAGAATCAATTCCCTTGCTCTTGAGAGTTCCTAGAGTTGTTGATCCTTGGGGTGGCTATAATATGATTGGATTTGGGGACATTCTCTTTCCTGGTTTGCTTATTACGTTTGCTTACAGGTACATAGTGGCCCTTTTTCCCTTTCTTTTGTGGTTTGCAGTATGCTTTACCTAAACGGTAGAATATAAAACAAAAGCAAAAAAGAAACATGTGAGACAACATTGAAGTGTATATTCTAGTTTCTTGGTTGTTATTTTTCCTTTTATTCTTAAGACTCTAGTCAATTTAAGGTGATAAGAATAGGTGAAATCTTGTGTCCATTTGAACTTGTAAATTTTCTTTTTTTTTTGTTTCTTTGGTTACCGACCCTCGAACCAAGGAATTAGGTAGAGACTCAGTTCTACGTAACCCCAAGGTCTAGAGGAAAGCCGATAACTTGTAAATTTTCGACCTCTTAAACTATGGAGTTAATTACATTGTTGCTTCCTAGAGTTTGACAAAGGACTATGCGATGAATAAAAAAAAATTCTTAATGTTAACTAGGGGTGTAAATGAACCAAGCTTGAACGAATAAGATCATGTTCATGTTCGTTTGTTTATTTTTAAAGGTGTTCATGTTCGGTTCGTGTTCGTTTAAATTTTTAATATTGTGTTCGTGTTCGTTTAATTTTTTTTGAAGGTGTTCGTGTTCGTTTAATTATTTTTGAAGGTGTTCGTGTTCGTTTGTTTAGTGTTCATGAACGTGTTCGTTTAAGTGTTTGCGAATGTATTCGTTTAAGTGTTTGCGAACATGTCCATTTAAATGTTCACGAACGTGTTCATTTAAGTGTTCGCGAACGTGTTCGTTTAAGTGTTCGCGAACGTGTTCATTTAAGTGTTTGCGAACGTTGTTCGTTTATTCGTTCACAAATGTGTTCGTTTATTCGTTCAGAAATGTTAAGTAAATTAACAATAAATAAATAAAACAAAAGCAACAAAATAAAACTTACATTTCAATATGAACTTATATAACATCCTTAGCAACAACAAAAAGTAGTGTTTAGATACATCAACAAACATTTTCATCATATAAACGAGCTTATAAACGAGCTTGTTCGTGAACAAAAACGAACTGAACACACTTTTGTTCGTGTTTGTTCATTTATTAAATGAAAATATAAATTTTGTTTATACTTGTTTATTTAGCTTAATAAACGAACATAAATGAACGTTATATAAAAGGTTCACGAACGGTTCATCGAACTTTATGGTCATTTACACCCCTAATGTTAACACATGGTATATTGGCTAGACCATATTTAGCATTGAAACCTTTTGTATGTGGGTGTGGAAAATGGTTTAATACAAGCATGATGAAAAGGTAGAAATTGTAAGAATTTTTCTCAACAAACTCCCAGGAATTGGAGAAGGATTTATATCTTCAAGCCTTTAGGTTGCCATGTTGCATATCCGATTTGAAATTGAACTAGGTGTCTGTTGAATTGTTAACTAATCATGCACTCAAGTGCAATGGTGAATTTTTTTGGGTTAGGCCTATTAAAACAGGCTCTTTACATCACAAATAGTGACCTACTGTAATTACACTACTAGAGTACCAATTAGGAGTTAACATACTTAGATAAGAACCTAATATGATTTCTACTTAAAAAGGTTACTAAGTACAAGATTAATAAAATTAGAACTCTAACTGCAAAGACTTACAACATGCATGTTTACAATCTACATATATCATTCAATCATCGCAATGACATGCCATATCATATACCAATGACAAATAGGGCTGTAAATGAGACGAGACAGATCGCGAGGTACTTGACTCCAACTCGGTTAAAACTTGACTTGAGCTCGAACTCGGCTCGAGTTCTTAACGAGCCGAGCTACTTGATATCTTACTCGAAAAGCTCGCTAGCTACTTGAAAATATAATATGCTATTTTTTTTAATTTTTAAAATTAAAGTGAACTAAAATGTAGGTTGAGTGGTTCTTGTTGTTATGTTAGTTTGATTTTTATGAATATGGTTGTAAATGAAACTAGACAGATCGTGAGCTACTCGAGTAAAGCTCGGCCAATGCTCGGTCAACGCTCGACTCGAGGTCGAACTCGGTTTGAGTTCTTAACGAGTCGAGTCAAGCTTAGCACACTCAAGCTCGAACTCGACTCGAATTTAACGAGTCAAGCTCAACACTACTCGAGTCCGATTCGACTCGTTTACACCCCTAATGACAAATAGTATGGATATAATTACAAATCAAGAATGTATAGTATTTAAGCTAGGTTTAGCTAAACTCAACAGAATCAATATCATCATCCTAGACTTAGTCAAAAGACCCTTGTACATGTCACTAATGACTACAACATCAAAAGGCTCAAAGGGATACATTTTTTTGAACATATCAAAAGGATACATTTGGGTTGTGAAGACTCTGGGTTTGGTGAGGCAATCTCTTGATCTAATTACATACCTCACGATCAATACCTATGTATGGAAAACAACCACATGTTGAGCTTTGAACTTAATGGTGGTTAAACATGATTTAACAACAAAACAATAAATAGCATGCATATTCATCATCAAATATCTTTCTCATGCCAACATGCTAAGTTCTTATTTAAGTTTTGATCATTCACCGCAATATAGAATTACATCAATTCTCAACATATCAAACATAAGCATAACAAATCATGTTTCTTCATAATTAATACTTATTCAATACAACATAAATAATAGCCACTCCAAGGTAAACAATAGTTAGACTAGCTAGGATAGAATGATGTAATTGCCCAAGGTGCACATAAGTGTCAGGATCATCAGCGAAACATCATCAAAGCGAAATAAACAAGATGAGGTAATCGCCCAGGATGCACCTAAGCGTTAGGATGTGCAAATTGGCAGGATTCTCTACGCTGCTATGATTCGAGTTGAGAACACTCAAATGATATGTTTGTGAGAGAAATAGAAGTTTTATTTCTTTGAATAATTGATCTATTTAGTACAACAAAGTTAAACCTATATTAAATACGAAAAAAATACAACATTAGTTACCTACTGTAAATATACTACTAGTGTCCTTGTTAGAAGTGGTCTCATTATAAAGACTAATCTAATTTCTACTTGGATAGGTTATAGAGTACAAATTAAAGAGGCATTAAAAACTCTAATTATCCTATGCGTGCATAATCTACATCCCGTCAAGTTGGTGAGTATATGTTCTATATTCCTAGCTTGGATATAGGTTCATCAAAGTTGGCTTTTGGAAGAGCATTGGTGAGCGCATCAACTAGTTGCATCTGAGTAGGTATGTAGTTCAGCTTGACTACACAACTGCTAACCTTTTCTGAGATGAAGCGCCTATCAATTTCAACATGCTTGGTTCTGTCATGATGGACAAGATTCTTTGCAATGATGATGGCAGAAAGGTTGTCACTTTGTACCTTGAATCCTATCAATTTCCACATGCTTGGTTCTGTCATGATAGACAAGATTCTTTGCAATGATGATGGCAAAAAGGTTGTCACTTTGTACCTTGAATCCTTCAATAAAGTCAACCTTCAACTCTTTTAGTACTCTGAATCCACATGCCTTCACAAATTTCAAGTGCAAGTGCTCAAAATTCAGCTTTTACATTGCTTCTTGAAACGTGTTTTTTGCTTCTCTATGTTACAAGGTTGCCGCACACATAGGAACGACAGCCACTAGTTGATCTTTTTTCTGTAAGTTCACCTGCCCAACTTGCATCAGTATAAATTGGTAGATCAGCTTACCAACTAGTGTCCGGTACTGCCTTTGTCCATTGTTTTTCCCATTTCATCTTTCTTCGACTTTATGTTGGAGTCCGTAGGTATCTCAGTTGGCTTCCACCCAAGCATTCTTGTTTCAGTGAGTAGATCCAAGATGTTTTTTCTTTCCTCTCTTTAACATCTTAAGATGATGTGGGGGTGTACAAGGCAAATCCATCCGCTACTGTGTGACCAATTGGTTCTATCAGCATGAACCTTCTTCTGTTCTCTCTATGAACTTTAGAAAATACTCTTCCTTGATAGATGGTAAGGGTTTGTTGCTTAATATTCTTCCTTTTACCTCATCCAATTCTTTATTGAGGCAAAAAAGAAACTGGAAAACTGTCATTTGGGAGGTAATTCTTTTGAATAATGTTTCATCATCTGTACACTTCCAATCATTAGTGTCAAGTTAATCAAATTGTTGCCAATACCTGGTCATTGTATTGTAATATTGAGTGGTATTCACGTCCTCTTGTCTCAGACCATTGTTTTCGCGTTCAATGTTAAAGATTTTTGTTGTGCTATTTGAGTTGGAATATGTCTCCTTTACTGCTTTCTAGATCTCTCTCGTTGTTGTATAGAGAAGGAAGTTCTCATACTTTTGGCAGCATGGAATTTATTAACCAGAACACGATCGTATTGGTTTCACTTCTCCATTGCTGGTATGCGCGATTCGAGGGTTTTGGTATGTGCATTGTTGCTGATAGGTACTCATATTTGCTTCTGCCCTTGATGTATAACAATACTGATTGTGACCAGAAAAGGTAGTTGTGTCCATTTAATTTGTGACAGGTTATTGAGATGGGTGAGGAATCAACAATGGTGGTTTGGGAGGGATTTGTTCAAATCCTGAACTAATTTCTGATGAGAAATTTTGAGTCATCATTGATTAGGTTTCGAAGTATTCTATCCTGGTACCATGTAGATCAAATGATATGTTGGTGAGAGAAATAGAAGTCAATTTTTGAATTGCTTCAAGTTGTTCTTTGCTGAAGATATCGTTGTTATTGCTGTCAGTGATGCCTTTAGCCATATTTTCTTTGTTGTCCCACTATTTTCGTGCCTTATTTAGTTTCCAATCAGTTGGTTTACCTAAAACAACAAACACTTCTTCGAAAAGCAATTAACCTTTTACCAAAACCAACTCCTTCCAAAGCTAAAACTCCCTCCAAAACTCAAACTCCTAGAGCACAACTTGAAAATTTTGAACTTCATGTCTATACCTATGTATAAAAAGGCGTGCTTGAGGCCTAAGGCGTCGAGTCCAAAATTCCTAATTGAGTTCAGGTGAGGAGATTTTAATGAATCGCTCAAAAGGTGTGTGAGGCGCATAATGCGATGAGGCATTGCCTTTTTGTGTTTAATCTAAACTTGAGGAAAACTGAAAAGGAAAACCAGAAAGAACCCAGAAGGAGAGGAATCTATTGAAGAAGAGGAGGAGGTGTGTGCCCTGCAGTTAGAGGAGTAGAAGCTTGAGGGAAAGGCAAAACGAAAGAAGAACCCAAAAGGAGAGGAATCAGTTGTGTGGCCTACAGTCATAATAGTAGAAGCTTGGATAAGGAAAACCAGAAAAATTAATCCAAAAGGAGAGGAATTTGTTGAAGAAAGAAGACGAGGAGGAGAAGGGGAATCGATGACTACAATAACTGTTTCAATGGTCACTTTAATACACTGAATGGAGGGGGAGGTGTGGGCCCCACTGTTGGGCATAGTTTTTGACACGTTTGTGCCACATGCTCTTTGTATTTTTGCCAAAATTACCTCCCACGAGATTCTTCTCCCTCTCACCGCATCAACCCTTTCATTTCTATAAATTTTAACCTATATTCTTTGGTTACAAAGATAAATAAGAAAATAAAACACTTTGAATAAATAGTTTTTCAAATATAATTTTATTATTTGGATAAATTTAATAATTATTTTGTAATTTTTATAAGTTCAGTTCAAAGCATTTTCATTAAATAATAAAATCTAATGTAATCACATATTTATTAATCTAAAACTACATATTTACACAATCACCATCAACATTGAAAGAATGGAAGAAACAATGAATGGTATTTAGGCCACAACTTTATCTGCACTTGGTTTTTAAAGAGTGCGCCTCACTTCAATAAGGCGAGCGCCTTATCTCCTTAGTGCGTCTTGCGTCATTTTTTACATTGGTCTATACAAGGGACGTCCTAGCGTGAATCAAGATGACATTAAACATCTTAGAACATGTCAGGAACATGAACTGGTTCCTATCGTCTCAGAAATTAACACAAGTATGAAACCCTCTTCTAGTGAAATTCTCATTCCTTTTATTGATAACTCTGAGCTACTTATTGCATAAAGAAAAAAAGTTAGAAAATGCACCAGCCACCCAATTGAGAGGCACATAGCATATGGGAAGTTGCTGCATGGTTTTAAAGTTTTCACAACTTCACTTGACAAAATTAAAATCTCCAATACCATACAAGCAATGAAAAGTCAGAAAGCTGTTGAAGAAAAAATCAGGACTCTGATACTATGTAGATCACTCAAACGATATGTTTGTGAGAGAAATAGAAGTTTATTTCTCTGAATAATTGATCTATTGAGTACAATAGAGTTAAGCCTATGCTAAATAGGCTAAGATGCAACAACATTAGTTACCTACTATAAGTATACTACTAGAGTCCAAGTTAGGAGTATTCTCTTTAGATAAGCCTCTAATCTAATCTCTACACTAGTGACATGCCACTAATATCTTATGACTCTAACTAGCTTACTTGGACAATTTTCATTAATGTCATCATTGATCATCATCATTCATGCTTAACATAAGTAATCATCTCAAAGTGTTACAGCTTGCATGGAGTTATGTGTACTTCAAGGTTTCAACGAATTACTATGCATACATTGTATTATCATTACAATTGCATTCATATATCTTGCCATTGTTGTATTTCATAAATTAGCCATTTCGTTGTTATAATAGAATCAATAATCGCATAATACCCCTTATTCACATGTATTTTGCCTTTCATCATACATTTGCATGGATTTCTCATCTCCACATGACTCACATCACTTCAAGAGCATGTCATCACATTATAGGCATTAAGAATCATATCTTGGTATGTTTTGCATACAATGTCATAAGGTAGCTTAATCCGAAACCTCCATTCACATATTTAACTTCCAAAACACAATATAAACACACCATACTAAGCTTAACAAAATACACAACAAAGTTTCAATGAAGCTTTACTCTTGAACTTTCAACTTGCCTTTAGAAGATCCAACTCCTACCTCTTCTTTTGAAGCTTTAAAACAAAAAAATAAAAACAACATAGATAGAAATCAACGTCTCATCACATTCATAAGATATATGAAGACTCGAGAAATATATGCTAAAAATGACATGAGTTTCTCACTATCACTTTCCCATGCAAAGTCCTAATTCAAAATCATCTTCTGCACTCTTGAATTTTTAGGGTTTTGCAAAGAAGTCTTCAACACCCCATTTTCTCTTGAAAAACCCATTGGAAAATGAAAGAAAATATCAAGAAGATGAAGAGAAGATGGGCTTACCATCTTTTTCCCTCCTATTTAATGTTAAAAGTCTAAGGAAATAAATGGCTAGGATTGAGTAGAAAATTTTTCTTTAAAATCCAATGACATATTAATCATTATTTTAAAATAATGAGAACTTTGGGGGTAAATTGTGACTTGAAAACTCTATCTTCTACAATTCACGCTTTGACACAAGGGCTCCTACTTCCACTTACTCTTACTTGGTTCCAGCAATTTATAATACTTTTTTATCTAGTCTTTGACGAAAATTTTGGGAGCATTGTAGATCAACTTTTGATTGAGTTGAATGATGAAAAATTATCATGTTCAGTTCCTTTGGGGGGTGAATCTAGAAAAATTCACCTATCCTAATAACAAAAAAACCTGACTTGAACGATCATGTATTATTAATAATAATTTTTTTGGGGGAAATATTAATAAAGTCCAAAATCCATTTTGCTGTCAAATAACGACAATTGTTTTATTTTTTTTTGGTACTACAGTAGCACTTTGGTTGGTTGGGTATTGGAGCAACATTACCTATTGATAAATCCGAAACTTTAAGTTTTTTTTTTTAAATTGATCCAATTAAAAAAATATCATGATGTGCGTATCTAGGGACGAGTCACTTCAAAGCCAAAGTGAATTCTCGCAGATACATTTAATCAATTCTGGTATGAAACTATGGATTAGGTGCTGGAGGTTCAACATCCATTTTCGTTTAAGAAAAAATGAAATAAATCCAGTGGGTTAAAATTTTTGGTAAATCAATTTTGAAATACTTTTCTACTTCTTTTCTAGAATGCCCAAAATTTTTTCACATATACGCGAAGGTGTTCAATTTTCATATGGTCTTCTTGAATGTTATTCAAAAGGTCCAATAATATATGTATATTGGACTTCTTAAGACTATTAATCCTAGGGTCATCTTTGATTGGTAAGTAAAAATTTATTTTAATGCTATTCTTTTCTTTTTAGTTCAGCTAATCTATCATTAAACGGAAAAAGAAGGTAAAGTAATGTTTAGACGAATCCCAATAAAAATTTACCTTTACCTTTTAGAGAAGTCGACACCAGTTGACGCAATCTAAGATACTTGCGACCGTTGAGTTGATAGGCTGCTTGAATATTTTGGAGTTCACTGGTAGGACATAAAGTCTATTCTTCTTCATGTTGTGTTTGCGCAAGGGTAGAAGCAATTTCTGACAAAATTGGGGACAAATTGAGTTAACTCTTAGGAAAGGAAATATTACAAGATCTCTAGTGTTGAGTGACCATTTCTTAAGTAAACTCTTCTTATTTCGATATACAGAAAATAAGTATACTTATAGACTTTTACAAGGAGTTTTACATTGAGTAGATATCCTCTACGATAGGACTCTTATCTCTCACAAAGATAGAGTTAGATTACAACTAAACTACTTAGTTAGGATAGAATTACAACTCTGATTATTTACGTGCTAACCTACACTCCCCCTCAAACTGGTGTGTATATGTTATGTACACCCAGTTTGGATGACATCTCATCAAAACTCACTCTTGGAAATGCTTTTGTAAAAATATCAGCCAACTGGTTCTTAGTAGGAATATAGTAAAGCTTTACAACCCCGTTATTAACCTTCTCATAGATAAAGTGTCTATCAATCTCAATGTGTTTAGCCTTGTCGTGTTATACTGGATTTCTAGCAATACTCATTGTTGTTTGGCTATCATTATAAATTTCGAATTCTGCTTTTCCATTCAGCTCCAATTCCATGAGAAGTTTTTTAATCCACATTCCTTCACATATCCCAAGAGCCATTGCTCTAAATTCTACTTCTGCACTGCTCCTAGATACTACAACCTGCTTTTTGCTTCTCCAGGTGACCAAATTTCCCCACACAAATGTACAATAGCCACTAACAGATCTTTTATCTGTTAGTTCTCCTGCCCAGCTTGAATCTGTGTAAACTCTCACTGTTCTATCCTGATGTTTCCTGAAAATGAGTCCAGATCCTGGTGTAAATTTCAAATACCTCAAAATTTTATTGACTGCATCCATGTGCTCTTCTCGAGGATTACTCATATGTTGAGTGACTATGCTCACCGAGTATGCAATGTCAGGTCTAGTAAGTGAGAGGTAGATTAGCTTTCCAACCAGTCTTTGGTAAGATTCTTTGTTCACTGGATTCCCCATTTCATCTCTACTGAACTTCAAACCTGGTTCCATTGGAGATTCAGCTGGTCTACTTCCAAGCATCCCAGTTTCTGTGAGTAGGTCTAGGATATACTTCCTTTGGTTGATAACTATCCCCTCTTTCGATCTTGCTACTTCCATTCCTAAGAAGTACCTAAGGCATCCCAAATCCTTAGTTTCGAACTCCTTTGCTAGAACAGTTTTCAACATCTCTATTTCTTCAGTATTATCCCCAGTAATAATCATATCATCAACATAGGCAATTAGAAGAGTCATCTTACCATTTGGTGCAACTTTTCGAAATAATGTATGGTCTGCTTGACTTTGTTTGAACCCATTCTGAACCATAACCTTAGCAAATCTGTCAAACCATGCTTTAGGGGATTGCTTTAATTCGTACAGTGATCTATTTAGATTGCACACTGTCCTCTTCGTGGTTTTTTCCTCCAAACCTGGTGGAACCTGCATGTATACTTCCTCCCCAAGCTTCCATTAAGGAATGCATTTTTTATGTTCAATTGGTGCAACTTCCAGTCCTTGTTAACAACTATTGACAGTAACACTCTGATGGTGTTCAATTTAGCTACTGGTGCAAAGGTTTCTTGATAGTCTACTCCATATGATTGAGTAAACCCTTTAGCCACTAGTCTCGCTTTGTATCTCTCAATGCTCCCATCTGAGTGATATTTGATTGTAAAGACCCATTTGCACCCAATAGCCTTTTTCCTTCTGGTAAATTAATCAAACACCAGATATTATTCTTTTGTAGTCTTTGACTTCTTCTTCAACAACCTTTCTCCATTCAGGACTTTCGAATGCCTTTTCTACTGTCTTAGGGATCTTCACACTGTCAATGCTGGCTGTAAAAGCTTTGAAACTAGATAATAACTTCTCATAAGCAACAAATTTATTAATAGGATGAGCAGTACATTTTCTTACCCCTTTTCTAATAGCAATAGGAAAGTCATCTAAGTTCACAGTAGAATCTTGTGGGATAACATTACCTCTTGTCTCCATAGCATCAGGACTCAAAACTGGTTCTTGGCAAGTGTTAGGCTGACCAACATCTTCAGTTTGATTTCTTTTCCTCCTTGTATAGACACTGAGTTGTCTTTCTGGTGGTTGTGGAGTCACAGAGTGGTACAGTTTTGAGTGTTGGAGGAGGTGTTGTATAAGGGCTGGAAATTTAGACTGTGGAGAAGGTGTATTGAACTGTGGAGAAGTTGTGTCTACAGGATTAGGTACAGTAGTCTCAATCAGGGATTCAAATAGCGGACCGCGACCGCGATATAGCGGTAGCGTTGCCGCCCGAGACCGCTATTGTGGAAAATAACAGTCCGCGATAATCGCACTTCATCCGCTATTGTCTGAAACTGCGATAAAACGCCGCGATCGAGATTTAAATCCCTGGTCTCAATTTCATCTGAGGCAATCTCATCAAGGATAGGCACAGAAATAATAGACTGTAGATTATGCAAGGACCGAGATTCCTTGTTCCTCTCCCCCTGAATGTCAGTCCCTAAAAAATAAGGTTGATTTTCAAAGAAAGTAACATCAAAAGAAATATAAGTTTTCCTATTAGTTGGGCAATAACATTTGTAATCTTTCTGACTCGAGGAGTAGCCTATAAACACACATCTTAGGGACTTAGGATCCAGTTTACTTCGATTGTTGTTGTGCACATGAATAAAAGATGTGCATCCAAAGACTCGAAAAGGAAGAGCTGAGGACAATGGTTTAAAGTGTGGAAAATTTTGAAATAGAATTTTAGTAGGTACTTTGAAACCTAGAGTCTTGCTAGGCATCCTATTGATAAGATATGTTGCGGTAAGAAGAGCTTCCCCCAAAGATATTTAGATGCGCTAGCTGAAAATAATAGAGACCTAGTTACTTCCATTAGATGTCTATTTTTTCTCTCAGCCACTCCATTTTGTTGAGGGGTGTTGACACATGAGGTTAGATGAACAATTCCTTTCTCTTTAAAGAATACCCAAGAGACTTGCTAAGATAGTCACTCCCATTATTACTCCTCAATACTTTAATATTTCTGTCGAACTGTGTTTGGATTATTTGATAAAAGGTTTTAAAAATTACTTCAACCTCAGATTTTTCTCTCATTAAAATTGTCCAAGTGGTCCTAGAGTAATCATCAATAAAAGACACAAACCACCTAGACCCAGAAATATTTTTAACTTTAGAATGGCCCCAAATATCACTGTGTATAATAGCAAATGGTGAAGTAGGTTTAAATGAAGAAGAAACATGGTTTTTTGGTATGTTTTGCCATCTGACACACCTCACAAGTAAAAGAAGAAGGATTTTTATTGATAAACAAATTGGGAAACAACTTTGCAAGGTAATAAAAACTTGTGTGTCCTAATCTAAGATGCCATAGCATAATTTCTGACGCAGAAGGTTCTGAATTAGTTATTGAAAGGTATGGATTTGATCGAAAGAGAAAAGGGAAAAAATCTTTTGGGTAGATAGGATCGACCTAATCTGATACCATGTAGAAAATAGGGTTAGGGAATTTTCTACTCTTCTTATTTCGATATACAGAAAATCAGTCTACTTATAGACTTTTACAAGGAGTTTTACATTTAAGTAGATATCCTTTAGGATAGGACTCTTATCTCTCACAAAGATAAAGTTAGATTACGACTAAACTACTTAGTTAGGATAGAAATTACAACTCTGATTATTTACGTGCTAACCTACATATATGATAAGCATAGTAACACTCTTAATTGAAGCCTCAGTCTTTTTTTTAGCTTAATTATATCTAATACAAAATTTACATTTTACTTTTATTAATGCATGTAATATTAACTTTCTTTGTAATATGAAATAATTTTTTGCTAGTTTAAATTATTTTTTATTGCATTGGATATTGAACCTAGGACATGGGAAGGGGAAAGTGAACCGCTAACCACTAGGCCAGTACTAGAGTTTGCTAGTTATAATTATTTTAGTTTCACTATGATGTTTTTAGCATAAAAACTTTATTTCATATGAAAATTTTACATATGCAATGTTAATATTGATATTTAAATATGAAAAATACTTTGATATACAAGCTTGTTTAAAGTTTACACAAGCCTTTTCAATTTTAGGATTTAGAAATTTAGGTTGTGGTTTTGGGTTTAGGGGTTTAGGTTGTAGGGTGTAAAATTTAAGGTTTATGGTTATAATTTAGAGTTTAGGGTTTAGGGTGTTAAAGTTAGGGATTTAGGTGTTAAATTTTAGCTTAAATATGAAAAGTTGTGTAAATTTCTTTTACACAGCTTGTGTATCAAAATATAACCTTTTAAATATTAAGTTTTTTTATTTGATTAGAAGATTTTTTTATGTTGTTTATTATTTAATATTTAAATATTTTCAAACTAAGTTGAATGTTGTGGGGTCAATCCAAATCTGTATAGCAAAGAATTGGTTGCTCGAAGCCTGTTCTATTTTTAATAATAACAAATTGTTTTTTTTAAGCTTATTTTTATATTTCACAAGTCTTGTAATAATTTACCTTTAACCTTTATGTACACACACACACACACACACATATATATATATATATATATATATATATATATATTCGACCCCCTTCTTAACCAGTAACCACACTTATGGCTTCACCCCTGCTTGGGTGAATTGGATTATAGATTGGACCAAACCAGTACTTGGAACCAGTTTTGGTGTTAATTTGCAGATTGGTCTATTTACTTTCTTATGTCCTTGGTTTTGAAGGGTTTTTAGCATTGTTGTTATATATGGATTTATGATTGTTTTTTTTTTCTTTTTGGTTGTCTCAGATATGATAGGGAAGTCAAGAAAAGTCTAGCCAATGGGTATTTTCTGTGGCTGATGATTGGCTATGGATTTGGTGAGTGTGCATGCGCCCATAGTTTGTTAAGCTATTCTTTTTCTTTCTCTACTCTTACGTTTGGTGAGTCCGAATGTGTACTTTTTCTGCTACATAGTTCGTATATAGTAGTTTCATAGGGCTTCCTCTTAAGTTTAAACCGAGTTTGGCTAATTTTTGGCTTGTCTTTGCAATTTCTGGCCCCATCTGATTTTACCTGCAAATGTTTCCGGTGATGCTCTTTCCTCGCATCTATGTTCTTGATTTCAAATCATGGCAAATTTTTATGATCCAGTGATAATGCAAGTCTTCGGACCAATTTAACCTAGATTTTGGCATATTCCTGTATTTAGTTGGTTGAAAAGCTACTAAAGAGAAGAGTTTGATGACAGCAAAACAACAAAGCTATATATCATTTCTTATTTGTTTCGATTCTCATATATTGCAGGCCTCTTCTTCACATACCTAGGGTTATATCTGATGAATGGGAACGGTCAGCCTGCACTCCTCTATCTTGTTCCTTGTACGCTAGGTAACGGAAGTTCACGATTCCACCTTGACTGACGACTTCTTCCATCTAGCATGCTGCATGTCTGAAAGGATGCTATATCCATTCTCGTTTTCAAGTCTTTTTGTTTCTCCCTTCCTCCCTCATGGTTGGTTTGTTTGTTTGTTTTTTGTTGTCAGGAGTTATAGTTGTATTAGCTTTAATAAGAGGAGACTTGAAAGCGCTTTGGAGTCACGGCACCAAGTTACCTGCCATGGTAAATCCCACTGCAGAAGCTTGAAGCCGGTAGTTTTCTTCAAAATGGTTTAGAAAGATGGTTAGGGTTTTATCTTATATGATACAAGGAGTACAGGGTCTGTTCGGGTTTATGAAGTTAAACTTGGCATTCAATTTTTCACTCCTGTCTCCTGTATTGTACGTATCTAGTGGCTGGACAGTTATTTTTGTCATCAGATTGGTGCTAATGTTGGAAGATTCTGGAATTTTATACAGATTTTCATATTTTGTTTCTGCAAAAAAAAGTGGGAAGTTAGATACTACATATATGTATATAGCATATGTATATATCATTTACTATAAGGTAATTTGTCAACTTTATTTTAACATGACTATATCTATATATGCTACTTCAATTTTGTTGCGGGTGTATTCGATACCATTTTATTTAGTTCGAAATTGTGTAAACAAAACATAAATGTTTAAAGACAAAATTCCAAGCAACATGAAGTAGTAGATGAGAAAAGATACAGCAATGAGTGTTAAGGACAATGGTAAGGTACAATGCATTTTTACTTTGAGATTCATCTTTAAATAAATTTTAGAGATGGCATTGTTGCCATGGACAATTCCGAAAATAAGTTGTAAAATGAGCATGAATTGTAAAAGAAAAACTACAACAGTAGCGGGCAATAAATTGAATCTAAACAATGTCGTCTACTGTTTTTTTTAGACAAATGGAAATCATTTTTCATGCTGCAGTAAATAGAAAATGATGAAGGAAAAATGTTTAAAGTTGCAAAAAGTCTATTACGTTTGTTTATCATTAAGTTTACCTCCTGTATTATATATATTGACCTAGCTTATTAACACAATAAGCAATGTTGTGTGTAGTCAAGCAAACATATTGGAGGCCACCCACACTACTTGGATACAATTGAGCATCAACAACAAAAGTTTGTCCATCCAAACTTGTAAGGTTAGGTACACTGACCATAAGACATGCTTCATATTAACATCTGTAAGTAAGTTGATGAGTGTTCAAAAGTACTATTTTTCTTACCCTTTTTACTCATATTATTGTTAGACTTAGGCCCATATTAGTTGCATAATTAGCCATTCATGCATTAATCCATGTTTCCTTCCATCGTTGAGCTTGATTACATAACTTGGTAGTTTTTGTGGGAAAAGATGCTACTTTGGTGTGTTTCGTGTGTATATGCAGGATCACTTGCCAAAGCAAGGCTAGAGCTAGTTGCCAGGGCAATACATGAAGGATATGCCGAGCTAGTTGCCAGGGCAATGCATGAAGGAGACGCCGAGCCAGTTGCCATGGCAATTGTCGACAAGAGCAAAGGTGATATGGTAGTCGAAATTAATGACTATACAAGCCCAAGATGACGTGGAGCAAAGCCCAAACCCAAAGGAATTTGATTGTCACGCAGAGATTAAAGAAGAATTAAATTCCAAGAAGATATGAGAAGTTCTAGTAGGAATATAATTATAATAAAGAATTATATTCTTTAAAGATAATTTAATTCCAACTTAACTTCCTCCTCAAAGAAGGACTTTGCCCTAGCCCTATAAATAGGATGGAGATTTCGACAACTTGGAGAGGGCAAGAAAGGGAAATTTTGACAAGTCCAAGGAGGGCAAGAGGAGAGAATTTTCGATAAGCATCTAGGGCAAGGAGGATTTCGACAAGCCTCCTTCTTCATCCTTTTCTTTCTTGTTCGATTGGGTTCATGCTAGGGATTGTTTATCTTGTGTTTCTTTGGAACCTAGCCATGAACTAAATCTACTTGGCTATGGTTATTGTGTTTTGTGGTTGTGAGAACTTATTGGTTTTTGTTTAGGTAATAAGAGTTTGCACTTTTCTATTTCAAGGTTTATTCATTCTTGGTTCTTATTCTTGTTTGCGAGTGAATTGGGAGAGGATCTCGTGATTTCATCTATTTATCTAATATCGGGAGAGTTAGATTCAAGAAACGAATGAATATGATCTTTATTCAATCTATTGATGGTGAAGATTAATCCGACTTAGGAATAAGTTAAGGATTTCAACGGCTAAGAGGAGCGCAAGATTGGTTGTTGTTCACCCTTGATTCACGCAGGGATGTATTATCAAGGCATGCACAAGTAGCTAGAGTTTCGACTTAGGGATAAGAAGAAACCATGAAGAACGCTCTGCCGAACCTTGAAGGTTGCTGCCCAGACGCCCAAGTAGTTACCCAACTAGTTGCCCAGGCAACCATCGATTAGTTGCCAAGGCAACCCCGTTGTGCAAGTTGCCACGGCAACTGAGTTGCCCATGCACTCTTTTACCAAGACGATCCAATCGGCTATCACACCTCAACTCACGATAACCTGGCCTATCTCTCTCTCAATTGATCTCATCTATTCATTTACTTTATTGCTTTTTAGATTAGTTATTAGTTAAACTCCTATAATCCTTGTGTTTTTACTTTTTACAGTGCAAGAGACTAGATTCTTGAAGTGACACCAATCCCTGTGGAGACGATATCTTTTATACTATAACTTGCGACGTGTATACTTGCACATTTGCGTAGCACTTAATACGCGCAACATAAGTCAATGATGTATTTCGTTATTTATTTAAAATTAAATCACCACAATCTACTTTTTGAACTTCAACACCCAAAAGAAACTGAGTTCGCCAAGATCTTTGAGAGAGAATTGTTGGTGTTTTTAATGATTGATAGTATCAATGGGAGTGTTGCATTCCCAGATGATGATTGTTTTTAAAGTTTGTTAAAGGCTTAAAGACAAAAATAGGACCATTTAGTCCTATTATTATTACCAAAGTAGCACCCAAAATTCTATATTTCCCGGTCTAGCACCATTATAATGAACTCGCCGCACAAGCACGGCGAGTTCCAATTTTTTTTATAAATATACGTTTTAAATCTTAATCAGATGATTAACCTAATCCTAAACTGAAATCGCCGTGCATGGCGAGTTCCCCTGGCTTAACGACGTTCTAGGGCTAAACATAATGACGTTTGGAATGCATTGAACTCGCCGTGTATACATGACAAGTTTGTTTTAGGATTAATTTAATTTTTTGTAAAGTTTGAGTTATAAATTATGTCAGTGACATTTAAAATTTTGTTAAAAAATAAATTTGTGAAATTTGTAAAGTATCTAAAATTTTATAATTGTATTTTAATGCACAAATATTTTAAGAAGTAATTTGTATAATGTTTTAAAAAAATGTAGAAGTTTAATTTAATTATTTAATTTGAATACTTAATTTCAATATTATAACCCTTCATGTAAATTATGCAGTGGTGAAAAGTTAGAGTGAAGTGAAGTTTCATACTAAGATTTATGTCAAAACATGGGTACTTAGTATAAAAATAAAACAACAGATTTATGTTAGAGATGGACAATTTGACATTCTGTAACGCGAAAGTCTACAATCTTCGCAGAGTCTAGGTTGTCCGGTAGGCTCTAGTTAACGCATGTCGTCCATAGCATTTTGAATCCTTGTGGCTTTTGGACGTCTTGTTTTTTGCCTTCGCAGACTTTGGTTAGGTAAAATTGTGGGACATGTCTGCTTAGCATTTCATTCTATTTCGCTGCCGATTGGTGAGAATTCCATTTTGTAGACCTTAAATACTGAATGAAGCCGGTATACAGGATCCACGTATTACTTGTAATCGAGCCTGGCAGCGGAGCATGCAACGATGACATGCTCGCATGGAGTCTTGAGTGCTTGAAAGTACCCACAATCCCACAACATGTGTTCAAGATCCACCTTGTATGTCGTTGGATCATACCTATGCATAGGTCGTGGTATCTCCGAGACACGAAAATAGTTGCCAGTACGCGACATTAGCGGCACATGCAATCCATTAGATTTAACAACATTGTCTTGAATTTCTTTTCGTAAATTCGAGTAGAATGTGCGGCCCTGTTGCTGCATAACGAAAGCTTCTTTCCCCAAGGTTGCGAATAGCTTGGCCAAACAAAAGTACGTAGCTTTCACGATGGCTGTCACGGGCAAATTTCAAATCCCCTTCAAGGAAGAATCGATTTGTCAGGAATTAGCATACCACCGAGAAGGAGCAATATATAAGCTCTCGCAGCGCATTCAATTTCTACCGATATGGAATTTCTATCCACATGAAAATCACTCTTCAGCCATGTCAGCTTCACACGTTTACCATCAACAGCATGCACCGGTGGTGTCTTCCTCAAATACTTGAAGCATTAATCATCAGAAAAATACCTATTCTGAGCAATGATTGGACTCCCTTAAATTGGGACACCAAGATGCATAGCAACATCTTCGAGGGTGATTGTGCACTCCCCGCACGACATGTAAAAGGTATGCATCTCCGGTCTCCAACTCTCCACCAACTCATTAATCAATTTCAGCATGAGTTCAAAGTCACGAATCATTGACACATACCTAAAACCGTCTGTCTCCAGAAATCATCTTATATATAGGCTCGGCGGATCGTTTCATATCAAGCGAGGTTGAAATTTTGCCTCCTCGTTCTACAAACACAAAATTTAAATTAAATTAGTACTTTATCATTTACAAAATTTAAATTAAAAGTTGCAAAAAATAATACATTCTTACCAATAATTCCATTTTTTCGTGATGTGGGAATCTTCAAGTCTTAATAACGCCATTTTTTCTCAATAGTTATGCGTGATTAAATGCCTAAAACATCACAAATCAATCGAATTTCAAAATATTTTCAATTAAAATAATTACAACACAACACAATTTACTATTCGGATTAAAAAATAATTCATATATAAAAAAATTCGTATAAAAAAATAAATCATAATAAAAAAAATTAATCATAATCTAAAAAAGTCAAAAAACGTTACCTTTAACCTTCTGAATTATGTATGAGCTTGCTTCTTTCAGTGCTCTAAGAAAATCACACGGCTCGACAAACTCCTTTGCTTTGCTCAAATGGAAGAGGTTGAAAAAATTTTGTTTGTTATAACCCTAAACAAAACTACCTATTTATAGGAAACTAAAAAACCCTAATTTGAAACCGTAAACAAACTCGTTATGTTTTTACGTGAATGCGTAACGGCCCGTTAAGCCAGAGGGAGCTCGCCGTGCATGCAGCGAGTTCACTGTAATGATGTTAGTCCGAGAAATATAGAATTTTAGGTGTTACTTTGATAATAATAATAAGACCTAATGATCCTATTTTTGTCTTTAAGCCTTTGTTAAATGATAGTTAAGCTGTTAGGTTGTTGAAGTTTGTTGGATCTGTTATAGTATAACTGATATTGGGTTATAAATATAGAAGTTGTAATGGGCTTTGTAACAGTATCCAAATAATAAAAATTTGGGTAAAGTTCACAAATGGTCACTGAACTTCAATAACTTATTCAACTCGGTAATCAAACTTTCAATTGTGTTAAAATGGGTATTAAACTTTTAATTTTGCTTTAAATTGATCACCGAGCCGTTAACGGCCGTTAAAAGGTGATGTGACAGTTAACAAAATTTGTATAATAACACATTTAGTCATCTAAATTTGCACATTCAAACAATTTTGTTATAATTCAGAAAAAAATAATAAATTTAACCCTCATTATGTACACATTCATTCAATTTGATCATATTTTTAATTAAAAACAATTTAATAATTCTATTAAAAATGTAAAATGATTTTGAAACCATTTTTCCATAATTACCAACATAACAATAAACAAGATCAATCAACATAACACGGAACAATATTTAACCGCAGGGATCATTGTCGACTTTGTGGCCGAATTTTTGTGTGCCAAGTGTACTGCGAACTCAGTTCCTGCTCCATCTGATGAGCCAAGAGCTGGTCGGGAAGATTGGGAAAGGATTAGGGTATGCAATTATTGCTTCAAGCAATGGGAGCAACGCATAGCAACTACTGAGAATGGGACTAAAGCACCTATTCCTGGTCTTAGTCCATCACCATCTGCATCAAGCTTGGTCAGTACCAACTCCACCTGCACTGGTATTAGTCGTAGCGGTACCGTTGGTCCTCATTATTCAACTTTTTTCATTATTAGGGGAAAAGGTTTATGTGTTGACCTTTGGAGGTGGGGTTAGTGTCGGAGAATAAGTGGCGGTGAGAAAAGAGGTTTACTATATATTATCTTGATGGGTTGAAATATAAAATTGTCGATGGTGATAATAATGAATAGTTAAGTGGCAATAACAATATTAATCGAGTTAAGATTTAATGTATTGAATTAAATTAAAATTGAGATTAAAGTTATAGAATGTGTAAGTAATGAAGATCAAATGTGTAATTATACACATTTAATTTATCTGTCACGTCAGTATCTCCGTTATTTTTTAATGGTTAGTGACTTAATTGATATCATTTAAATAGTTAAGTTGTCATATTGACAAAACTAAAATGTCGATGGTCAAAATAGAATCGAGACAATAATTCAGTGGCCATGGGTGTAATTTATTCAATTTTTTTAATGTACTGATGTATTGTGTTAGCAGTGTATAACAGTGTGTTGCCCGTTCTAATTTTTTTAATATTTGTACCTTTATACTGAAATAGAATTTCTTTTGTGAAAAGTAGCTTCATTATACTACGGTAGTCCATACATGACGCAATTTTTTTTTTAATAAGGTAGTCTCAATTTTTATGCATTCAACTAAAAAAATTTAAGCATGTTGCCATTAACTTCAAAAACTTTCTACTTCAATTTTCTACTAAAGTAGTTATTTCCTCAAAGCTTCTTTAAGTTTTTTCTTCCTTAAAATTATATTCGGTAGTGATCTTCATGTCATCGGTTGATTTTTAATTTTTACGTTGATTGTATATAAATAAGATTATTCTCTTTTGATAAAGTATCATTTGTTCTTTTTAATTTTGTTATTTTTTTCTTTGTTTTGCTTTGCAAAAGTCATTTTACATTTGTTTTTATGGTTATTTTTGTTTGCTTGCATGACAGTTTGTTTGTCTGTACTTTTGCAGGTTTGTTTGTCTTTGTGATAATATTATTTGCTATCATGACACTTTAGCATTTATATGACAAGTATTATCGAGCGTTTCTAGTCACAAGACGATCAACGGTCTGATATTTTTCTGATTCCTTTATAGTAGTTTGCCGATGTGTCAAGAATTCGCAGCGGAAAGAACGCTTAATTCATGGAGCTTTCTAGTCAAAGTATATCATTGCTGGATTTTATTTAAAAGACTGTGCAAGTTTTCTGCAAGTGATGAGTTATGTTTCTCATGTCGTTCATATCCTTTGAAGTTTATTGTATTTATTTTTTGCATTAAATTTTCAATGTTTATGATATGCTCCTTTTGTAATCCTTTTTACTTTATATACAATTTAATATATTTTTATTGTTAAAAAAACTGAAAAAAATTAAGATTTTTAATTCATCATTCCGGGTTCTTTTGGGATTAAGTAATTTTTTTTATAACAGGTTGTAGTTCTAATGTTATTATTAATTTTTATATGATGTTTACATCGTATTTCAATTTATTTCATATTTTGCATAGTTTATTTACAATATATTTTGAAAACTTTATTAAAATGAATAGATTTAGAGAATTATTGAATTCATTTTTTTATGTTTCAATTATAAATTTATACATATTTTTATATTTTAGTAATTTGTGTCACATATATATTTTAATTTTTTTTATGTATTTCTGTTATACTCGTGTTACTTTTGGTGTATATTTTAATTTATCTCTTATAATTGATGGTTATTCATTTTAATTCTAATTTTTTGCATATGTGATATATATATATATATATATTACCATAAGTAAAAGATATCCAAATGCACGGGATAGCTCAATTATTTTGAGGGATTATTTTTTATTTTATCAAGACTAAGTTTGAAACATTAGAAAAAATACATGTCTTTTTAATAGAAATGAGGCGAAGGCCTTTACATTAAAAAATCTTATGTAAGGGGGTCAATTTATATCTTGATATAAAACAGGGGGCTCTCTGAGAGTCATCACTGTTGTGGATGTTATCACGTCGTACTAATTGGTAGTCAACCATTCAAGATTTGGAACGCTTTCTTACAATTGCAAGAACCAGGGAGATTGGACTTGAGACTGCAGTGATCAAGTTGAAAACTGAGGCATTGTCAATTTGGCACTCAATTTTTTTCAAATCTGTTAGGTTTAATATCAAAATAAGTGCATAAATTATCCCCCTTTTCCTTTTAAGTGCCTAAACTATTATTTTGGTCAAATTAGGTGCCTTAACTTTCATTTTTGGCCCCCTTTTAAGGTCAATTGAGGCAACTACTTTGACTAAAATATGAAAATTGAGGTACCTATTTTGACAGGAAAAATAGTTTAAGCACCTAAAAGAGAAAAACGGAGCAGTTTGGACACTTATTTTAATATCGAGTCAATAGTTTAGACATGCGAAGTAGTTCATCGACGTTCAAGCAGTGACTAGTAAATAGAATAGAATTCTGGCGCTTCCAAATTTGTCATATAAGAGGAAAAGATAATTCTCCAAGGAACAGACGTACCGGTGACTAGATGATTAGCATGTAGATTTTGCACTAACCATTCCGCAAGGGGAAGCTCGAAAAAATCAAAAGAGGATCCAAGTCCATACACTCTTGATTCCCTTACAGTCTTGGAGAATATGGATTATTGATTCCTCAACATCTGCACAGATGTGGAAAGAAGGGTCATCCGATAGATTTTTATGGCATCTCCACATGCTTTATAGATGCATGCTATGTTATTTTTTTAATAATATTTTAGTTAATTTTTTTGTGTATTTAAAATAACAATTTTATATTATAGTTTTCTTATACTTTAGAATTCTATACATGGAGAATTATAAATTTATATATATATATATATATATATATATATATATTAATGGTCTCTGTCTGTTTTTCAGCCGCTCACAAACCCTAGTCGCTTTCTATCTTTTCCCTATTTTTAGCCGCTCGGCAATTCTTCCCTTTAGCGCCTCAAGTTTTGTTTTGTAGCAGGCGGCGACATCGATTTTACTGCCGGTTGTCGACCGTCAGGTCTATTTTTATTTTTTTTAGTTTTTTAATAAAATAATTCTGTCTTTGTGACACAGTTTTTCTGCCTTTATGGCACGTTTATCTCTGTCTATTGACATGTTTAACTCTGTCTATTGGCATGTTTATTTATGTCTTTTGGCATGTTTTCTTCTACTCCTTCGGTCGTTTTGGTTGTTCTTTATTTTATGTTTTTATCAGGGTCAGATTTGACGACACCACGACTGATCAAGATGGCGCTTATTTGTAACTGATCTTTCCTGCTTTGGACCTTCGGTTTAAATTTTGATACACAGTTTGCGCTTGTGAAGAGTTTCTCACGGTGCTCGGCTCTTATTTGCGTTTTCTCGGTGGTCTATCAATAGCTTCATCCCCTTTTGTGATTCGTTTTGCCGATGCAGTCAGGTTTCATATCTATTTTTCGATCGAGTATTTGGATGTGTTTATAATCATTTCATGTATGGTTCATATCTGATCTAAAGTGGCTAGTTTTAGGAAAATGTCCAAATTATGTATTTAGTTTACAACGATAGTTTGTAAACCTTTATTGTAATTTTGGGTATTTTCTCGTTAATAAAACTAGTGGCTTCTTTTCAATATATATATATATTTAAATGTGACATTATGTATGTTTTTCACGTCTGAGCAATCATATTTGATTGATTGGCCAAGTTATTCATCTTTGTTCTCTCAGGTCATGTGTTCTAGACCCACTAGAAACACTCCCTTCTTTCCTTGAAGTCTCCTCTTCCCCTCCCCTAGGTAGGATTAAAATTAATTTTTTTTTTAAAAAAAATATAGTTCATGTCTATTTTATGACGCAAGTTCAAAATTTGTAAACCTCTTCCTCAATAATTTCGTCTCCAAAATTTGAACACGTATTCTCTCCTTAAAAGTGCAATGTTGCATCCAACACTTATTGATGATTCAATTTATAATATAATTTGTCATGGTGATTCAATTTAAAGAAAAAAATTAAACTTTCTTATCTTACGCATTTATTTCCCGTTTAAAGTATTATAAATTTATATAATTCTTCAAAATAATAATGCATTCTAAATAAAATTCATGTTCAAATATTATGAGTTTTTTTACACAATATTTTTAATTATTTTATCTTTTTCATATTTTAATCTTCCTAGTCAGCATTATTTTGTCAAATAATTTACTATTTTCATTTTATCTATTTAAAAATTGACTCATTATACATCATATTTAAAAATCTAAATCAATTTTACGGAGAATAACGAACATACATATTCTAGTCTTTTTTTTTTTTTTTGAATAGATAACGCAAGAATGATTATGGACATCACACACGACAGCTTTCAAACAGGTTCTCTTTCTTTACCTCTGAGCAAGTGATGGATCATAGGGTGCTCCCCAAACCACACCAGGGGCAGCTTGACCACCAGTTGCAGCTGGAACATTAGGAACACTACCATATGGGATCATGCCCTCTGCTACGCCAGGACCCATCTGTATTATAGGCTGACCATAGCCATCGAAATAGGCTGTGCCACCTTGAAAAGGAACGGGATTCATGTAACCACCAGCATAGGGTACCGTTGCCGTTGGCGCTACGCAACACAACATCAGTGCAAGTGTTAGCAGAGGGAAAAGAGGAGAGAAAAATGAAGGAAGCAACCATAGTGCCAACCATACACGAAAGGAAAGGAAAGGAAAGGAAAGTTACCAGGCACTCTCTTCTCAGCACTCGATACTTCAGCGCACAACTTTTCAACTTCTTTTGCCATCCCGATTAGATTCTTCTCCATAGCTTGCATTTGCTCCACCTGCTCTATGTTTGACCCTTTTTCATTCTGAAATGTAACACTACGTGTAAAAGAGATCCGAATATAATCAGAGCCGACTTCTTTGCAACTATAAAATTAAACAGAGATATCTTGAGGTAAGCAACATATTTATTTTGCCTCACTTGAACATTTGCATGACTCGTGATTCTGAGCTCATAGAAAAAAATTTATGGTAAACATTACAAAAGATAACAAACAGCATATTTAACCAGTCAATTTATTAACAGTTGAACAATAGAGAGAGAGAGGAAAAAAATCATATTTACAAGAAATGGGTTCTTTCAGGCATTTGAATGACAAAATGCAGTGCCAAGTCCTGTGCTATTATTTCATGATGAACACCATTATATTAATGGTAACACATTTGACCATAACAGTGAATACTGCAACAAAAAAATTTCAAAGATGAAAACTTACTGAAGGATTTCATACACCAAGCAAAAAAGCTGACTTGTTTCACTCACCGTAATCTCTGGTGCTCTTTCCTCAAACCTTCAAGTTTGACCTGCAACTCTGGAAGACACTTAACATCAGCACGAGTTTTCACCAACTCCTGAGAGGCCTGTTGAATTTGGGTGATCAACTCTTGTCTGGTTTTGACTAAATTTTGTGCCTCAATGAGTGCCTGTTGCAACTCCTTTTTCACACTCTCACCAACCCGAATATTTGCTTCCATTTTTGCAATCTTTTCCTGCAGAACCCTGATCTGAATGTCACTCTCATTCTGAATACTTCTGATGCGTTCCTTGAGTTTCTGTGCTTCATGCCGAGCAGCCACAAGATCCTCCCTCAAGGCGACATGACTAGCGGTCAATTTGTGATTGTCTCCAGCAAGTTGCTCAATTTCTGCAGCCTGAGAAGCAATATTGTTCTCTAAAAGCTCAGGTCGAGGAAGGGGCTCCAAAGCCCCACGAACAGCAGGACCTGAGCCAGCAAGTGAACCACGTCGTAACGCACTTGGAGCCTGGATGGAACGTCCCTCATATGATGATCGAATTTTTCTAGAATCCATCTCTCCAAGAATCCACTCAGACTAGGTCACACATAAATAGCAACACCTTAGGTATGGATGCATAACCTCTTTTTTTTTTTTAAAAAAAAGGGGGGCAAGAGTCAGTCATAGGAATGAAGACCATGAATATGATAATGGAGTAAAAAAAAAAACGCTGCTACAACCAGATTAGAATGAGAGTTTGAAACAGCAACTACCCCAAACTGCAACCATATTGCTAAGGGAGAGACCCTGATACGGGTTCTTTCAAACTTGAACTTCATACTATACCCAATGAAAAGAAAAACAACAACAAAATTGTATGATGTGCAAGGTAGAATCATCAATCAGCAAGAACTGACAAGAACCATATGAAGTTCCGCCTTTTATTCTTTCTTCCCCCCCCCCCTTTTATATTCTCCAACTTCTATTGGATGAATCTAACTCAATAATACATCTAGCAACTAAAAATTAATTAAGCTCCATTTATCAGATTAATTCAAATATCGAACAGGAAGTAGATCATTTCCACGTGCAATTTAGAAAATGATAAACACCGAAGTTTAGATTTTAGTGGTTAAGAAAATAACACGAAGCATCATTAGAACGGAAATAAACAATGGTTCTCACTAGGTGGAACCATATACATGCATCATTACTGAAGATATGTTATCATTTCTTAAAATCTACTTTATCAATAATATTAACTTGATTTCTCTAATTACTGCAGTCTTTCAATAACTACCTTTTTCTTCTATCATGTGTGGATTGATTAGGCTACAATATTCTAGCAAAATAAGAAACTAAACCTGGTTGTAACAATTGAAGGTAAAGCGGTAAATTATAAAAACCACATCAGAATACAGAGAAACTACCATTAACACCTTAAAAGTTAAGAGCAACAACGTGAAACATACATTGGCCTAAATGACATGACCAGTCTTTGGAATCTTACCTCCTGGGACACATTTTAAGAACACTAACAATTTCTTGGGGATGAGGAAAATCATTTAAAAATTGACCTTAAAGAGGATTTTATCATGTGACTCACAGTAACAATAAAGACCACTAGAAAAGAAAGGCACAAATATCAAAAGAAACATACGATCATAAAAGTTAGATTTCTCCTGAATATAGGACTATAGGAGAAATCCAATGAAGTGGTACCAATTGCTGGAGAAAAACTAAAGAAAATGCTCAATTTTCTGTCTCAATAGTCAAAACATACCATATAAAGAAAGAATTATAATGGCATCCTACACTCCAAATTTGACTCGAGAGCGGTACCATATCTAATCAAATTTATAACCAGTTAATGCTCTGATATATATATATATATATCAACATCATCCCAGACAAAGGAACCAGTTTAAGTTTCAATACAAGTATCTTGCTGGTTAATCAGTTATTCCTCCTAAATATAAATTTTCACTGCAACTCCTCCAATGTAAAACTTGATGCACTTGGCTCAAAAAAAGCAAACAACCTCATAATAAATCCCCCCAGCCACATATGTAATTAAATCTTATTACATATTTATGATTTAAGGTGATTCTGTATCTTTAACCCATGAAAGCTTAACAATGATATACAGGAGGGGACAATAGAGGAAAATGGATCAAACGGTAAACAAAAACAGCCTGCCTTCATGGCAAAAGAGGCCAGAATCTGAAATGAAGCGTTAGATTCTAGTATCTACTTGACTCTCAAAGCTGAGGAGTGGATATTCCCCACCAAATTGGAGCCTCTTTTTTATTATCTAATAAATACAGTAGGGAACATATAACTTTGAATTTTCAGATCACAAATCAAAGAGAATTCAGCTGAGTATTATTTTAACAGATTGGATAAACTGAGGTTATTGGTTTCACACTGGAGCAAAGCATCTTTGAGGGTGCACACACACTAAAGCACATCCTATTAATGTGATTTCATAGACAATATGATTCATGTCACTATATCTATGTTGCAAGGGAAAGAAGGATTAATTTTACCAGTTGTGAGTTGTGACGCATGAATGCAGGCATCCAATACGTTGTGTGCCATTATCACATGTCTATAAGTATCCAAAAATTATAAAGACAAATTTCTTTTGTTGTTTCACTTCATTCTACTTCCTCCCATTGAAGAATCCTGAAATACTAGGTTCCTTCTTTAATTGGTCATTACAAAAAGAATTACTCCAAACATCAATAACAATTAACATCTCATGTTTAACCAACAATAGAAAATCTCAATCTGATGTCCACAAAATCCTGTATGCACTAATGCATTCTTCCTTCAGTCCTTTAATAGCCAAACCAAACAATAACAGATGCCATTTTTAACAATCACCCCCTGAATCTGCTTATCCATCCAACACTTTCCCCTCTTTGTATGACTAGAATATATGCAAATATGATTTCAGAATGAATCTAACCGCTGCTTCATACATACAAATACGATTTGTGACATTCCTATAATAGTAAAGTGGAATCCAGCTCAGACATGCTGGGAAGATCTCTACAGGGTTCAACAATTCATACACAGTTTTAATATTCTATACTCTTAAATGAACAACGGTCTTAGAACAAACAAATGCGTACACTCTCCAACATTATCCACATTCAGCCCTTACGCTGTGTTTGAAGGGCTAAAGGAAGATATGTGCTATTTCTGACATTTCATTTTCCTATATTCAACAAAATTTATGCTCCATTTAGTAAAGCACAACAATTTCATTTGGGTTTTCCGCAATCACGGCATACATTAATACTTTTACAAAGTTTTGATTTGTAAAAAAGCGTCCAATGTCAAAACAATATCATCTCCCTTCACTAATATTGTTCTCATGTTTAATGTTCAATACTTACATCTATAATTTAGTTTTGCTACCCAAGTCATCTAAGAAGAAATAACGATTACTTAACAAGACGTTCCATGCCTTCAGCTCTTTTTCAATTCATTTTATGACTTCTTTCAAAGGCTCCATCTTTTGTATAATACTTTATATACAGATTCTATAAACTTCAGAAAAAGGTTTTAATTATTAAAATTTAATGATCCATTCTTTTAATTTAGCATTAAGTAATCAGTCTCAACATGAAACTCGACTACATTTACCAAACCAACAATATCCCCGATTAGATTAAAACAAATGCTATGCCAAATTCCCGAACAAACCCGAGATCCACGCACTAAGGAAGAAGAACACCAATTTCTAGAAAAACCCAAGGAACCGAGATCGTAAGTCAATTTCAAAACGGGGGGAAATACCAGAAAAAATTGAAGGAAACCCGAAGGAAAAAGACAACAGAATGGTAAGCAAACCTTAAGAGAAGGGCGGAGTGTGGTGAAGAGAGTCAGAAAGCAGGGAAATGAAACGTTGAGAGCAGGAGAAACCCCCAACTCAATTAGCCGAAATAGTGACCCAAAGATGGAAGGAGAAGCCGCTGGATGGCTAGGGAGCTCTCGTCGAAGACAATGAGGGACCTATTTTGCTTTCTTTTTTGTGTAAAATACGATACGGTGAGCCACGGTTTTTTTATTATTATAAAAAATACACAAATGATCAGTAAGCTATGAATAATTTTTTTTTTATCAATACAGTGCTGAAATTTTTTAGTTTAGGTTAATATGTTAAGGATTTGGTTTTTAATAATATAAGTCATGAATTTTAATCTTAAATTTTAAATTCTATTCATAACCAATAAAATTCTAAATTGTTAAGCCTAAAATTCTAAACTCTATACCTTAAATTAAGTCTCTAAACCTAAAATTGAGGCGCTTGTGAAAACTAAAAATTTTCACTGTCAGTGTATCAAATAATTATCCATAAGAAATAGTTTATTAAATTTTCAAAAATTACATGGTAGACATTAAAATTTAGTTTTTGTTACAATATGGTCATGGAGCTGTTAACTACCGCTGGTAAAGTAACAATTACAAAAATTTGTATAATAACACACTTAATCTTTTATATTTACATATTTAATCAATTTAGTCCATTTTTAAAAAAAATATCAATGAATTCAACCCAGTGGTGGAACTTGGAGTAAAAGTTTGAGGGGGCAACTTAATTTTTTAAAATTTTGGAGGCTTAAACGATTTTTTTTAAAATGATGATTTAACTAAAATTTTTAATAATTTTGAGAGATTTAACAAAAAATTTAAAAATTAGAGAGGGCATTTAATTAAAAATATTCAAAATTTTGAAGCTTAATATAAATTTTTAAAAAAATTTGAGGGTGTCAAATTAAAATTTTCAAAAATTTTAAGGGCACAATTTGAATTTCTTAAAATTTTAGGGGTAGTGGCCCCCACCAGTCCCTTAAAGGATACACCCCTAATTCATCCCTCATTATTTAGACATTCTTTCAATTTGGTCATATTTTTATTTAACTTAGTGGTCAAACACGCATCCAATTCCCCTCCCCACCCAAGTTCGATTCTCTTCTCCCTCAAACTATTAAAATATTTCAATTTGGTCCTATTTGTAATTGTCACGTCACCAAAGTAACAGTAGTTAACGGCTCAATGATCATTTTGTAAAAAAATTAAGTTTAATGTCTATTATGTAACTTTTAAAAGTTTGGTGACCATTTTCTATTTTTTAGGATAATTCAGTGACCATTTGTGTACTTGATCCTTTTTCATTCAAATACTAAAAACTACATGTAAATTTCACAAATAGTCATTAAACTAAGTAAAAATATTTTTTTGGCCTTGAGGTTTCGAAAATTATAAAAACATCATTAAATTTATCATGTTGTTACAAAATGGTCACTACACGTTATAAAACAATGAAAAGTTTTCATAAGTGTAAGGACTAATTTATAATAATCCGATAAGTTTAATGATCATTTTGTAATAGTTTAATAGAATTTAGTAATAATTCGCAACAGTTCAATAAGTTTAATGACCATTTGATAATTTTTAAAACTTTAATGGTCAAAAATATTAATTTTGCTTAGTTCAGTTTTCATGTGTGTACTTTATACAAAATTATAAAAGGATTACTCGAATTACTGATTTTTTTTGTTTATTTTCGTTAATTCTACAACGGGAGATGACATTAGACTTAATTGAGGGTCGAGCTACTCGTCCAAGTCCGAAGGTCCGTTTGAAATTTAGAAGGATTTGGAAAAATTAATTATTCCCAAAAAATAAGCTCGAATCCTATTTCATAAGGTCCTATAACCAATTGATTTTCCAAGCAACCTCATCATTAGGGATGTTCATAGACGATTAACTGTATTGGAATGACTTATTGGTACGATTATAGAAATACAAAATTTGATATTTTGGTGAATCGTTACCTTATCACCTAAACGGTTAACCAATTTATTCTATACGATTACTTGGTTAATCATGAACCGTTTTACATCTAGTATTATAAATAATATATATTTATTACCACTAATTTTAATAGCTTAAAAAATATCAACCAAATAAATTCAAATAAAGTCTTTAATATTTATATTTAAAAAGTCTTCAAAGTTTAAAGCAATAAAAAGTTTAGCAAAATTTTGTTAACTACACAAATATGACTAATAATCAATAGTTTATATTAACTACACAAATATTAGTAATATTCAATAATTTAATTATAATTTAATATGATTATAAATTTTCTTATGATTATAATTTAATATCATTATAGAATTTTCTTACAATTATTATCTAATATCATTATAAAGTATGGTCTAAGTATGATGACTACACAAATATTAGTAATAATCAATAATTTAATATCATTATAAAATTAATTTTAAATTTCTTTTTGGTTATTTCCGTTAATTATTTAGCAAAAAATCGTAATCGTTTTCGTCCTGTTTAATCGTTAATTTTACCGGTACTGTTACATACCGTTTTGATCCATTTTTACCTGTACGATTACTTATCATTTAATTCGGTTTTCTAATTTTTTAGTACGGTATATCGGTTTGAGTTTTTATGAAGATCTCTACTCGGAATGACTGTTCTTCTCATGTTGTAATTAATCAAATTATGAACTCTTTTCTGAAAATTTGATAACTGGATAAGGGTCACTTTTATCAACATCTACATCACCTTTCATGAAAGATGATCTCCTCCTCAGTAGAACCCTTAGTTTCAACCGACAAAGAAGCCGATTTACTACCACCGCGGCTGCATATGATTTCTTACTCCTAAATTATTATGCCCAAAAAATAAGCTTGAATCCTATAGTAGTATTTGTAAAAATAAATCCATACATTCATTGTCTCCTCCATTCATCTCAGCTCTAGGGTTTTCAATTGCTACCCTAGAATCAGATACATGGAGAATATTCTCTTTTTTGTTTTTAACCTTTTTCTCCGACGACATTAACGATCTAGGACGTTCAAGAGTCGACGGGATCTCGACTAGAGGATCCCGTAAATTCGTGATCTAGTGTGCTCATCAAGGAGTCTTTAAAATCTTCTTTAGTTTTATACAAAGTAAAAGGTTATTTTATAAATGGTATTGATAAATGGATGATTCCACTAGAATTGGTCCTTAATCTATATTACCTAAGATAATCAAAACCTCGATTTTTAACTAACACTGAATTTTGATATTTCTTTTTTTTCTGAGTTCGAATACTATTAAACCACGAAAGTAATTTTATACTGCTTCTACCCTTACACTTTTAAGTGTTCGTTGATCCCCTTGTGCCCCCGTGGTGTAAGGAGCGTTCCCATAGCATCTCATCCTAAAAATGGGACTATACACCCAACGGTTAGCAAACATCTAATTAATTGTTTTTTGGTTGCCCTCCAGTTCCACAATGATTTGTCCAGACTAATCTGGACTGATTCACATTGCACATATGATTTTGGTGGGTGAGTCTCTCAACAGAAATTTTATGCATATACTAGGTCTCGAATTCGAGACATACTTAAACGATATCAAGCTGATTACCACTTGGACCAACTTCGTTAGTACTTAAATACGAAAAAGCAGCAATCAAGACTTTCTTGGTATAAATCCCTTAAAAGTGACATAAAGTCCAATAATTCAAGCCCCAAAGTGATATAAAATAAAATACAACAATTAAACTAAAATTCCATTATATGGAAAGAAAAGAAAATAAAAAACCGGACGCTAATACGTGAAAATGAGGTAGGAGGCTAAAAGCAAACCAGGAAAAAAGATGAGTCCAAGGGAACATGTGACTATCGCAAACCCCATGGAAGGTTTCAACACAGCGTAAGTACCAGTACTGAAAGCAACCACCATTGCTACCATTGCCAAAAACGTTAACCAATCTGCTAGATGAAGCCAAAGAACCAGCAAACGACGGTCGCGCTTGATTAATGACGGGTAGAGAAAGTGGACGAAGATGGCTAACAGAGAGGAAATAAATGCCACTGTGTTTGTTACAATGAAGGCTTTAAAAGCTTCATCACCACTCAATATTACAGTGCCCTTGTCACTCTTGTACCCGCCAGGTACGGTGAATGCGGCGGCGAATGTTACGGTTGCGACCAGCGTCGCCACCAATAAGTGAGTCTGTCTGCTCTTCTCCAAGATTTTGTGTTCTGAGACTTCCTTCTCCTCTTCCTCCTTTTTCATGTGGTCGCCGAATTGGTAAACCGGTATCCCCACCACTTGTACGTTGTTAACAATATCTTTTAACACTTTCTGGATTTGTTCCTTCTGCAATGCATTGTAATTGTTGGATTATTCAGCAATGATTTTCTTATATGATTCTTTGAATCCTTTCAAAAGTCAATTTTATGACATAGTAGCTGCTATTTAATTGATAATAAGTGGAGTAGTAAGTAGGGGAGGTACAACAAGTCATCAAACTAATTGATATCATATATGTAACAAACAATAATCCAAGATTTGTAACCTTTTACAAATTATTTTTTGCCATCTTGACTGACGGTCATGGACTAACATGATAACAATATGTAATTTCATATACCAAAATGATAAAAAAACTTAAAATATCTAAGTGATAAAAATGGACAAGTTTAAAGACCACTAATTAGTCGGAGTGAGGTGCTTACTGCTTACCTTAATGTCTAAATCCCAAAAGTCGAAGTCAGGGAGTCGACGGAAGAAATGATTCCAGAGAAGTTGATCATGTCGAAGGTTGTCAACGGCAGCGCCGGAGATGAGCGCTTGGAGAGGCGTATTCCCGTCGGCATCCTTTTCATGTAGAAGATTTGTAATCGTTGAGTCCTTAATCTTGTGTTTAATGCCATGTAAGAATCTATTCATTTTTTTGGTAGGTAATGTAGCAACAGCGATATGAAGGAAATTCCAGCCTCTGTTGTCAACAATTTAACAGCAGCCTGGACAATGGGAGACTATGGCTTCCATTATTCGTATATAACCTTGCAAGGCTGCCATATAAAGAGCCAACATCCCTCTCTCTTTATCTCTTACATAAGCAGTCGATGCATCGGCTTTTAACAACACATCCACTTCCAAATGGCAACCCAAATACGCGGCGTAGTGAAGTGGAGTCCGGCCTTTGCCATCGGTTCCTTTGGTTAATTCCTTCTTTGCCTCCAATAGTTTCGCAATAATCACTGCCAATTAATATACTTAGATTGAGTGTTTTTGACCAATTAGGTGCTTACACGTGACAACTTGTGTTTATTTAAATTTTGATAGAATAATATGTAGGACAAAAATTCTCAGCTTTTTTAGTGTCCCTTCTGTGCCCTAACACTAAAAATTTAAATTCTAAGTCCTAACTCTAAATTCTAAATCCTAAACCATGAACCCTAAACATTAAAAAGTACACTTCACTATTAATTCCCTAAACTCTAATTTTAAATTTAATTTTTTAATATAGGACATAGAAAGGAGTACCGAAAAGTAACAATAGTTATAGTGCAAAAATAGCAACAAAATGGGTAATATATAGCAAATGAACTCACTTCGATCTCTGAAGCCCGTGACGGCCGCATGCAAAGCTGTCGTACCATCAGGGCCGCCATAATCTATTGATTTGCAATGGTCCAATATTTCAGCTACCACATTCCCATTACCACTCCTCTTGACAGCTATGTAGAGTGGAGTCTCGCCCATATTATTAGCAGAGAATGAAAAATCAGGATCTAATTCCTTCAGCAGCAGCCTCACAACGTTATCACTTCCAGCTGCCTTATGGAAAGCAGTATTTCCCTCCTTATCCTTCACCGTCAGCATCTTCCTCAGCCAGCTACCGCCGGTTGCCTCCGACGACGCCCCCTTCTCCAGGTCTTCACGTGGCTCTACTTTGGCGCGTTCAATGAGGAACTTGACTATTTCATGATAATTATATTGAACCGCTACGTGCAATGGGATTTCTCCTTTGTCATTGGGTTGAAGCAGCAGCTGCGGGCACTTGTCCACCAGTTGTTCCGCGAAATTACTGCAGAACTCTTTTTCGGATCTCCTTTTGGGGAAGCACAGGAACCTTGTCTCAGTTTTAACAACCTCGCGGACTCCGGTTCTGGCGAAGATACGGAGAGCTGAGTTGTGCCTTCCGTCAACCAGGCAATGAAGGTCGCCTTGATACTTATTAAAGGGTTCCATGTTACCTTCAGCAGCTCTGAACAAATCACTGTTCATGAATTTGATGGCCGTGGATGAATCCAACTGCTTCATTTTACAATTAAGTCTGTAACTATTCTCCAAGCCAAGGCAGGTAAACAATGGAACCCTCTTGCCTTTTTATGTCTCGTCCCTGTCATTATTTTATATCTTCATAATCGTTTAATTTAATGTGGTCGTCTCTTGTCAATTAACTTTAATCTTTATTCCATCAATTAACTTTATCGTCACTTCATAAATACATACCTTTGCCCGGCCTTTTTTATTAGTTCACGTTTAACACACTTTATTCTAGTCTTAAGTGTTAAGATAAGAATCTTTCTCATATTCTAAATTATATTTAAATAAATTACTCAAACAATAAAAAAGAATCAATTTATCAGTACTTTATAAGATGGGGCGTATGGCTATTTTAAAGTCTTCATATTATATGGATTATTTGGGAAATTAAGTAGGCTGATCAGATGCAAAATGATTCTTTTAAATTACCAAATACATAACTTTATTCCATCATATTATATAGTTGTACCTTTTGCTTTTGGACGGACGATGCCATCCAGTTTTCATTATTTTGTATTATGTGGGGAGGTGTCAGGACTGTGCCTGCAATCGGAACTCAAGAATCTGCAAAATAAAAAATAAGGGAGAAGAAGAAGAAATTTCGAAGAACAAGATAGGGAAAAGATAGTTATTTGACAGTCGTATCAAGTCTATGTTTTGTAAGATATGATGGTGTGACAGAGTAATCATAACTGTCAATAAATAGACTTAACTGGTAGGTTAGGCGATTTTAATAGTCATCTTATCAGAGCACAATTATTTTCTTGATAATGATGTAGCCTGAAGATTTCAAAGGCTTGTGTGTAGAGACTTGTAAAATGCGGATAAGTGCCATATGGAGACGAAGTTGCGGAAGCGGAGACATGCTATGCGGGGACGTAATAACGGAAAATATAATAGATATATCAATTGACCCTAGTTAAAAGAATGTTATAAAGTGGCATGAGTCGAGACTTGTAAAATGTGGATACAACGCTTGAGTTTATAAAATAGTGAATTAATTCCTCTATAGGGACGTTCGAAAGGAACTTGTTGGACACAACTTTACGGCCTTGCCTTGATAATATGTGCTTATGAGTGGCTCTAAACGATTATAATATTAGGGTTAGGTTATTGTGTTAGACAAAAAATGAGTCCTATTGGAGAAAAAGTTGTATTTATAGTCTGATATTAGGGTTGGGCCAAACTTCAATTTAAATCCAATGTTTGTTTAAAACTTAACACAAATAAGAGCTTGTTTTAATGTCAAAGGCAGGGGAAGCCTTATATTGTTGTAGGTCACATGTTAAAACCCCAGCAATTACATTTTGTATTTTATTTTTGAAACAAGACTTAGAACATATAATTTTTTTGGTTGCCCTTTTGGATTTTTGAAAACCGTGTCACACACCTAGTTTTGGTAGTTAAGTCTCCCAACATAAATTTTCTACAAACACAAAGCCTCGAACTCGAGACCGGCTTAAGCTATACCAAGCTGCTTACCACTTGGATCAACCTATTGGTAAACTCATATAATTTAACGTGAAAGATTCATAGATCAGATGGCCGAGGTAAGACGAAATGGGTTGTAGGCTTAAATCTCCACAAATACAATGATTTTATATTTTTATGCCTCAAAAATAAAATGGGAATATTTCAAATTATAAAATAAATTATAGAACTCATAATTTTTTTGTTGTCCTCTCGGTTCCGTAGTGTTTTGCCTGACTAATCCGGACTGACCCGCGTTGTACACCTGGCTTTGATGAGCGAGTCTCCCAGAGGGGATTTTCTGCATAAACAAGGCATCAAAACTTGGGACCTGCTTAAGCGATACCAAGCTGCTTACCACTTGGACCAATCCCGTTAGTTAAAACTTGTAACACCTTCAACCCGGATGTCACATTTAGGCCTCAAGCCCAAACCATTACTATAAAATTTTGCATTTAGATTTAGCCCAAACCCACTTCATTCATAAAATCCATAACGTTCAATATTCCAAAATAGATTCATAGTTAAAACGTTACATGAGAAGCTCCATTTAAATACATAATTAAAAGCATTCGACTTGATATTTAAATCCAAAAATAAGAGTTACAATATAACATAGGGTCTTACAAATACATAGCCCAATATATCTAAGTATTGTACTCAGAAAACGAGTTGATGCTGAAGTCCTACTCCGATGGTGCTCCAACGATGCACGTCAACCTACTAACCTATAAACAAAAACAACAATTTCGAACGCTGAGCTAACGAAGCTCAGTAGATACACTTCCACTCAACCATGCTTCATGCAAATCATAAATATGAGCATGTAGCTAAGAGAATGATATCATGGCATAAAAATAACAATATTGGCTCTACCTCTAGCTGCATAAACACATAGCAAACATGTAACCCCCTCAGATTGATAAGGTAATCCAATTCGATCTGAGGTGTCACATTAGGGTCACAAGAGTGACCCACGGTAAAATTTTAAATAAATTAATTGTCAAACATTTAAAATCATAAAACAAATTATGAATTAAAACATAAGTTTTGAAAATCATTTGAACAATAAAAAAAATCATGGTTCAAGTTACAATAAAAGTTTCAGACTCTAATATAAAAACAAGACGTGATATACATGCTTCCTAATTACACGAGTACCGTACTCCGCAAGCAGTGCCGAAAGAACTCCCATACTGATGTCGGTAATTGACCATGTTCAATCATTTAGAACCTGCGACGCGTGAGCTTGGAAAAGCTCAGTAATACAAAACTACCAAAAGATGCTAAAGGCAAAAGCAAGTATATGGCAAAACATAAAGTTGTCATGGTGTTTCGGGCAACAATAGAGTCTAATTTTGATTTGATATTCCAATAAAGTGATTTATCAGAAGGTAACAGAGTTATTCTTTCTTCGACCACTCAAGTATCAGTCGAGAAGTCTATTGTTTGAAGAATTAGAAGAGAGGTAGTTTATGGAAGTTGATCTCGGAAGTTTAGTGTGTTTCATTGAGTGCAGATATGAGCCATATAAAGAGTTTCGAACGATGGTAAATTAATTCAGTAGGGTATATTTAAAAGAGACAAGAAGATTTTATTTATAACTTAACTACCCTCCAACCGTACTCCAGTATGCAGTTCCCTAGAATTGCATAAATATGGGGCATTAACCCAAGCTCATTGGGCGTAGGTGCCATCCTAAGGAGATACCTTAGGTCTAGTAGGAATCAACCTAGCCGAAGCATAGGAACTTGAAACAGTAGGAATCACCCTAGCCGGAGCATAGGAACCTGGTATAATAGGAATTACTAGTCGGATCAGGGCTGAACCTGCAGTGACTTTATATTCTTTCCCAAGTACCCCAATAAAATAGTCTAGGCAGTAATAACAGTAATCAGTTGTAAACAGTGATAGTAGTAGATATAAAGTAGATAATTATTTTTAGTAAAATAATAGCCAGAGAGCCTGTTTTTCAGATCAGATACAAAGGTATATTTCAAACAGATAAATGTCATGATTCAGGTCAAGGGACATTATTGGGTTCAAATCGGAGAGAATATTCATGTGCACTTGGAACACACTAGATGGAATAATTTATTACTCAGAGGTCCTTGATAATCACAGAAAGGAGACACTAAACTATAGTCCATTCTAGACTGATTTTAGAATCAAGAACCTCATTCAAAGAAATTTGATAGATATTGACTTCATCTAGGTATTCAGGAATTATATAGCAAGATTATTTAGAATTTCTGGTATATCATGATTATGTAAGAATTCAAATATATCATGATAGATTTTGGGAAGCCGGGCACATCAGGTTCAATCAAGATTCCAGATATATCAAGAGAGTTCCAGACAATTTTACTCATAAGGACATTTTGGTCATTTTAACACCCCAGGACAATTTTGTAATTTAACCCCGATAGGGTAAGTCAGTAACTTTCTGTACTGAAGATTGATGGCTACTTATCAAGCTTCCAAGTCCATTCTATTAAACACATCTTATAAATGCGTTACTTCTCAAGCATTTGAATAGGTACACCTCACACGTGTTTAATGTTTAGTTCTAGCTGTGTGGTATAGCTGAGCAAGTTATCATCACAGATTATACTGGAACGAGCCTCGAATGGTTGAACATGCATTTGTGTAGTATTCTTCCATTATTGTAACAATATTAAGAATGACTGACATACATAAGTCATGCTTTACACACACAGAGCATTACAATCATTTGCGGTTTATTAAAAATTTAAAAATTTCCAACCTTTCACATATCTTAAGTCACGTGGGTTTTCAATTATTTAAGGGCTTAATGGTATTTCAGTCATTCAAGTACTTTCGGTACTTTCAAACAATTCATTCATTTCAGAACTCAAGGGTTTATCCATCATTTTGGTTAATTTATAAATTTAGTGCCTGAGGATATTTCAGTCATTTCAATCAATTTAGTCTTTTTGGTCATTTTAATTTATTTAGGCTTACGAAGAACTCCAAAAAAATTATCCTCAAAGACCTATTCTGAATTCAGGATAAATCCAAGTATTTTACATTCTCGGAGATATAAATCTTGTTACTGTATCATTCTATGCTAATTGGGGTTTTTAGATGAATTAGTCATTTTACCAAATCAAGTGTAGATTCCCAGATTGTTTTTATTGTCAAGGGTATTTTAGTCATTCTTGCACTTCAAGGGCATTTATGTTATTTCTTAACTTAGCATTTTAAAAATTAAATCAGTAACAAGCATAACTAGGTTTAGCATCATAGTCTTATCAATTATTCATGGATCTCAGAAGTTCTTACTGATCATCAAATTCCTTATGGAATCATTCGGGTCTTATCCAATTTATTAGCCTTTTACCGTAAACATAATAACTTTAAAATAAACAACGGTAATTACATGATCAATTACATTTATTCATGCATTAATCAATTAACAACGAGTTCCATGAAGCATACAATGGGTAGTAAAGTATTACCTCGACTCCGGCTACATCGGTCGACCTTTGATACACTCATTGATCGCTCTTGAACTCGAATTTGATGTCCCTTAAAATTCTCAGATACAGGGAATGTGAATACCTTCAATTATATAAATTTCATATTTAGTACTTATTCATATTACTCTTAACTGAACAATTAGATACATAAGCATGCATAGGTTCAAGGTCAAATTTAGAGCCTCTAATTTTTGACTTTTTGGGTCAAAGTTAACGCTACATCAGCAGTCAATGCTAACGTCATGCTGACATCAACAGTCAATGGTCAATGGTCAACAGGGTTGACTCGGTTGAGTGAACTTGGGCAAGTTGACTTAGTTAACGAGTTGACTCGAGCGAGTTGACTCATGCGAGTTGACTCAGGCAACGAGTCAGGCCAGATAGGTTCAGGTCAAGTTTTAGTCAACTCGAGTCAGATTGGGTCAACTGGGTTAACTCGGCCGTGTTAACTCATTGGGTTGACTCAGACAGTTCGATTTAGATTAAATCAGGTTAGACTGGGTCTGGTCAGACAGATTCAAGGGCAAACTGATCATGGTGGTTGAAAATCGCCACTGATGGCGCGTGTGAACTAGTAGACAGGAAAACACCCCCAAAAATGTAGAAAACAACTTTTAATTCAACCATTTAAATTTAAGAGGCTTTCCGTAGCTTACAATGACAGAAAATGCGGTAAAAAGAAGGAATTCGTTCAGTTCTCTAATTTTCTGACAACCACAGAAGCGCGACGAAATAGAGATCTACGACTAGGGTTTTGGTCGTCCTGAGATGCTGATCATGATGACGTCTACGACTTCTCGCCATGATGCCAGACGATGGCGAATATGCCAAAAATAGTAACGACGAATTCAAAGGTTTCTTACAACCTTCAGACCGACCTCCACAACAATTGATGAGGCTTCCCGACGAGTGGCTTATGATAAGTGTTCAAAAGTACTATTTTTCTTACCCTTTTTACTCATATTATTGTTAGACTTAGGCTCATATTAGTTGCATAGTTAGCCATTCATGCATTAATCCATGTTTCCTTCAATCGTTGAGCTTGATTACATAACTTGGTGATTTTTGTGGAAATAGATGCTGCTTTGGTGTGTTTTTGTGTGTATGTGCAGGATCACTTGCCAAAGCAATGCCGAGCTAGTTGCCAGGGCAATGCATGAAGGATATGCCGAGCTAGTTGCCAGGGCAGTGCATGAAGGAGACGCCGAGCCAGTTGCCATGGCATTTGTCGACAAAGACCAAAAGCAATATGGATGTCGAAATTCATGATTTTACAAGCCCAAGATGACATGGAGCAAGGTCCAAGCCCAAAGGAATTTGATTGCCATGCAGAGATTAAAGAAGAATTAAATTCCAAGTGGATAGGAGAAGTTCTAATAGGAATAAAATTATAATAAAGAATTATATTCTTTAAAGATAATTTAATTCCAACTCAAACTCCTCCTCAAAGAAGGACTTTGGCCTAGCCCTATAAATAGCAAGAGATTTCGACAATTCAAGGGGGAGAGCAAGAGGGAAATTTCGACAAGTCCAAGTAGGGCAAGGAGGATAGAATTTTCGACAAGCATCAAGGGCAAGGAGGATTTCGACAAGCCTCTTCCTTCATCTTTGTTCGATTGGGTTCATGCTAGGGATTAATTATCTTGTGTTTCTTTGGAACCTAGCCATGAACTAAATTTACTTGGCTATGGTTATTGTGTTTTGTGGTTGTGAGAAACTATTGGTTTTTGTTTAGGTAATAAGAGTTTGCACTTTTCTATTTCAAGGTTTATTCATTCTTGGTTCCTATTATTGCTTATGCAGTGAATTGGGAGAGGATCTCGTGATTTCATCCATTTATCTAATATCGGGAGAGTTAGATTCAAGAAACGAATGAATATGATCTTTATGCAATCCAATGATGGTGAAGATTAATCCGGCTTAGGAATAAGTTAAGGATTTCAACGGCTAAGAGGAGCGCAAGATTGGTTGTTGTTCACCCTTGATTCACGCAGGATGTATTATCAAGGCATGCACAAGTAGCTAGAGTTTCGACTTAGGGATAAGAAGAAACCATTGAAGAACGCTCCGCCAACCTTGAAGTTGCTGCCCGATCGCCCAAGTAGTTGCCCAACTAGTCGCCCAAGCAACCATCAATTAGTTGCCAAGGCAACCCGTTGTAAAGTCGCCACGGCAACCGAGTTGCCCATGCACTCTTTTACCAAGACAATCCAATCGGCTATCACACCTCAACTCACGATAACCTAGCCTATCTCTCTCAATTGAATTCATCTTTTATTTTATTTTATTGCTTTCTAGATTAGTAATTAGTTAAACTTGATAATCCTTTACTTGTGTTTTTACTTTTACAAAGATTGCAAGAGACTAGATTCTTGAAGTGGCACCAATCCCGTGGAGACGATATCTTTTATACTATAACTTGCGACGTGTATACTTGCACAATTGCGTAGCACTTATTACGCGCAACAAGTTTTTGGCGCGCGTTGTCGGGGATTGGCAATAGCGACTTTGTTTTTACTTTCTTGCACTTTCTTTTTATTTTTCTTGTTTAAAATTCAAAGGGCTAACAAACTTTGGTTTTGCATTGGTATATGACCAGTATGAGACCGACTTCACCGTAATATCCCTTTGATCCGTAAATCGAACGAACCTTACAAAGACTTAGACGAAGGATAAGAGAAGCAAATGGCAAATCAAGACGGCAATATTAATCAAGATGTTCGAGCAGGAGGAGGAGTGATTCTTGCGAAACAGAACTATTCGAGACTATCTTGAAGAAGATCTTGATGGACTTAACCGGTGAGTTGTCGCACCCGAAATTGAAGCCGACCACTTTGAGTTGAAACCGGTAATGTTTAATATGATCAACACAATAGGTCAATTTGGCGGCTCAAAGAATCAAGATGCACGACAACATCTGAAATCTTTCCTCGAGATTTGCAACTCGTTCAAGATACACGGAGTTACCCCGATGTCCTACGATTACGATTATTCCCTATTCACCGAGGGATAGGGCGAAAGCATGGCTAAATAGCATTCTGCGGATCCATAGCATCTTGGACTGATCTTTGTCGTGATTTCCTTGCTAGATTTAATCCTACAAATTTAATCGATAAGCTTCAGAACGACATTACTTCTTTTCGGCAGGCTGATGATGAATCCATGTACGAGGCTTGGGAGCGATATAGAGAACTTCTACATAAATGCCCTCTACACGGATTCCCGGTGTGGACTCAAGTAACAATGTTTTACAACGCCGTGAATACACCAACAAGGATGATGCTAGATGCCTCGCAAACGACATACTCTTAGATAAGTCACGGGAGGAAGCAATGCAAATTTTAAACAGGCTGGCCAAGAATGATTATCAATTCCCATCTACTAGAAGAGGAGGAGTTAGACGCTAAGCCACAATACATGAACTAGGATCATCGATTCAATTTCGCACACAGTTGGCCGCTTTAACCAAGATGGTCCGAACATGCAAAAACCAAACAACACACATGAAGTCAAGGTAATGGATTCTTTTTGTGAGTTATGTGGTGATAACCATAATTCTTCCGAATGTATGCGAGAATCCGAATCCAAATTTTCTATGTGGGGAATTACAATCGGGCAACAACATGATGTCAAATACATACAATCCAAATTGGAAGAAGCACCGAATTTTTCATGGAGTAATCCCAACAATGCTCTAAACCGTAACAATCGTAATGCACAAGCATCGGGATTCCAAAGAATATATGCCACGGCAATGATGCCGCGAAGAACAACCGACAACATCTAGTTCTTTGGAAAATTCTCTAAATGCTTTTATGATGAAAACTGAATCTTATATGGCTGAGAATAGTAATTTCATAAAAAGAACTGATGCTTTTATTAACAGAGGACGAGATGAGATTGCGTAACCAAGAGGCGGCAATCAAATCATTGGAAAATCAAGTCGGACAATTTGCTCAAAATCAACACTAGACCACAAGGAGGTTTACCTAGCGATACTCAAGTCGCAAGAGGAACTGGCCATGAGCAATGTAAGGCAATCACCACCAGTGGTGGCCAACAACTTAGAGAGGTTCAAACCCGCTCGTCAAACAAAACTCCACAAAAAGATCAAGACGAACCTAGCGGCAAAGTCTCGGATGCTGAACCGTGAATTGCCGCGGCAACCGCAATAAACATGCCTCGACAACCGATGACGCCTCGGCGTCTTGTGATAAGCATGCCTCAAAGAACCCCAGATTGATAACGCATCGGCAACTCCGGATGTCCCGGCAATGCCGTCAATCGTGTTTCAAACCAATGAAAGGATAGAAGATATCCGACTTCCACCACCATTCCCACAAAGATTGAAGCGACAAAAGCAAGAATACCAATTCAAGAAGTTTCTTGATATCCTAAAGCAAGTCCACATCAACTTGCCATTGGTGGAAGCAATTGAACAAATGCCAAACTATGCCAAGTTTCTTAAAGACATTGTGTCCAAGAGAACAAGGCTAGGAGAGTTTGAAACAATTTGCCGCGACAGAGGGATGCATGGCAATGTTGCACAATCGCATGCCGCCAAGTTGAAGGATCCCGAAGTTTCACAATACCCTGTTCTATTGGAAATCACTATGTCGGGAAAGCACTATGCGACCTAGGGGCTAGCATAAACTTGATGCCTAAATCGGTTTTTCAGAAACTAGGAATCGGGAAGGCAAGACCTACAATGCGATTATGCTGCAGCTAATGCCGATGCAGATCCTATGTGCATCCGAGGGAAAAAATCGAGGACATACTGGTAAAAGTTGATAAATTCATTTTTCCCGCTGACTTTATTGTTTTGGATTGTGAAGCAGATGAGCATGCACCTATCATTCTCGGGAGACCATTCCTAGCGACAGGGAGAACCTTGATCGACGTTGAAAAGGGAGAACTCACAATGAGGGTGAATGACCAGCGTAAAACTAAATGTGTTCCAAACACTAAGGCAAGCCGATGATCCAGAAGAATGCCAACTACTTCATGCCATGGTAGAATTTAACTTCGATGAGGAATTTAGTTGCCTCGGCAACTACATTGCCGATCAAGAGGAACTTGAGGAGTATGAAGAACCGGTCAATGAGGAACAGCGGAAGAGGCAAATTGGCTAGTCAATCGACCAGGTACATACTTTGAACCACCGGACTACTCGGTAAGGAAGGTAAGATCGAAAAACCCTCTATCGAAAATCCACCAATTCTTGAGTTGAAACAATTGCCGAGCAAATCAAATATGTATACTTAGGGACCGATAATACATTACCTGTAATTATTTCTTCTAAGTTACAGCTGGAAAGCAAAAAAAGAAGCTGATCAACATGTTGAAACTACATAAAAAGGCAATAGGGTGGACAATTGCCGACTTGAAGGGAATTAGCCGGCGGTGTGCATGCACAAGATCTTGTTGGAAGATGATCACAAACCTTCAATTGAGGCCCAGAGGAGACTGAATCATGCCATGAAAGGGGTTGTAATGAAAGAAATCATCAAGTGGCTTGACGCCGGCATTATATACCCTATCTCCGATAGTACGTGGGTAAGTCCGGTACAATGTGTGCCGAAAAGGGAGGTATAACAAAGGTAAGCAATGAAAATAATGAACTTATCCCAACCAGATCGTGACCGGTTGGAGGGTTTGTATGGACTATCGAAAGCTAAACAAAGCCACTAGGAAAGATCACTTCCCATTACCCTTTATTGATCAAATGCTTGACCGTCTTGCGGGTAAACCCTTTTCTTGTTTTCTTGATGGTTATTCAGTTACAATCAGATTGCCATAGCACCAGAAGATCAAGAAAAGACAACCTTCACATGCCCCTACGGTACTTATGCCTTCCGAAGGATGCCGTTTGGATTATGTAACGCCCCGGCAACCTTCCAAAGATGTATGATGGCGCTCTTTTCAGACATGGTCGAAGACTTCCTTGAGATCTTCATGGATGATTTTTCGGTTTTTGGTAATGACTTCGACGGCTGTCTCGGCAATTTAGAGAGGGTGTTGGCAAGATGCGAAGAAACAGATTTAGTCCTCAATTGGGAGAAATGCCACTTTATGGTAGATGAAGGAATAGTGCTCGGCCACAAGATTTCATCCAAGGGAATTGAAGTAGACAAAGCCAAGGTGGACGTGATCGAGAGATTACCCCACCAATTTCAGGTTAAAGGAATTCAAGTTTTCTCGGACATGCGCAGTTTTTTACAGGAGGTTCATTCATAATTTTTCTAAAATCACTAAACCCTTGTGTAATCTGCTTGAACAGGATAAAGTCTTTGATTTTGATGATTCTTGCACCCAAGCATTCAAAACCCTAAAGAAAAAGCTTGCCTCGCACCCATTGTCGCTCCACCGTTGGGCGCTACCTTTTGAGCTCATGTGTGATGCAAGTGATTTCGCGGTAGGAGCAAATCCTAGGCCAACGCACAGGTAAGACATTCCATGTGATATACTACGCTAGTAAAACTCTTAACGATGCTCAAGTGAATTACACAACAACGGAGAAAGAGTTACTAGTCAGTTTTTCGCATTTGACAAGTTCCGATCCTATTTAATTGGTACAAAGGTAATTGTTCATACGGACCATTCGCAATCAAATACTTATTTGCTAAAAAGGATGCTAAACCTCGTTTGATTCGTTGGATATTACTTTTACAAGAATTTGATATTGAAATTAAGGACAGAAAAGAAACAAAAATCAAGTGGCGATCACTTATCACGTTTGGAACGCAATAGGGAGGAGGACGCGGATCTAGAGATATGTGATGCATTCCCGATGAACAAATTCTAATCGCCTCGGAACCCTTGACGCCTCGGCAGCCCATGACGCCGCCTCGGCAACCATGGATGCACACGCCGGCAACTCTCGACGCCACAGCCCGCCTTTTGACGCACACGCCTCAGCAATTTTGGGAGCGAGACACTACGGCAAAGACATGCCTCGGCAATACCCTGCACGCAGATTTAGTTAACTTCCTTGTTTGTGGTATTTTTCCGTATGGCATTACTCACCAAGGGAAGAAGCGGTTCCGCCATGATGCTAAGCATTACTTTTGGGACGAGCCTCTTTTGTTTAAACAATGTGCAGATCAGGTTATACGCCGATGTGTCCTCAAGAAGAGCAACAGAATGTACTCCGACAATGCCATTCTTCACCCTATGGAGGACATTTTGGAGGAACTCGTATCATGCGCCAAAGTCTTGCAATCCGGTTTGTATTGGCCAACATTGTACAAAGATGCCCAAGACTTTTACAAGCAATGTGATCGCTGCGGAGGGACGGCAATATCTCTAGACGACATGAGATGCCACTCGAACATCATCGAGGTAGAACTGCTTCGATGTATGGGGATCGATTTTATGGGACCTTTCCCATCGTCATTCGCAACCTCTACATCTTACTCGCCGTCGACTATGTGTCTAAATGGGTAGAGGCAGCTGCAGTTCCCAACGATGATTCCAAGACCGTGCAACGATTCCTGCAGAAAAACATATTTACACGGTTTGGGATGCCGAGAGCAATTATCAGCGACGGGGGCAAGCATTTTGACAATAGACTAATTGCCAAGATGTTGCAACGCTTCGGCATATCACACAAGATCGCCACGGCATATCACCCACAAACCAACGGGCAAGCGAAATTTCCAACCGGGAGTTGAAGGGAATACTCGAGAAAGTTGTAAATCCTCAAGGAGGGATTGGTCATTAAGACTAGATGACGACTTTGGGCATATCGCACTACCGCATTCAAAACACCATTAGGTATGTCCCCTTCCGCTTGTCTATGGTAAAACATGTCATCTACCGGTGGAAATCGAGCACAAGGCGTACTGGGCAATCAAGACCGTGAATATGGATTGGGAAAGTGCCGGACAAAAGCGCTTGATGGATCTCAATGAGATAGAAGAATTTCGTGCACTCGCCTATAACAATGCACGAATCTACAAGGAGAAAACAAAGCGATGGCATGACAAGAAACTATTGCCACGGCAATTCACGCCAGGGCAACTAGTTCTCCTATTCAATTCTCGGCTAAAACTTTTCCCGGGAAAGTTGAAATCAAGATGGTCGGGACCATTCGAAGTCGTCAAACCATTCTCCCACGGTGCTGTGATAATCAAGTCCATCTCTGACAACCATGAATTCAAAGTTAATGGACAAAGATTGAAGCACTACAATGGTGCCCATGTGGAACGTAACAAGGAAGTGGTCAATCTAGGAGATGCATGAGCATGCTCTCCCTTTTGATATTTTTATTTTTATTTATTTTTATTTTTGTTTTTGTCGATTATTTAATTATTTATTTTTCATTTTTTTTTTTTTTTTTTTTTTTTTTATTATCTTGCCGATTATTAGTAGTTTTAGGATAGATTTTTTTATTCAAGTCTAAGAATCCTATTACACATCTTTATTTATTTTCTTTATTAGTTTATCTTTAATTTTAATCCTTATTTGATTTGTTTTTGAATTGTAGGAAAGGAAGTTCAAGATAAAGAAGGAATTCTAAACCAAGTAGGAAAACATCTTCAACAAGGAAACTAATGGGTTGAATCTAAGGCTTATATAAAGCCTCCAATTCATCCTAACCAAAACCCTTGTCGACAACTCCTACAAAACCCTAAACCCTTTTTCGTTTTACCTTAAACCCTAACCCCACCCACCTATCGATTCTATACAACCCATCACCCTTAACCTATTCCTACTTTCTATCTTGCAACTTTTTAGTTTCTTTTCTTTTCTTTGTTTTTTTTACTCACAACCAAGATCATACATGGCATCCAAGATTAAACTTTTAGTTCATCCAAGTTCCTCCAAAGAACCAAGATACAAGAAGTTTGCTACACCAAGGTTCAAGAAAGATTTCAATCCAAGTTTGAAAGCCTAAGATTCATGAAGAACAAGGCTTTGAATACTCCAGATCTCAAGATTTCGACCTTGAACCATTCATCTTCAAAAGGATTGCACATCAAAAGTGGCAAATCTTTTGCCATCAACCGAACCGGTAACATCTCATGGGTAAGAGAATTCTATGCTCACTCACCTAACCCGGATAATCCTTATGTTTTTGTTCGTGACAAGGCCATACTTATAAGTCCCGAAAGCATCAACACCTTTACGGACTTTACATTGAGAAGGACGAGCATCAAGCCTTCGTTGACCAAATCAATCCAAAGCAACTCGACAAGGTGCTTCAAGAACTCACTCAACCAGGAACTCATTGGAACGACGGTAAATACAAGGGCACGGTAAATCGCCTTCGGCTAAAACCCGAGGCAAAACTATGGAATAAGTTTGTTAAAACTTCTTTAATGCCCTCCACACACAATACTACCGCTGATATACCACGCCTTTTGCTCATACATTCTATTTTGCATAATCGCATCATTAACATTGGAAAAATTATTTGCGATGAGATTTTTGTATGCAGCTCAAAAGATAAGGGTTATCTTTTCTTCCCTTGCTTAATTTCCAATCTTTGCAAGGAGATGCATGTCCCGAGTGAGTCCACCGATGAAAAAGCCCTACCCAAGTCCTGGTTGGAATCAAGCACTAATCCGGAAGCTAATGGGAGAGGCACCGGGAGATTCTTCAAGGCCCCCAATTGTCACGGCAACTCCTGCCGCCGCGCAATCCCTAATGCCCAAGCACCTAACGCCAGGCAACTCGCCATTAATCCCGGACACATTGAAGCACTTTTGCACCCATTGGAAAGCCGCCTAAGGCAAATTGAAGATCGGCAACTAATGTTCATGCGGTACATGAAGGAGCACAACAATGCCATCACCCAAGTCATCCTAGAAAGGTACCCGGACAACCGTGTGCCGCTCCCAATATTTCCCGCCGATATCCTTGCCACGCAAACCAAGGAAGCCGACGCCACGGCAACCAACCCCGACAACGCCCGGCAACCACCGAAAAAGCCAAAGGTAAAGCACCTATGCCTGAATCAACTCCTACGGAATCATTTTCGATTTTTCAGATTCGGACGAGTCCTCCATTGAACCAATAAAGACCGCACCAATTGAATCCTCCAAACGAAAAGCCATTGACATTGATGAAGAGGATGATGAGGACAACCCGCACGAGGATCGATCCCACCACCGGCAACAAGAAAACAACCATTGCATTCAAGCAAGAAAATCAAGACGCCAACTAGAAGGAAACTAATCATCTACGATGACGAACTCTCGAGTAAGTCCTCGTATGAATCGCTGAGCTTGATTACATAACTTGGTGATTTTTGTGGAAATAGATGCTGCTTTGGTGTGTTTTTGTGTGTATGTGCAGATCACTTGCCAAAGCAATGCCGAGCTAGTTGCCGTGGCAATGCATGAAGGATATGCCGAGCTAGGCATTTGTCGACAAAGACCAAAAGCAATATGGATGTCGAAATTCATGATTTTACAAGCCCAAGATGACATGGAGCAAGGTCCAAGCCCAAAGGAATTTGATTGCCATGCAGAGATTAAAGAAGAATTAAATTCCAAGTGGATAGGAGAAGTTCTAATAGGAATAAAATTATAATAAAGAATTATATTCTTTAAAGATAATTTAATTCCAACTCAAACTCCTCCTCAAAGAAGGACTTTGGCCTAGCCCTATAAATAGCAAGAGATTTCGACAATTCAAGGGGGAGAGCAAGAGGGAAATTTCGCAAGTCCAAGTAGGGCAAGAGGAGAGAATTTTCGACAAGCATCAAGGGCAAGGAGGATTTCGACAAGCCTCTTCCTTCATCTTTGTTCGATTGGGTTCATGCTAGGATTAATTATCTTGTGTTTCTTTTGGAACCTAGCCATGAACTAAATTTACTTGGCTATGGTTATTGTGTTTTGTGGTTGTGAGAAACTATTGGTTTTTGTTTAGGTAATAAGAGTTTGCACTTTTCTATTTCAAGGTTTATTCATTCTTGGTTCCTATTATTGTTTATGAGTGAATTGGGAGAGGATCTCGTGATTTCATCCATTTATCTAATATCGGGAGAGTTAGATTCAAGAAACGAATGAATATGATCTTTATGCAATCCAATGATGGTGAAGATTAATCCGCTTAGGAATAAGTTAAGGATTTCAACGGCTAAGAGGAGCGCAAGATTGGTTGTTGTTCACCCTTGATTCACGCAGGATGTATTATCAAGGCATGCACAAGTAGCTAGAGTTTCGACTTAGGGATAAGAAGAAACCATTGAAGAACGCCCGCCAACCTTGAAGTTGCTGCCTGGGCCGCCAAGTAGTTGCCCAACTAGTCGCCTAAGCAACCATCAATTAGTTGCCAAGGCAACCCCGCAGTAAGTCGCCACGGCAACCGAGTTGCCCATGCACTCTTTTACCAAGACAATCCAATCGGCTATCACACCTCAACTCACGATAACCTAGCCTATCTCTCTCAATTGAATTCATCTTTTATTTTATTTTATTGCTTTCTAGATTAGTAATTAGTTAAACTTCTATAATCCTTTACTTGTGTTTTTACTTTTACAAAGGCAAGAGACTAGATTCTTGAAGTGGCACCAATCCTCGTGGAGACGATATCTTTATACTATAACTTATGACGTGTATACTTGCACAATTGCGTAGCACTTATTACGCGCAACAAGTTTTTGGCGCCGCTGTCGGGATTGGCAATAGCGACTTTGTTTTTACTTTCTTGCACTTTCTTTTTATTTTTCTTGTTTAAAATTCAAAGGGCTAACAAACTTTGGTTTTGCATTGGTATATGACCAGTATGCAGACCGACTTCACCGTAATATCCCTTTGATCCGTAAATCGAACGAACCTTACAAAGACTTAGACGAAGGATAAGAGAAGCAATGGCAAATCAAGACGGCAATATTAATCAAGATGTTCGAAAGCAGAGGAGGAGTGATTCTTGCACGAAAATAACTATTCGAGACTATCTTGAAGAAGATCTTGATGGACTTAACCCAGAGTTGTCGCACCAAATTGAAGCCGACCACTTTGAGTTGAAACCGTAATGTTTAATATGATCAACACAATAGGTCAATTTGGCGGCTCAAAGAATCAAGATGCACGACAACATCTCAAATCTTTCCTCGAGATTTGCAACTCGCTCAAGATACACGGAGTCACCCCCGATGTCTTACGATTAAGATTATTCCCTATTCACCGAGGGATAGGGCGAAAAGCATGGCTAAATAGCATTCCCGCCGGATCCATAGCATCTTGACTGATCTTTGTCGTGATTTCCTTGCTAGATTTAATCCTACAAATTTAATCGATAAGCTTCAGAACGACATTACTTCTTTTCGGCAGGCAGTGATGATGAATCCATGTACGAGGCTTGGGGGAGCGATATAGAGAACTTCTACACAAATGCCCTCTACACGGATTCCCGTGTGGACTCAAGTGACAATGTTTTACAAACGCCGTGAATACACCAACAAGGATGATGCTAGATGCCTCGCAAACGGCATACTCCTAGATAAGTCACCGGAAGAAGCAATGCAAATTTTAAACAAAGGCCAAGAATGATTATCAATTCCCATCTACTAGAAGAGGAGGAGTTAGACGCTGCCACAATACATGAACTAGGATCATCGATTCACTTTCGCACACTTGGCCGCTTTAACCAAGATGGTCCGTAACATGCAAAACCAAACAACACACATGAAGTCAAGGTAATGGATTCTTTTTGTGAGTTATGTGGTGATAACCATAATTCTTCCAATGTATGCAGAATCCGAATCTAGCTTCTATGTGGGGGAATTACAATCGGGCAACAACATGATGTCAAATACATACAATCCAAATTTGGAAGAAGCACCCGAATTTTTCATGGAGTAATCCCAACAATGCTCTAAACCGTAACAATCGAATGCACAAGCATCGGGATTCCAAAGAGAATATGCCACGGCAAAATGATGCCGCAAAGAACAACCGACAACATCTAGTTCTTTGAAAAATTTCTAAATGCTTTTATGATGAAAAAAATCAATCTTATATGGCTGAGAATAGTAATTTAAAAAAGAACTCGATGCTTTTATTAACAGACTTAGATGAGATTGCAAAACCAAGAGGCGGCAATCAAATCATTGGAAAATCAAGTCGACAATTTGCTCAAAATCAACACTAGACCACAAGGAGGTTTACCTAGCGATATCAAGTCGCAAGAGGAACTGCCATGAGCAATGTAAGGCAATCACCACCAGAAGTGGCCAACAACTTAGAGAGGTTCAAACCCGCCACAAACAAAACTCCACAAAAAGATCAAGACGAACCTAGCGGCAAAGTCTCGATGTTGAACCAGAATTGCCGCGCAACCGCAATAAACATGCCTCGACAACCGATGACGCCGCAACTTGTGATAAGCATGCCTCAAAGAACCCCAGGGCTTGATAACGCATCGGGAACCCGTATGTCCTCGCAATGCCGCCAATCAGGTTTCAAACCAATGAAAGGATAGAAGATATCCGACTTCCACCACCATTCCCACAAAGATTGAAGCGACAAAAGCAAGAATACCAATTCAAGAAGTTTCTGATATCCTAAAGCAAGTCCACATCAACTTGCCATTGGTGGAAGCAATTGAACAAATGCCAAACTATGCCAAGTTTCTAAAGACATTGTGTCCAAGAGAACAAGGCTAGAGAGTTTGAAACAATTGTCCGCGACAGAGGGATGCATGGCAATGTTGCACAATCGCATGCCGCCTAAGTTGAAGGATCCCTAAGTTTCACAATACCCTGCTCTATTGGAAATCACTATGTCGGGAAAGCACTATGCGACCTAGGGGCTAGCATAAACTTGATGCCTAAATCGGTTTTTCGTAAACTAGAATCGGGAAGGCAAGACCTACAACAATGCTTATGCTGCAGCTAGCCGATGATCCTATGTGCATCCGTAGGGAAAAATCGAGGACATACTGGGTAAAAGTTGATAAATTCATTTTTCCCGCTGACTTTATTGTTTTGGATTGTGAAGGTATGAGCATGCACCTATCATTCTCGAGAGACCATTCCTAGCGACAGGAGAACCTTGATCGACGTTGAAAAGGAGAACTCACAATGAGGGTGAATGACCAGCAGGTAAAACTAAATGTGTTCCAAACACTAAGGCATGCCGATGATCCGTAAGAATGCCAACTACTTCATGCCACGGCAGAATTTAACTTCGATGAGGAATTTAGTTGCCTCGCAACTACATTGCCGATCAAGAGGAACTTGAGGAGTATGAAGAACCGGCAAATGAGGAACAACCAAAGAGGCAAATTGGCTAGTCAATCGACTGTGTACATACTTTGAACCACCGACTACTGTAAGGAAGGTAAGATCGAAAAAACCCTATCGAAAATCCACCAATTCTGAGTTGAAACAATTGCCGAGCAATCAAATATGTATACTTAGGGACCGATAATACATTACCTGTAATTATTTCTTCTAAGTTACAGCCTGAGCAGAAAAGAAGCTGATCAACATGTTGAAACTACATAAAAAGGCAATAGGGTGGACAATTGCCGACTTGAAGGGAATTAGCCCGGCGGTGTGTGCATGCACAAGATCTTGTTGGAAGATGATCACAAACCTTCAATTGAGGCCCGTGAGAGACCAATCATGCCATGAAAGGGGTTGTAATGAAAGAAATCATCAAGTGGCTTGACGCCGCATTATATACCCTATCTCCGATAGTACGGGTAAGTCCGCACAATGTGTGCCAAAAAAGGAGGTATAACAAAGGGTAAGTAATGAAAATAATGAACTTATCCCAACCAGATCGTGACCGGTTGAGGGTTTGTATGGACTATCGAAAGCTAAACAAAGCCACTAGGAAAGATCACTTCCCATTACCCTTTATTGATCAAATGCTTGACCGCCTTGCAAAACCCTTTTATTGCTTTTTGATGGTTATTCAGTGTTACAATCAGATTGCCATAGCACTGTAAGATCAAGAAAAGACAACCTTCACATGCCCCTACGGTACTTATGCCTTCCGGCGGATGCCGCTTGATTATGTAACGCCCGCAAACCTTCCAAAGATGCATGATGGCGCTTTTTTTCATATGGTCAAGACTTCCTTGAGATCTTCATGGATGATTTTTCGGTTTTGGTAATGACTTCGACGGCTGTCTCGCAATTTAGAGAGGGTGTTGGCAAGATGCGAAGAAACAGATTTAGTCCTCAATTGGGAGAAATGCCACTTTATGGTAGATGAAGGAATAGTGCTCGCCACAAGATTTCATCCAAGGGAATTGAAGTAGACAAAGCCAAGGTGGACGGATCGAGAGATTACCCCACCAATTTCGTTAAAGGAATTCAAGTTTTCTGACATGCAGTTTTTACAGAGGGTTCATTCATAATTTTTCTAAAATCACTAAACCCTTGTGTAATCTGCTTGAACAGATAAAGTCTTCGATTTTGATGATTCTGCACCCAAGCATTCAAAACCCTAAAGAAAAAGCTTGCCTCGCACCCATTGTCGCTCCACCGATTGACGCTACCTTTGAGCTCATGTGATGCAAGTGATTTCGCGGTAGGAGCAAAATCCTAGGCCAACGCACAGTAAGACATTCCATGTGATATACTACGCTAGTAAAACTCTTAACGATGCTCAAGTGAATTACACAACAACGGAGAAAGAGTTACTAGTCAGTAGTTTTCGATTTGACAAGTTCCGATCCTATTTAATTGGTACAAAGGTAATTGTTCATACGACCATTCGCAATCAAATACTTATTTGCTAAAAAGGATGCTAAACCTCGCTTGATTCGTTGGATATTACTTTTACAAGAATTTGATATTGAAATTAAGGACAGAAAGGAACAGAAAATCAAGTGGCCGATCACTTATCACGCTTGGAACGCAATAGGAGGAGGACGCGATCTAGAGATATGTGATGCATTCCCGATGAACAAATTCTAATCGCCTCGAAACCCTTGACGCCTCGGCAGCCCATGACGCGCCTCGCAACCATGGATGCACACGCCGGCAACTCGACGCCACAGCAGCAGCCTTTGACGACACGCCTCAAAGAATTTTGGGAGCGTACACTACGGCAAAGACATGCCTCGCAATACCGCACGCAGATTTAGTTAACTTCCTTGTTTGTGGTATTTTTCCGTATGGCATTACTCACCAAGGGAAGAAGCGGTTCCGCCATGATGCTAAGCATTACTTTTGGGACGAGCCTTTTTGTTTAAACAATGTGCAGATCAGGTTATACGCCGATGTGTCCTCAAGAAGAGCAATGTAATGTACTCCGACAATGCCATTCTTCACCCTATGGAGGACATTTTGAGGAACTCGCATCACGCCAAAGTCTTGCAATCCGGTTTGTATTGGCCAACATTGTACAAAGATGCCCAAGACTTTTACAAGCAATGTGATCGCTGCCGAGGACGGGCAATATCTCTAGACGACATGAGATGCCACCCGCAACATCATCGAGGTAGAACTGCTCGATGTATGGGGGATCGATTTTATGGGACCTTTCCCATCGCATTCGCAACCTCTACATCTTACTCGCCGCCGACTATGTGTCTAAATGGGTAGAGGCAGCTGCAGCTTCCCAACGATGATTCCAAGACCGCAACGATTCCCGCAGAAAAAACATATTTACACGGTTTGGGATGCCGAGAGCAATTATCAGCGACGGGGCAAGCATTTTGACAATAGACTAATTGCCAAGATGTTGCAACGCTCGCATATCACACAAGATCGCCACGGCATATCACCCACAAACCAACGGGCAAGCGTAAATTTCCAACCGGAGTTGAAGGGAATACTCGAGAAAGTTGTAAATCCTCAAGGAAGGATTGGTCATTAAGACTAGATGACGACTTTGGGCATTCGCACCGCATTCAAAACACCATTAGGTATGTCCCCTTCCGCTTGTCTATGGTAAAACATGTCATCTACCGGTGGAAATCGAGCACAAGGCGACTGGGCAATCAAGACCGTGAATATGGATTGGGAAAGTGCCGACAAAAGCGCTTGATGGATCTCAATGAGATAGAAGAATTTCGCACTCGCCATAACAATGCACGAATCTACAAGGAGAAAACAAAGCGATGGCATGACAAGAAACTATTGCCACGGCACCACGCCAGGGCAACTAGTTCTCCTATTCAATTCTCGCCAAAACTTTTCCCGGAAAGTTGAAATCAAGATGGTCGGACCATTCAAGTCGCCAAACCATTCTCCCACGGTGCGCGATAATCAAGTCCATCTCCTCGACAACCATGAATTCAAAGTTAATGGACAAAGATTGAAGCACTACAATGGTGCCCATGTGGAACGTAATAAGGAAGTGGTCAATCTAGGAGATGCATGAGCATGCTCTCCCTTTGATATTTTTATTTTTATTTATTTTTATTTTTGTTTTTTTTTATTTATTTAATTATTTATTTTTCATTTTTTTTTTTCGATTTTTTTTTTTTTTTTTTTTATTATCTTGCCGATTATTAGTAGTTTTAGGATAGATTTTTTTTTTATTCAAGTCTAAGAATCCTATTACACATCTTTATTTATTTTCTTTATTAGTTTATCTTTAATTTTAATCCTTATTTGATTTGTTTTTGAATTGTAGGAAAGGAAGTTCAAGATAAAGAAGGAATTCTAAACCAAGTAGGAAAACATCTTCAACAAGGAAACTAATGGGTTGAATCTAAGGCTTATATAAAGCCTCCAATTCATCCTAACCAAAACCCTTGTCGACAACTCCTACAAAACCCTAAACCCTTTTTTTTCGCTTTTACCCTAAACCCTAACCCCACCCACCTATCGATTCTATACAACCCATCACCCTTAACCTATTCCTACTTTCTATCTTGCAACTTTTTAGTTTCTTTTCTTTTCTTTGTTTTTACTCACAACCAAGATCATACATGGCATCCAAGATTAAACTTTTAGTTCATCCAAGTTCCTCCAAAGAACCAAGATACAAGAAGTTTGCTACACCGGGCGGTTCAAGAAAGATTTCAATCCAAGTTTGAAAGCCGGAAGATTCATGAAGAACAAGGCTTTGAATACTCCAGATCTCAAGATTTCGCCTTGAACCATTCATCTTCAAAAGGATTGCACATCAAAAGTGGCAAATCTTTTGCCATCAACCGAACCGGTAACATCTCATGGGTAAGAGAATTCTATGCTCACTCACCTAACCCGGATAATCCTTATGTTTTTGTTCGTGACAAGGCCATACTTATAAGTCCCGAAAGCATCAACACCTTTTACGGACTTTACATTGAGAAGGACGAGCATCAAGCCTTCGTGACCAAATCAATCCAAAGCAACTCGACAAGGTGCTTCAAGAACTCACTCAACCAGAACTCATTGGAACGACGGTAAATACAAGGGCACGGTAAATCGCCTTCTTCGCTAAAACCCGAGGCAAAACTATGGAATAAGTTTGTTAAAACTTTTTAATGCCCTCCACACACAATACTACCGCTGATATACCACGCCTTTTGCTCATACATTCTATTTTGCATAATCGCATCATTAACATTGGAAAAATTATTTATGATGAGATTTTTGTATGCAGCTCAAAAGATAAGGGTTATCTTTTCTTCCCTTGCTTAATTTCCAATCTTTGCAAGGAGATGCATGTCCCGAGTGAGTCCACCGATGAAAAGCCCTACCTGTGTCCGGTTGGAATCAAGCACTAATCCGAAGCTAATGGGAGAGGCACCGGAGATTCTTCAAGGCCCCCAATTGTCACGGCAACTCCCCGCCAAGGCAATCCCTAATGCCCAAGCACCTAACGCCAGGGCAACTCGCCATTAATCCCGGGACACATTGAAGCACTTTTGCACCCATTGGAAAGCCGCCAAGGCAAATTGAAGATCGGCAACTAATGTTCATGCGGTACATGAAGGAGCACAACAATGCCATCACCCAAGTCATCCTAGAAAGGTACCCGACAACCGTGGTGCCGCTCCCAATATTTCCGCCGATATCCTTGCCACGCAACCAAGGAAGCCGACGCCACGGCAACCAACCCCGACAACGCCCCGCAAACCACCGAAAAGCCAAAGGTAAAGCACCTATGCCTGAATCAACTCCTACGGAATCATTTTCGATTTTTCAGATTCGACGAGTCCTCCATTGAACCAATAAAGACCGCACCAATTGAATCCTCCAAACGAAAAGCCATTGACATTGATGAAGAGGATGATGAGGACAACCCCGCATTTAGGATCGATCCCACCACCGCAACAAGAAAAAACAACCATTGCATTCAAGCAAGAAAATCAAGACGCCAACTAGAAGGAAACTAATCATCTACGATGACGAACTCTCTGAGTAAGTCCTCGTATGCATTTTTATTTTTATTGTTATTTTTCGTTATTTTTATGCATGCATTGAGGACAATGCCTCACTCGAGTTTGGGGGGGATTGTTATTAGTAATTACCATGTTTAGTTACATTAATCTTAAGCATTACATTTAGGATACATAAATTGCTTGCCATGCCTTTAATTGGAACAAGAATTGCTTAGATTTGATGAATATTCAATGATGACTTTACCAATGCACTTAATTGATAGAATTTTTATTCTAGGATAACCATGAAAAACTTAGAATTGTACTATGATGCTAAATTTGATGAAACACTGTTGTGGTTTGATTGATTTAAGGAGTTCTAGTAAACTTAGGTTGATAATTAACTAATTGGGGGATTAGAATAAAATTGGATGAATGCTAGAGGTGCCCAAATTGGCTCTAGCATATGCTAAAAAAATTGATCACTAGAGGTGCCCAAAACTGCTCTCTAGGAGGCGTTAAAATTTTTTTCTGCTAACTAGAGGTGCCCAAACCGCTCTAGTCGATTAAATTAACTTAAGAAAACTAAAAAAAACACTAGAGGTGCCCAAATTGGCTCTAGTTAAAACATGTTAAAAAGAACCCAATGAAGTAATTTGAAAACCTATTGTTTGCATAGAATCCGAAAATCAACTTGCACACAACTCCGCACACACTCACAAGCATTATAGTTTGATTCCGAGTAATTCATCGCTTTCTGAAAAATAAAAAGCCAATCATACTTTGTGCCCCGGCCGTAGAATTGAAATCAAGTTCAAAGCTAAGTTTGTGAAAATTTGAAGTCTTGGCAGTAATTATGAGTTTGCATTGCTTGAGGACAAGCAATAGTTCGAGTTTGGGGGTGTGATAAGTGTTCAAAAGTACTATTTTTCTTACCCTTTTACTCATATTATTGTTAGACTTAGGCTCATATTAGTTGCATAGTTAGCCATTCATGCATTAATCCATGTTTCCTTCAATCGTTGAGCTTGATTACATAACTTGGTGATTTTTGTGGAAATAGATGCTGCTTTGGTGTGTTTTTGTGTGTATGTGCAGGATCACTTGCCAAAGCAATGCCGAGCTAGTTGCCGTGGCAATGCATGAAGGATATGCCGAGCTAGTTGCCGTGGCAAAGCATGATGAAGGAGACGCTGAGCCAGTTGCCATGGCATTTGTCGACAAAGACCAAAAGCAATATGGATGTCGAAATTCATGATTTTACAAGCCCAAGATGACATGGAGCAAGGTCCAAGCCCAAAGGAATTTGATTGCCATGCAGAGATTAAAGAAGAATTAAATTCCAAGTGGATAGGAGAAGTTCTAATAGGAATAAAATTATAATAAAGAATTATATTCTTTAAAGATAATTTAATTCCAACTCAAACTCCTCCTCAAAGAAGGACTTTGGCCTAGCCCTATAAATAGCAAGAGATTTCGACAATTCAAGGGGGAGAGCAAGAGGGAAATTTCGCAAGTCCAAGTAGGGCAAGAGGAGAGAATTTTCGACAAGCATCAAGGGCAAGGAGGATTTCGACAAGCCTCTTCTTCCTTCATCTTTGTTCGATTGGGTTCATGCTAGGGATTAATTATCTTGTGTTTCTTTTGGAACCTAGCCATGAACTAAATTTACTTGGCTATGGTTATTGTGTTTTGTGGTTGTGAGAAACTATTGGTTTTTGTTTAGGTAATAAGAGTTTGCACTTTTCTATTTCAAGGTTTATTCATTCTTGGTTCCTATTATTGCTTATGAGTGAATTGGGAGAGGATCTCGTGATTTCATCCATTTATCTAATATCGGGAGAGTTAGATTCAAGAAACGAATGAATATGATCTTTATGCAATCCAATGATGGTGAAGATTAATCCGCTTAGGAATAAGTTAAGGATTTCAACGGCTAAGAGGAGCGCAAGATTGGTTGTTGTTCACCCTTGATTCACGCAGGATGTATTATCAAGGCATGCACAAGTAGCTAGAGTTTCGACTTAGGGATAAGAAGAAACCATTGAAGAACGCTCCGCCGAACCTTGAAGTTGCTGCCCGATCGCCCAAGTAGTTGCCCAACTAGTCGCCCAAGCAACCATCAATTAGTTGCCAAGGCAACCCCACAGTAAGTCGCCACGGCAACCGAGTTGCCCATGCACTCTTTTACCAAGACAATCCAATCGGCTATCACACCTCAACTCACGATAACCTAGCCTATCTCTCTCAATTGAATTCATCTTTTATTTTATTTTATTGCTTTCTAGATTAGTAATTAGTTAAACTTCGATAATCCTTTACTTGTGTTTTTACTTTTTACAGTGCAAGAGACTAGATTCTTGAAGTGGCACCAATCCCTGTGGAGACGATATCTTTTATACTATAACTTGCGACGTGTATACTTGCACAATTGCGTAGCACTTATTACGCGCAACAGCTTACGGGGTTGGGTTTAAGGTACAATGACGAACGTAGCAGCAGTGGCGGTGAGACGCACGACGCGCTGATGAGCATGGTAGATGGTGGCCATTAAAGAGATGGTTGAAAAAAAATAAGAACCTTTCAGGTTTTTAAGCTCTTGAACCGAGAACAATAATGAGGGGGTAGCCGGAAAATCTGATCTAATTTTTTATATTTCATTTTAGTTCAAACTAAGTAGGGAATTGTCAAAATAAAATTGGTGAGATCATGGATCAAGAATTACCTGGGCTTAAGTGGTTAAGGCTTGGGTTTACCAAGAAAATGCTATGGGTTCAAAACCCCATAGAAGCAAGTCTCCTATTTTTTTCATTCCCACTAGCTATTTTCCCCTTTTTATCAACCAACATTTGGGGTGTGACAAAACAATAAGAAGCATTAACCTCGCACAATACATAAACATCAGACTAACAAACCTAGAGTGAGGCCAGGTACCACACATCTTCAGGGACGTACACTCTTGGGTAAGGCTCGATGTCACACAACTTCGGGAATATACACCCATGCTCAGAATCTCTCGTCGAGCATCTTCGAATGAGACTCGATGCCACACAGCTTTGGGAATATACATTCAGCAATCTATAACCATGGTGTTGCAACACCCTTTCTCTGGGTATCCGGATCTCAACAACAAAGTAACTCAACAAACCAAGTGCCCTTACTTGGCACGTAGCGTCACACAATCCACCAAGGATCCCTATGGTTGCTATTGTAAACAAGTCACCCAAGGTTTTATTCAGTTATTACTCATTATATACGTATATGAGGTTAAATTCTCACTTTCTCAATTCTACTATTCATTTTACCACATTAGAAGCCCATAAGAGTATATATACTCACATAAGAGTACCAATATGCTCTAGTGGGTATCGATACCCACTTACACGTATCGATACTCGACTTTCCCTCTAAAAGAGTCTAACCAAAATCTCGTACCGATACACGAGGCCGTATACCGATAACCTTTCTGTACCGATACACTCCTAAGCATACTAATACCTATTTTGGCTATTGGAATTTGATGGAATAGGAGGGTACCGATACCCCCTTAGGTGTACTAATACACCCTTCCAATTTGGCTTGATTTCATCCTTTTTAATATAAGGTACCGATATGCGTTCACCTCGTATAAGTACTCGAACCCAGAATTTATTTTTTATAGTTCGTAATTCACCTCTCAGGCCTCCAAAACTCAAAGGCAAGACCCCAAATTGAACCTACGATTTATGGAAGGTAGTTTAAGTGGTTTCCTACCATTTTTACACCACTTTAACACAAAATTTAAGATTAGCCAGTAATGAAGTCTCAAGCATTCAAGCAACCAATTTTTCAAACTAGCAACATGGCAAGCACATTAATGATTTCCAGGAAAACATGGGAGTTAGTAGTGTACTAACCTTGATTAAAAGCTACAAAAAAAGCTCCTAGCCAACACCTCAAGCCTTTTTATTCTCTTGAGCCTTGAGAGCTTCTCCAACCTCTTTCACTACAAAGAGATGTTGTAAAACGAGTTACAACGTTGCTGGAGACTTAAGATATGAAAAAGAAAAGATTCTACAATGAGAAATGGAGACACATCCCCCTATTCCCATTCTTCCTCTTCAACCCCCACCGACACTCATTTTCTAACTTGCACCAAAAACCACAATTCTTACCTTAGCAGATAGATCCTTGAGTGGTGATTATCCTTCTCCCAATGACCAATCCGAGATTCATACCTAAAATAACAAAGATCACACCTTTATACTTGGTTCATGGGAGAAATATGACATTGGATGAAGAAAGGAGACAAAGGGACAATGTGATATCACCAATTAACTTTTTGTAGAGAAATAATGAAGCCTCTCTCTTCCACTATCTTCAAAAAGAGGAAGTTACCCCACTACCTCTTCTTCGAGCTCTCAACTCATCACCCTACCAAAGCCCAAGCCCAACAACCCAAAAACAAGCTTACAAAGGCTCTCAAGGCCCAAACGCGAAGCTCATACTTCAGGTTAAACCGACCCTCGGATTCTAAAATCTAGGTCGTTATAACTCTCCCCTTCTTAAAGAAAATTTCATCTTCAAAATTTACCTTTTGGAAACAAATGCGGGTAAAGCAACTTCATATCATCCTCGACTTCCCATATAGTTTTCTCAACTCTGTAGTTCTTCTATAACATCTTCACAAGCGGTATACACTTATTGCGCAACTCCTTGACCCTTTTGAATAAAACTCTATATTGTGCTCGAATTCTTCAACCGAATTGCTCGCCAAGTAGTGGAGAAGTGGTAATTGGTGTGGGAAGCAAAAAGATAGAAAATAATGACACAAGGATTTAGAGTAGTTTGGCTTCTAAACTAAGCCTACATCCACTACCCTAGCTTCCCCACTAAGGATTTCCAAATTCACTATGAACTTTTCCCTTTTTACATGCTCAAGAGGAAACCTTTACAACCTAGACTTATACCACAAAGCCTAGCATCCAAAGCTTATAGCCTAAAGCTTTGGGAACCCCTCTTTACAAGAGAAATAAAAGCAAACTAAAATCCCTCTCACAAGGTGAATGTTTACATTTTAAAGCTCTCACCGAACCTAATACACTTGAGAATACATTGACAATTACGCTCACAAGTGTTTGTCTATACAAAATACAACAATTTGAGCATTAAGACATTTCTTAATCAAACGATTGTTGACTTGATGATCATTAGTTGTTCCAAGTGCTTGAAGGGTCCTTTTATCCTCCCAAGTGATTTCCTAGCCGTTGGTGATCGTTGGGCATGAATTAGAGTCATTGGGATGATTTCCACGCAAAATTTCCTATTTTGGTGCTTTCGGTACAGGTATCGAGTACCCGTATCGGTACGCCCCTATTTTGGAAAATAGCCGTTACAGTCTGAAAACAAGCAGAGGTTTCAAAACCTCTAGGGTGTTTTCAAAACCACCATGTTCATAATGGTACAACAGAAGCTGTATTGGTACGAGGTTTTGGTTCTGGAAATTTTGGATTGAATAACGTATTGATACAATATGATGGGTATCGGTATGGGGATTCAGTTTTTTATAATTTTGCTATTTAAAAACATTTTAAAGCCTCCCAAAACCTTTTAAAAACACCTCAAACATATTTTCAAGTTGTTTGGACTTTAAATCATTTTTGCAATCTTTTCAATTTAGTCTAAAATTATTTTTCAATTATTATATCAAAACAAAAATCCTAACAATCTCCCCCTTTTTGATATAATAAAACCAACTTGAAAATTTGTTTTTGTGATTCTCCCCCTTAGTAAAAATAATTTTTGAATAATAGAATATTTAATCAAAGTGTTAAAAGCTCCCCCTAATTCATTTGAAAATTCAATTTTTCAAACCTTTCTCCCCCTTTTTGTTATATCAAGAATGATTCAAAACAAAGTTTGAAATGACATGAAGTACAATAACAATAGAGAGTTTAAAAAATTTGACAAGATAATAATTTTGTTTTAAAATGGCTCTCATTTACTGTCACGTCCGTAAATTCACTCAAACTAGGACGTGCGGCCTTGAGTGCTTTCTGGACGGTTTAGCAACCAAGTAAGCCTAAACTGATCTAAGCTAGAATGCTTGGATCATCACAGAAACGAAAATAACAAAGAAAGGAAATGGCTAGCAAAGAAAATCGAGGGAAATGAGTGAATGCTCAATGTATTACTCAAATCAGAAGTGATGAAATAAGGTGGGGGTGAGCCTCTATTTATACTTGAAGCCCCCTACATCCAACGGCTAAGATAAAAGTAAATCAACGGACAAGAGTAAAGTTGTACAATAATATCCCCTGATCCTAGCTATTTGGATCAAACTTGCCAAAGATAAGGGATTACAACAGATATGGAAATATTCAAGAGGATAAGGCTTGTTGTCTTGTGATACTTGCCATATTTGATGGCTCTTCAACCCCAAGTGATGGGCTAGATCAAATGGGTGCTGGTAAGCCCAAAATGGCGTGAAGGGCCTCTTCTGCTGGCTGATGCGCACTAGGCTCAAACCCTGGGGTGCGGGTTGTGACAATCTCCCCTACTAGTTCTGGCGACGCCTTCGTCGCCCGACTGGTATGGTAGTGCTCCAATTGGTTCTTGAATTGCCAAAGGGCCTCAGCTGGTTCCCAACTACCCTCACTCTCGGGAAGTCCCTTCCACTAAACAAAGTACTCGTGCCTTGGCCGGTAGTTTTGCCATCGAATGACTCTTTCTGCTTGGATCTCTCAAACCTCGTTCTTATAGGAGACCTTCACTTCAACTGGCGCTCGGTGTGACTTGCCTCGATCCGGATCTGACTCATCTTGATGGTATGGCTTGAGCTGACTGACATGGAACACTAGATGAGCTCGGATGGTCGATGGAAACTCCAATCTGTAGGCCATGGTGCCTACTCGCTTCACAACTCTGAATGGACCCTCGTATCTTTGCACATGACCCATGTGCATGTTCTTGTCGTGAAAGATCTCAGTGATTTTGGCAAGGACTTGATCACCTTCTTGGAAGTTCACGTCCCTACGCTTTCGATCTGCCCACTTCTTGGTTCGCTTCCCCGCCTTATGCAAATAAGCTTGGGCTAAGTCATGATTCTCTTGCCACTCCTTGGCAAACTTGTGCGCTGCTGGATTAGGCCCCTCATACTTGGTAGCAACCGCATTGGGTGTAAGCGGTTGTTGCCCATCATGATCTCAAACGGACTTTGGTTGGCCACCTCACTCTGTTGCAAGTTGTAGGAAAACTGGGTCACGTCTAACAGCTTAGGCCAGTCGCGTTGTATGGCACTCACATAGTGCCTCAAATAGATCTCTAACAAAGTATTCACTTGCTCGGTTTTCTCATCGATCTATGGGTGGAAACTAGTTGAGAAGTTCAAACTTGATCCCAAGAGCTTGAACAACTCATTCCAAAACTTCCCTGTCAACCGTGAGTCTCGGTCACTGATGATTGTCTTTGGCACTCCCCAAAGCTTCACCACGTGCTTGAAGAAAAAAATGGCCGCCTCCTCTGCTGGGCATGCCTTAGACGCTGGAATGAACGTCCCATACTTTGAAAACCTGTCAACAACAACCATAATAGTAGACATGCCATCAGTGCTAGGCAAACCGATAATAAAGTCCACATAAAGACTCTCCCATGGTCGCTCGAGAATGGGCTATGGATGCAACAGTCCCGCTGGTTTCTTCATCTCTACCTTGTCCTGTTGGCACACAAGACAAGTCCTCACATAGGCTTCAACAACCTCGCCCATGTGTGGCCAGTAGTAGTGATCGCTGATTATTGCCATTGTCTGATTCATCCCAGGATGTCCGGCCCACTTGGAGTCATGACACGCATTCATGAGCTCTTTGTGCAATTTTCCAAACTGAGGCATGTAGAGGCGGTGTCCTTTGGAATAAAGCAAGTCCCCCTCGAGCTAAAACCTTCTGGTTTTCCCTTCTTTGGCATACTCGATCAACATTTTGGCCGTTGGGTCATGTGACAACCCCTCCTTGATGTGCTCCAACAACTGTCCTTTCGGCAAGCTAACAAACTCCATGTTGTACCTTCGACTTATGGCATCGGCAACGAAATTCACTTTCTCTGGCTTGTATTATATGGAAAAATCAAACTCTGCAAGGGATTCCTGCCAACGATCCTGTTTGGGAGACAATTTCTTCTAGGTTAGAAAATAGCTATTAGCAACATTATCGGTGAATACCATAAACCTCGACCCAAGTATGTGGTGACACCAAGTACGCAAGCAATGAACTATTGCTGTCATCTCCTTCTCATAGACCCTGTATCTCTTCTCGGTCTCATTGAGCTTCCGACTTTCATATGCAACCAGATGTCCCTCTTGCATTAGGGCCCCAATAATGGCAACGTCAGATGCATCAGTGTAAATCTTGAAAGGCTTGGTGTGATCCGACAACACCAACACTGGCTCACTCGCCATGGCCTTTTTTAGTCCCTCAAAGGCTTCTTGACACTCGGTGCTCCAGTCCCACCCCTTGTCATTCTTCAATAGCTCGGTCAATGGTGTGGCGATCTTGGAGTAACCCTTGATAAACTTTCGGTAGTAATTGGCTAGCCCCAGGAAGGATCTCAACTCCGTCACCTTGGTTGGCTGCTCCCAATCTGAGATGGCTTGAACTTTGGCCCCATCCATCCAGATCTTGCCACCTCCAACTATGTGGCCTAGAAAAATGACCTCTATCAGAGCAAACAAGCACTTCTCCTCTTTGACATAGAGCTTGTTTTCCTCAAGACCTCGAACACCTTATTCATCAGGGTGCAGAAGGTGGCGTGAGCATTCGTGAGGCCGAATGACATCACAAGAAATTCATACAAGCCGTAGCGCGTTACACAAGCTGTCTTCGGCTCGTTTCCTTCTGCAATCCTCATTTGCCAATATTTGGACCGCAAATCCAACTTGGTGAACCACCTTGCAGTACCAAGTTGATCGAACAAGTCTACTATGAGCGGGATCGGGTACTTGTTCTTCATAGTGAGCTTGTTCAAAGCCTGATGTCAATGCATATTCGAAGAGTCCCATCACGTTTCTTCTGAAAGAGCATCGGAGCACCATAGGGTGCCTTTGATGTTCGGATATAGCCTGCATCGAGGAGTTCCTTCAATTTTCTGTATAACTCCTCTAGTTTTGGCGGAGCCATTCGATAAGAGGCTCTAGCAGGTGGCTCCGCGTTCGGCACAAGCTCAATCTTGTGATTGACCTCCCTTTTCGGTGGAAGATTCTTAGGCAACTTGGCAGGCATCATGTCACGAAATTCTGCCAAAACTTGTCCCACTTCTGCTGGAACATCCTCGGTCATGGTGGGCTCATTAGTCACCAACGTTGCTAGGTAGGTTGGCTCCTCCTTGCGAACTCCCTTACTGAATTGGATGGCTGAAAGTATCTTGGCCCTAACTCCAGCTACTCGGTTTACCGGAATGATGCATTGACCTCTCAAATCAAGTATGCACAAGCAATCGACAAATAGAATGAGAAACACATTAATCTTGTCAAGGAAACTAAGCCCAATGACAAAGTCGAAATCATCAAGTGGAATTACCTTGATGTTTTCCTTACCAGATCAATCCCCAATCTTGAGTTTGACTCATTTTGCTACTCCTACAATCGGAGCCTCTTTGGTATTCATGGTCTTGATGAACCCACTTGCATTCTCAACATGAAGGTCAAGTTTCTTTGCGGCCTGTTCGGACATGAACAACTCCGAGGCACCGGTGTCCACTAGCGCACTCAACTTCAGGCCTGCAATAGTGATGTCGACAAACATCAGCCCCTTCTTCTTGGAACCCTTCTTGACCTCCATACAACTGAGGATGGAGCCAAGCTTGAGGGTCTCCTCTTGATCTTGCTTTTCTTGGATGGCAGCAACTTTCTGTCTCTGTGGGCAATTGCTTTCGTAGTGTGGTCCTCCACACTCAAAACATCTGAGATTCTCACCCCCTCTCTTATTCCGGTTCTATGGTTGTGGCTGTATAATTGGCGTTGGATTGCCTATTGGAATTGTTCTTTGGTTTGTCTTCCCCACCATTGCCACGTAACTTTGGCTTTAGTTTGGTTGACTCATTTCTGCTGGCACTATGCTCCTTCAATGATTCTGTAATCGTCATGGCTTTGGAGAGTTCCTTGACGTCTCTTCGTTCTAGCTCGGTGTTCGCCCATGACTTTAGTCTATCCATGAACTGGAAAAATGCATCATTCTCGGATAAGTCTGTGATCTGAAGTTGAAGCTCACTGAACTCTCGAGCATAGTCTCGAAGGGTCCTGACATGCTTAAGAGCTCTAAGCTTCGATCATGCCTCATTCTCGACATTGCCCGGGTAAAATCGCTCTTTCAATTCTACTTGGAACTCAGTCTATGTTCCAACAGTGGTGCCCCCACGTTGCTCATCCGAGCACCTACGTCGCCACCACAATAGAGCAACATCAGATAAATAAATTGAAGTAGTTGTTACCTTTTCGGTATCTTTCACGATACCCATCGCCTTGAAATACTGCTCAAGTCCCCACATGAAGTTCTCCACTTCCTGATCAGATCTAGTCCTCTTGAACGGCTTGGGCTTCGAGGTGTCGATCCTGGGCTTGGGCATAGTTTCTTCGGCCATCATGCCATTCAACATTGCATTCTTGTAGAGAAGTAGATCGACACTGAGCTTCTTCACCTCCTTCATCATCTCTTCCTTTACAGCTTCCACGGTAGCTTTGATAGAGAGATCTTGGTCATTCAACGACTCATACAGGTTCTTGAGATTCTCGTTAACCTCCTTCATGATGTCTTCCTTTATGGAATCCATCTTCTTGAAGCGCTCATCGGCTTCTTCATGGGCCCCTTAAAGCTCAACAATCGACTCTTCAAGCTTGACGACCCTCTTGCCCAAGGTAGTAACAATGTCCCTTGAACTTTCTTGCTTCTTCCCGGCAGCTACAGCACGAGTCTCACGGTCAGTTGTTGGGACCTCACTGGCATTCTGTGGTGCCATTTTTCTCGACAAAATTGGCTCTGATACCAACTGTCACGTCCGTAAATTCACTCAAACTAGGACATGCGGCCTTGGGTGCTTTCTGGACGGTTTAGTAACCAAGTAAGGCTAAACTAATCTAAGCTAGAATGCTTGGATCGTCGCGGAAACGAAAAGAACAAAGAAAGGAAATGGCTAGCAAAGAAAACCGAGAGAAATGAGTGAATGCTCAATGTATTACTCAAATCAGAAGTGATGAAATAAGGTGGGGGTGAGCCTCTATTTATACTTGAAGCCCCCTACATCCAACGGCTAAGATAAAAGTAAATCAACGGACAAGAGTAAAGTTGTACAATAATATCCCTTGATCCTAGCTATTTGGATCAAACTTGCCAAAGATAAGGGATTACAACAGATATGGAAATATTCAAGAGGATAAGGCTTGTTGTCTTGTGATACTTGCCATATTTGATGGCTCTTCAACCCCAAGTGATGGGCTGGATCGAATGGGTGCTGGCAAGCCCAAAATAGCATGGAGGGCCTCTTCTGCTACCTGATGCGCACTGGGCTCGGACCCTAGGGTGCGGGCCGTGACACTACTCAAGCATCAAATAGAATACTAGTCCAACAATTCATGATTAAAAGAAATTGAATTTCAATAATAAATAAAACAAATAAAAAAGAAATTCAATTTAAATTTACCACTTGAATCAAAGGTAGGATGTGAGCCTTCCTTCTTCAAGTGATCTTCCTTGTGTGCATAGAGCTTCCATGGTTCATCACTTTGTTGATCAATGATCCATCACACCTAAAACAAGAAAATCAAGTAATTTTTTGTATCCAAATTGCTTTGGATCCAATGGCATTGGTTCCAAATAATTTAGTCCCCTTAGGAATCCATTTTTCAATTTCATCATTTTCTTTAAAACAATAAGTCCTTTTGGGACCCAAATGCTTCTAGCACATTTACCATTTAAAAATCTAGGGGTACTAGATTGTCTTTGATAAAAATTTGATTTGTTAGAATCATTTTTCTTTTCAGATTTTTTACAAATCAAATCTTTTCTTTATTAAGATCATTCAATTCCTTTTGATGATATTTTTCCATATTTTAAAGCAAATTTTGCAAACTTAAAATTTTAGCTCAAAATCTTTAATTTTTGCTTCAAATTCAAAATTGGTTTTAGAAAGCAAATCATTTTCAATTTTTAATTTTGAAATTATCATTTGATTTTTAGAAAATGAAGCTTTGAATTAAAAAACCAATTCATCATAGGCTTCTTGTAACTCATCAAAAGTATAAGAATTTGAACTAGATGAGTTAGAAGTTACCTCACCCTCTTGGAGGGCCATAAAGCATAAGTGGGCTACCTCATTGTTGGAGGAGTCTTCTTTATCACTCCATGTTTCATATATGCCTTCTTTGAAGATGATCCCTCTTTGTTGAAATGAGGGCAATTGTATTTGGTGTGTCCTTGCTTCTTGCATTCAAAGCACTTGATGGGATCCTTTATCTTATTCTTCGATTTATGTCTTGATTTCTCCATTTTGTTCTCCATGAATCGAGTAAACTTCTTAAAGAGATGTACCATATCTTCACTTTCACTTTCCTTCTCACGTGAATCTTTTTGATGACTTCTGGAGGATTGAAGAGCAATTATGTTAAGCTTTTCTATTCCTTGCTCTTTGATCTTCTTATTCTTATCTTTCCTTCTTCTTTTGAACATCATCTCATAGGTGAGCAAAGATCCAATAAGCTCATCAAGCTTGATATCCTTCAAGTTCTTTGCTTCTATGATATATGTCTTCTTGGACTCTCATGATTTAGGAAGTGAATAAATTAACTTTCAAACGAGTTTATCTTCTAGAATCTCATCTCCAAAACCTTTAAGTTCATTGACGATTGTGGATAACCGATTGAACATGCTCTTGATGTCTTCTTTCGAACTTATCTTGAAGTTTTTATAGTTGAGGTTGAGTAGATCGATCTTTGTCTTCTTTACCTCATTTTTTCCTTCATAGGTCACTTCAAGCTTGTCCCAAACCTTATTGGCACTCTCACAAGAAGAGACTTTGGCATACTCCTCCGGTCCCAATGCACAAAATAGAATGTGCAAAGACTTCGAGTTTAACCCCATCTTTTTCTTGTCATCCACACTCTAATCTTGCCTTCTTCATTGTGGCACAGATGGTCCTTCTTCAACAATATTCTAAATATGGTAGTCGATGGCCTTGATGAAAAATATCATCATATTCTTTTAATAGGCATAATGTTTACCGTTGAAGAATGGAGGCTTGTCGATTGATTACGCCATGAACACCTGTTGATTTGTTAATTGATCGAGCTTGCCAGGATCGCCTCAATAGGATGTTAAGCCTCTTGATTGAGCCTTGCTCTGATACCAATTATTGTGCTCAAATTCTTTAACTAAATTACTCGCCAAGTGGTGGAGAAATGGTAATTGGGTGATTGGTGTGGGAAGCAAAAAGATAAAAAAATAATGACACAAGGATTTAGAGTGGTTCGGCTTCTAAACTAAGCTTACATCCATTACCCTAGCTTCCCCACTAAGGATTTCCAAATTCACTATGAAAATTTTCCCTTTTTACATGCTCAAGAGGAAACCTTTATAACCTAGACTTATACCACAAAGCCTAGCATCCAAAGCTTTGGAAACTTCTCTTTACATGCGAAACAAACTGAAGTCCCTCTTACAAGGTGAATGTTTGTACTATAAAGCTCTCACCCAAACCTAATACACTTGAGCATACATTGACAATTGAGCTCACAAGTGTTTGTCTATACAAAATACAACAATTTGAGCACTAAGACATTTCTTAATCAAAAGATTGTTGACTTGATGATCATTAGTTGTTCCAGGCGCTTGAAGGGTCCTTTTATCCTCCTAAATGAGTTCTTATCCGTTGGTGACCGTTGGGGATGAATTAGAGCTGTTAAGGATGATTTCCAAGCAAAATTTCTCATTCTGGTGCTGTCGGTATTTGTATGTGAGTACCCGTATCGGTACGCCCCTATTTTGGGAAATAGCCGTTGTAGGCTAAAAACAAGTTGAGGTTTCAAAACCTCATTCAAAAAGAGAAAGTTACCCCACTACCCCTCCTTCAAACTCCCAACTCATCACCCTACCAAAGCCTAAGCCCAACAACCCAAAAACAAGCTCACAAAGGCTCTCAAGGCCCAAACATCACGAGCCAAACACGAAGCCCACGCTTCGGGTTAAACCGACCCTCAGATTTCGAAATCCAAGTCGTTACAAAACTCATATAACTTAACATGAAAGGTTCATAGATCGGATGGCAAGGGCCTGAGGTAAGAAGAAAACAGTTGAAGACTTAAATCTCCACAAATACAATAATTTTATATTTTTATGCCTCGGAAGCAAAATTGGAAATTACATAAAGGTCCCTAAAGTTTTTTAAAATTTCAAATTAACCCCAAACTTACTGAATGTTTTTGAAAATGCCTTAAATAAAAAAGTGAAACATTTAACCCCATTTAAGGTGGTGACAAAAATTATTTTCCATTATATATTTTTTAAAAATAGAAAAGATAATTAAAAATACTAAAATTTTAAAAATTTTAAATTCATTGTTGGATAAATCTTCAATCGTTTCTCGAGATCTTGAGTCTGTCATATTTTTCAAGTATATTTTCATTGAATTTAGCCTTGTATTAGAGGAACAATTGCCTATAAGATTCCCTCCAATGATTAAAACATGATGGAACTTTGTGTACACCCAATTAATGCTCAAATCTATTATTTTGGACCTCAAATTTGGCTTTTCGGAAACAACCCATATAATAAGATGATATTTGTTGGAGTTTCTGCACGACTATTTAGTCGATTATGATTTTTAATTGTTTTGTGAATATATTAATATGAATTTAGGTTTTTCTATGGAGAAACTCACACTGGTGTCATCTTGTTGAATCAGTTAAATTTAAGAAATCAAAATTTGAGATCCAAAATAAGACTCATGAATATAAATTTGGTACAAACTTTATCCCATCATTTTTAAATTATATGAAGGAACCTCAAAGTCATTATTACTCCAATTCAAGGTTGATTCCATTGAAAATGTGTTCAAAACGAGAAATAACTGAAGAATTTTCGAATGAAAGAGTTCAATTTTTAATATTTTATAAATAATTTTAATAATTAATTATTTTATAAATTCTTATGCTTTTAAATTTTATTTATTTTTTAAAATTAATTAAACCCATAAACTTTCTAAAAATCAATTAAATTTATTTGTCACGTCATTATCATATGTGACCGCGCAAAATCGTCATGGTCAACTACTGTTTTCGTCGAGCAAAAGAATAAATTGATATAATTCATGAGTTCAAATACCTGATTAGGTATGTTATTTTTTAAAAAAGGTTTTGATTATTTGGTGAGATTCTAGGGACTAATGTTTTTTAGGTCTAGAAAAAAAATAAAAGACATGACACGAGGAAACTTAAGCCTAAGTTTGCCAAATTCCTTTACTTTTACATGTGATAAATTTGTTGCAGCATTACATGGACTAGTCCTTTAGATTTAATATCTTTTAATAAAATAATTTGTATATAAATCACTTATCCAATAAATATTAAATCAAATATAAGTGTGCGGCGCGAGTCGATCCAAATTAATTAAGATAAAATTCTGAAGAATCGAGAGAACAAATCAAGAAAAATATTGAATCAAATACTCCATAAAACTACAGAAAAAAGTTGTAGTTTACTCGCGTCCGCCAATGAAAAAACGTGAGAAAAAAATAAAGTCCTCAATTCATGAAACCCACATTCATTTCATCCCAACACGAAGCTGCTGGAGAACACAAAAGTAACACATGCCCTTATAAAACAGTACTAATAAATTTGATTATTACTATTATTAGCATCTCTCTAAAAATAAGTCAGATCATTTAAATGATCTTACCCTAACAATTACGATTAGAATAAAGTGTGTTAAACGTGAACTAGTCGAAAGGCAAAGGTATTCGTATTAAGCAATGATAAAGTTTTTTTTTTTTTGAATTATAATCCTAATTCTACCTAGAGGGAACAAAGATGAGCAATTTGGCCAACCGGCTAAATATACTTGCTCTAAGTAATGATAATTAATTGATAGAATAAAAATTAAAAGTGATAAACCCACGCTAATAAGTGTCGAGTGTAATTAAAAAAACATTATATTTTAAAATAAAAAATTTATATTAAAATCTTAAAAATGATAAAATATTTACAAATTTGAAATATATACATGTACGGGAACGACTCAAAGATCTAGGGTCTTATATAATTTATTAAAATGATGCTCTCAATTAAAAAAAATATTTTTTTAGATCTATTGGGTGCATGGGTAGACTGATTTTTGAATAAAAATTAATATAAGATGATTCAAAATCTGTGAAGTATGACATTGCATCTATTTGTTAGCTAGTAATGTAAATATACTTTCACAAAGGAAGGTTCAAGGGTGGATGTCTCCCTATCTTATGCAAATATCGAACGTAGAATCTATCACCACATCGAGTCACTCTTTTGAATCATCAATTTTATTAATGTGGGGATTTTTAGAAAATAATAGATAAAAATGGATGAAAAATGATGCTTAAATTATACAAAAGTTATGTCCTTTGGTGAATAGATTTATTAAAAAAGACATATCCCTTGGTGAACAAATTTATTGAAAAGATATGTCCCTTGGTGAATAGATTTATTGTTTTTGGTTTAATTTTGTATCTATGCAATTTTGTGTCTATTCACTTATATCTATTGGTAAACTACTGGAATGGTTACTTACGTTTAGTAAATGTACACTTTTGGTCACCAATTTTAAAAATTGACCGTTATGGTCACCTACGTTTTCGTTTTGTAAACATTTGGTCACTCATGTGTTAATTGTCGTTAGACACTGACGACGTGTTGAGTTGGCACAGTAAAAATAATAATAAATTACCTAGATAGTCCCTAAACTATTACTTCACTCCTATTTTGTCCACCAAAATAAAAATAAATTGTATAATTACATATTTAATCCTCCATAATTATAATTTTTTTTTCTCCCTCCACCATCTTCCGTGTATATATATCTCCAAAAGTGCATTGTTGAGTATCAAATCCACATCAAACTTCAACACATGAACATGGACTTGCCTCCCTACTTCTAAAAGAGCTAAACCAGTACATGCTCTCAGAACACTTGTTAGTGTCGATTGATCAGCCGTAAATCCAGCTCTTTTCATCCTCTTAAACTGATTCAAACCTTCATCGCCATCACTATTCTGCGGCAACCCTCCGATAATGGGATTCCAAACTTAATCTCCTTTATCACCACTAGCACGAAGAAGACAGCCTGCAAAAACGAAGAAAACCAAATTCAAGTTAGTTCTCCATCAACAGTACAAGGTTTACCACAAAACAATATCATGATACTTTCAAACTCTAATTTTTATAACGAAATAAAAAACGAACGGTTCTTACCCTAAAAAATGCACAATTCTTCAGAAGTGGACTAGGGATTTTTAGATTCAAAAACTAAGAAGAAGGAGAATGGGAGATTTTCAATTCTCCATTAATGTTTGAAGAGAAAATGTTTCAATTAAAATAAGTTAATTTTCTTTTTTGAAAACCCTTAAACAAATAAATGGGCTATTTGCATCGGTGCCCTTACATGTGACTTTTATGAAATTTTTTACCGAAAAGCCACGTGTCACTTTGTTACACTGCCATGTCACTGGATAATGGCGTTAGGGGTGGGGGCATTCTGTATGACGAAAGGAAAGTACAAGGGGCTGATTGAATGTTTACAAAGTACATACACCACATTAGAAGATTTTATATAGTACATGGGGCATTTGTGCCATTATCCCTTAAAATAAAAAAATGACAAAAATATATATTAAAAATGGGTAAAACTTTGATACATAGGCTGTGTAAAATTAATTTTACACAAGCTTATGTATTTACACTATAAAAACCCAAATTTTAAATTCCTAACACTAACCCTAAAAACTAAACTCTAAACCTTAAACCCTATATACTAAATTCTAAATACTAGCCTTAAATTCTAAACCCTACAACCTAAACCGCTAAACTTTAAAGCCTAAACTAAAACCCTAACCCCTAAAACTAAAAGGCACGTGTAAACTAAAATTTACACTGCGTATCAAAGTTTTTTCTATTAAAAATATATTAAATTAATAAAGTACCTTACTTGTTGAACTCCTCCTTTTCATTAATAACGGATGATGAAATGGGGTTTAAGAACATTTTTAAAGTTTGGATCATCCACTCCAACAATTCCCACCATTTTGGGGTTGACCTGATTTCAAGAGAAGGTGGAGCATATGAATATGGCTGTCCATTCCCATCACAGGGAACAAATGAAGGAATTCTCTTCAGCTTAGAACAATCATCAATAGTGATAAGCAGGAGAGAGTCACAAACCATTACTCCATTTTTATAGCAGATGCTCTCCAATTTTGGTAATGTGGATAGTGTCAACTCTCTCAATTTTGGAAGACTGAATTTGATTAATGTATCACTTTCTTTCTCTTCATCTTCTTCTGTTGGTGCTCCCAATATTTCTATTAATTGATCACAATGACTCACGTCAATTTGTTCCAGGTTTTGGATGTTAGGAAGCAGCCAACGCGGAAGCAATGTCTTCATACTCAAGCAATCCTTTACAATAACAACTTTAAGAAGGGAAAATGTGGGAGATGGAGGCAATATTGATGTTGTTGCTGGTCCAAATCTCTCAACTTTGATAATTTCCGTCAACTCTGGCAGTCCATCGAGATACAACTTTTCAAAGCTTTGAAATGGATGCGTGGAAGAAGACAAGGAAACGGCACACTTCATCTGTTTGCAATCACTTATCCTACAACCCCTCAAGTCAATCGCATTTTCTAAGGAAAGAATACCATCGTTTAAGCTTCTCAAACGTTGCCAGCGTGAAATCTGCAGGCCTTGAACATCAAATGTGATCTTACTTAACTCACCGTCACAAATTTCATGTCCACCGATTATTACATTTTTATCGGCTCTATCAAAATCAGAATCCCTAAGACTTAGGCCCATCTGTAATATGTACTTGATGAGATTTTTCTTACATTGCTGCTTGGAGGAGACAAACTTTCAATTCATGTACGTCTTCGAAAGACCCTTCATACCATTCCAAATTCTCCAATGTCATTACATCCTCTACGCTTGCTGTTGCATAACCAAATTTCGTGCTGAAGGCGAGAGAGTTTGGATAAAAATCCAGCCGGAATATTTTTTAAACTGGTACCATAAAAATCAAGATACCTTAGATCTACCAACATATCTATGCCTTCAGGGACTTGCTCAATTCTGGTCCAACGAAGATCCAGCTTCTTCAATTCTTGAAGCTTCCTAAGACAAGACACATGTCTAAAACATCTACAGCCATAAAGCAACAATGTTGTGGGATTTTTTAATTCAGAGATGGAATCGGGTAAAGACTTGATTTTCGTCAGGACAAATTAAGAACACTCAGGCGAGGCATGTTTGCAAAGAAAGCATTTGGGATCTTCTCTATATGATTCGTTTAACAAGGTTGTGAGCAGCTTACAATTTGGAGGCGGCATATTTTCCGAAATCACTGATATGGAGTTCTTCATTAGTTATACTTTGTCAACATCCGCACTCCATTCCTCCTCTTTTGGTAACCTTTTTAATTGCAAGCCCGCTTGTATCATATATCAAAGGACTCATGCTTGTGATAGACAATGCCAAGTCTCTCACTGCATCATGCATCTTCACACAAGGCCATTTGTATTTGTTGATTACATTTTCCAACAAGCAGTTATCTTCCAACTTTTTCAAAATAACGTGTCCCTTGTCTTTCATATCTTGTCTTGTATCCATTTCATCTATGGATCCCTCATCAATCCAACATTCGATTAGCTCATCCTTCTCAATTTCAAAATCTTCGGGATATAATGCACAATACAAGAAGCAGAGTTTTACTTTCTCATCTTTTAAGTGATCGAAAGCTCTCGATCACTTCAGCTTCTACTCCTTCCACCATCCCCATTCGGTCTTTCAATTTCTTGAGTGCAAACTTCCAAGTGCGAGGGTCATCTTCTCCTTTCAGCGTACCAGCTACCACAACAATTGTAAGAGGCAAAGAAGCACATTCATTGACAACGAGCCTCACATCTTGTGCTTCCTCAATCATGCCTTTCACTTTTTCCCACCAATTTTGAACTTCCTTCTTTGGTATCTTCCTCAAAGGATGAATAAGCTCAGCTTTCAATTACAGCTCTATATCTTCCATTTGTTTGTCCCAGCAATCGTATTCCCGTTATTTTAACTCAGTAATACTTACTGGATTAAAACTCTTGAGAGATTAGGTGCCTAAACAGAGCATACGAAATATATATCTCTGTAAGTTTGAAAATTAGGTGCCTAAACATAGCAACTTTCCAGCAGTTTATATAAAACAAAAGAAGCTTGAAACAGTAACTTCAAAAGTACACCGACTCACTGATTCATATCTTAAATTCGGTGGTTATGAAATCTTAGAAAATCATTGCGCAGTCAATAATCAATGTGAAGGTGAGAAAGAAGTAGATAATCCAAATAAATGAAAAAACAGTGATGAATTGATAGCCCTTGAGTTTCACAGAGTTTTAGTGAGCTGAAGTGCAAAATTACCTGCGACTGGGCTGGTTTTGTGCAAGGTCTCAGAGATTGAAAACAGTGAAGAAGAAACAAGGCTTGTTTCAGATAATAATTAGTAAGAAACAATTACAGAAAAAGAAGAAGAAAGAATGAATTAGGAGCCATTATTGATAGTGTGGGGTGCTGCTTTCATGGTAGGTTCCACGAAAGCAGAATTAAAGTAAATTCCATCCTTTTAGCTTTTGCTTTTGTTGTCTGTCATTAGTGTCGGAACATTGACTTAAATATAATATATAGAGGATTTCAGAATCATAGGCGACATAAATGAATGGAATCATGAGCCAACTGTGTAGCTTCTATTAAAGCAAATAGCAATCTGGTCTGGTGGTTCATTTCTTCATAGCTCTTAAACTTGTTTTCACATTGTCTTGGATTCCAATTGGTGTTTTGCATTAAGTAATCATTCATGGTGGATTATATTAATCATTCAAGTTTAATTTTTTTTAATGTTATCGGAATTCATCGTCTGTCCAAATGAATCTTAGGGTGTAAAATGTTCAATCAATATACTTACCATCATAATTTACCCTCATTCAAGTTGAACAAAACATCGAATTCAGTTTAATTATTGTTAAACTAATTTCGTACAACTCAAGCCTCACCATGCGTATTCATTCCAATCTATTATGGTAAACATAAACGATTAACACATAAACAAGCATTGCTAATTCAATATAAACACACATTGATCTTAATCAATGGGAATTGGATGAATGAGCACTTTGGTGATCATATCTTTCCAAGCTATCTCTGGTATTGTGAATGAGTCATTATCTCTGTAAATCAAATCAACAGTTAGAATATAGTTAAGTGAAGCTTCGCGTTGGGATAGGCGTTGGCCTCACACAACCTTCGTTGATCTACTTCCATGCACCTTCAATCTCTGCTGCAAATGCTTTTGCAGCTGCCAGTTTTTAAACATTATATTGCTTCATGTAGCAAGTTCCAGTAGCAAATCCCCTCTTTTCCTCAGCCTGCTTCAACAGAACAAAATCACTCCCAAGTCTGAATAAATTTGAAAAAAAAAACATGATTGAACAAAGTTGAAAGCATAGAACTGTATTGAGTTGTTTAAGTTATTGAATACTTATTAGCACAGTCGATGTGGAATTATGCCAGGAGAAGTCTACGAAGTGTTTCATCCACCGAAAGCTGTTCTCTTGGTCACAAAATTGTGACATCAACATCATGTATTGTTCCCATGTTAGTTTCGAATAGAAATCTTCTACCCTTTTTCGGTGCCTATTTATACCCCACATTAAAAATTAAGTTTATAATTTAGGGTTAAGGTTTAAGGTTATGGTTTAGGGTTTAGATAATTAGGGGTAGGGTATATTTAAGATTTAGGGTTTATGGTTTAGGAATTAGAATCTAGGGTTATGACTTAGAATTTAATTTTTTAGTGTTGGGGCATAGAAATGGACACAAAAAGGGGGAGAGAATTTTTGTCCTATTATTTATACTAGATTTTGCCACTCACAATATGAGTGAATGAAAATATTTTATATAAAATATATTTATAAAAGTTATTCAATAACGGGTGATTCTACACACCGATATGCACTACTAATATGAAATTATATAATCGCAACAATTAAATCAATTAAAGTTTGAGTAAAATATGCAAATAGACCTCCGATTATATGACACTTTTTTTGTTGAGTCCCTCAACAATGAAAAGTTATAAAATGATCACCTAATTTAAAAAATAACAATCTAGTCCTTTGCCATTAATTTTAATATTTTCCCAATTAAATTAGTGTTCAATTAATTCGCGACACAAACTCAGCCAAAAACATTGTATGTAAATATATATTTTCATCATTTAATTTTCCATCAAATCGTACGAAATTATGATTTCAAATTTTCTATTAAATTTAATATTAATATTTTTTCAAAAAATAAATTTTTATACAGATTTACAACAATATTAATTTATTCAAATTGTTAACCCATGTTGAGGGGATTCTTATCCTAGATTGACAACTCAAGAATTGGATCATTGACTATATATAACAAGAGTTATATTTTTCTCACGAGGCATTGTAAAAATAATTTTTTTAATATAGAGGAGGCCAAAGCCATTACATCGTGGGATTAAGACAACAAAGACAGACCATGGAGGTCTTGGAGAAGCTGATCATGGATTGAGTGGGGGGCGTCTGTAAAAATGCGGGTAGAGCCATCAAAATTAGCTTGGATTTTGGCGAGGGCATCTGCAGCACAGTTACCATCACGGCAGATTAGTTTAAAATCCAACATCCACAGTTTTGAGATCATACGAGAGATGGCTCGAACAAGAGCAAGCGGGCTAGAGTGCGCCATCGGGGAGGTGACTAACTTCACTTGTGCGCTTCTGCACTATCCATCTGGCATTGAATCTGCTCAAAGCCATTAGACCAAGCCAGGACTAAACCTTCATAAATACTTCAAAGTTCTGCCTAAAACGGATATATGATTCCTAGTTGAAACCAAGAAGCCAATCACCATTCTTGTTACAAATAAGTTCTTCTATAGAGCCAATGGAGGAGAGATGGCTCACTGCTCCATCCTTATTCAACGTGGCCCAATTGGAAGGAGCTGGGTTCCAAGTCAAAGAGCCATAGGAACTAAAAAGGACATGAGAGCTGGGATTAGGATTTACCATAATGAAGTAGAGGGCCCAATTTTTACTCAGATGAAGAATATCAGCATTCGAGATGCTAGCTCCAGCGAAGATAATAGAGTTTCGACGCTTCTAGACCTGCCAAATGAGAGAGAAAAACATGATACACCAAGGAATGAATGTGTCTGCAAGTAATTTGTGCTGGTCCATATTTGATCGAAGCCAATCCTCTAATGGCAGATTGAAAAAATCTGTGAGATGCTGCTGGATAATTATGGAGGACCAAATAGACTTGGTGTCAGCACAATCCCGGAGAATTTCGAGAAGAGTTTCCTCTTTAGCTCCACAAACATGGCATGAGGGATCATTTTTGAGATTTCTATGGCAACGGCTACTATTTGAGTACCCTATCTTTAAAAGATAGCCATAGGAAAGATTTGATGCCTTATAGAACCGGGAGTCGCCAAATCGAAGCACATTTATCATTCTTGATGTCTCAGTATGTTTGCATGAGCTGAGTGTAAGCTGATTTTACAGAAAAAAGTCCATGTTTGCCATACTCCCAGATGCAACGATCCGTTTCAACAAGGTGATCCGGCACGGGAATACTCATGATGTATTGCAAAGTGTGAGGATGAAGAAGATGTTGCAGGTGTTGCCAATCCCATGAGCCATTAGTGGATACCATATCACGTACCATGAGACTATCATTAACAATAGCATTTCTCAATTTCCATTGATGCAAGGGGCCAAGCAGTGGTACCCACAAGTCATGCCAAAATCTAGTTGAGTCACCATCACCAACCGACCAGGAAAGAAAGCCATAAAAGGAGGGCCAAATCTTCGAGAGAGCTCGCGAAAGATGAGAGCAAGCATCGCGGTCTATGGAGGCAGGGCATGTCTCAAGCATTTTGTATTTTTGACGCAAGAGAGATACCCAATAGTTGTCCGTATTCGTTACAAGGTTGTAGCATAATTTCATAAGAAAAACAATGTTATGATTGTAACGAACCAGTTTCCGGGTCAATCTTGCGGATCTTAGATTTGGGTCGAATATTTTAATATGAGTGTTAAATTAAAAGAAATGTGATTTTGGGAAGATTATTTTAAAAAAAGGATGACCGTTTTGTGTAAAGATGGGAGGTTGGGGGCTTATGATGCAATTATACCAATATGTGTTGGAAGATGATTTCTTTTGAATTAAGGTGGGGAAAAGGGGAGGGAAAAATCAGATATCATATATCTCTCTCTCTCTCTCTCTTCTTTTATCCGTTATCTTTTCGCTTTCTTTATCATTTTCTTCCACAAGCTTTCATATTCGATCTACCCCCATCGGAGTGTCCGTGTTCAACACCTCCTACACCATTGTGTCCACTTCACCGGGATGAGTCGGCCGGTGGTCGTGGTGTCTCCGACGGAGGGGTGAGATAGAGAAAGTTTCGGGTTTCTTAGTTGAGGAGGTTCAAGTGCTCAGAACGAAAAACTAAGGCAACCATCGTGTTCACTAGCGTCGAAAGAGTCAAGATAAAGCCTTCCAGCCGCCGTCCAGCCACCGAAAGCTGTCACACATGCATGGGTGACGTTCAGCCGAGAGTGGCTGTTATAAATAGTCTGAGTCGAGCTGGCCTAGTGAGCCAGCCCAAGCCATAGGCCAAGCCAAGCCACCGTAGCCGTTGACCGACGTGACTTTTTTCGAAAGACCTTATTCAAGGGTTTCTCGACGTTCTGAGTCTGTTGGCGTAGTTCGTTTCACAAAATTCGAATATGGTAAGATATTTTTACGCATTTTATCCCCTAAAGTAGTCCTATAAATTTTGCTTATGGAGTCGTGTTTGTTTTAGCCGAGGGTTATGTAGACTTGAATATTGGAATTAAAGAGATGATTGAGGGAGCTTGGATAGGGATTTATCGCGTTGGCTTAAGATTAGTACACCTCGAACTCAGAATGCTTCAAGAGCATCATAAATATAATTACCTTGCTTGCTAGTGTTTGCAAAATAGGTAGACGGATAATAAGCATGTTAGACACCGGTATTGCGAGACTCGATAACCATGAGATGCATGATGATGTATAGGGATATGGGTTGACTCGTATAGGCTTTAGAGACCATGTAGGGTCGTTCAAATATCCGTATATCTACGTGATGACTGTTTGAATTGAATGATGTGATGATTAGGGTGCTAGAGTATGGATATTGATGTGTTTGAGGGAAATTGTGCTTGAGGGATAAATATAAAAAATTACTCGATTAATGATCATGAAGCCGATAAATAATATTAATTGATAAAAAGTGTTAGTAAACAAACCCTAATGACTTTCATAAGCTTTAGGGAGCAAGTAAGGTCTCGTAATCTCGTAATATGCTCAGACGTTTTAAGGTAGTGAGTAGGTATTGGTACAGGCTTCGGCTGTACTGGTACGCTGTTCAACACTGTATCAGTACGGGTCATCTCGTATTGATACTTGGGAAATTATAATATTTTCCAAAACGTGATTTTATAATCGGTACGCATATGAGTAGCAGTACCCGAGAGTACTATACCGATAATCGTGTTCGAGTACTAATACCTGATAAGACAAATAATCAATAAGGTTAATTAAAAATGGAACATTATGCATTAATAAGAATAATTATGTACTCCTCCATAATGTATTAACAACTCGGTAATGTAAAATAAATGATGTGTTGATGATTAGCAACAATAAGAAGATCATTAGGATCACGTTGCTTGTATGTCGGGTAGGCATTTGTTTTGGTTGAATCGATGATTTATGAGATCCGGATACCCAATGAGAGTGTTGCAATACCATGGTTAGAGATACTAGATGTACGCTCCCGATGCTATGTGTGCCCAAGGCTCACCCAAAGTGATGCCGAATGTATGTTCTCGATGCTATGTGTCTCTAGGTTTCATTCGAAGATACTAGAGGGGGACTCTGAGTATAGAGTGTACATTCCCGTTGTTGTGTGTCCCTGAGTCTCGCTTAGAGTGTACATTCCCGATGTTGTGTGTCACCGAGTCTCACTCTAGGTTTGTGGTTCTTCTTTGTGTGCTTTTGTCTAGTTGAGCTGATGAGATCACAGGTACAGTTGGGCCTTGTGTGCTATGTTTGATGACTTGTATGATTTTGAGAATGAGTTTAGGCGACTAGTTGTAGCGCCACGTGTTTATTTATCTCTCCTTATTGCTCATACTAGCTTGTATGCTTACGTTTATGATTACCATAAAGTATAGTAGAGTAGATGTGTACCACTAAGCTTTGTAAGCTCAGCACTCGGAATCGTTGTTTCCGTGCGTAGGTTGATTGTCAGATCATGGGATCGAGGAGCACTATTAGTACGAGATTTCAGCAAGCGGTGGTTGCTAGAGTACGTCACCTATATTTAGTGGGTTGTGTATTCATAGGACCTTACATGGTCGATTCTGTAACTCGTATTTTGTAATCGTATTGATCAAGTCAAATATTCAAATGTTTTAAATTAATTTGGAGCTCTTTTGTAATGATTTAATTATTTATTTATAATTTTAACTATTTGATTTAAATGTTTTTGGAAAATATTTTGTTGGGCTAAACCGATTTGACAAATTTTATGATAATGGTTTGGGCTTAAGGCCCAAATGTTAAATCCGATTTTAGGGTGTTATAATGATTTTGCATATTCCGAATGCCAATACCACCTTTATATTTTGGTTGAGATAATACTTGTAGCACCCCTTTTCGTATCCATACGACGAACACAAATCAGGAATGTTACAACTTTTCTATCTTTAAATATACATGCTCTCAATTATCTTAGCATGCAACTCATCACTTGTGGTTACTCTTAACTTTGAATCTTTCCAGAAACACCAATTATTATGAAACCACAACGAACTTTAAAGGCCAATCACGACTCAAATAGGTTTAGCAAGTATACATGCCACTATAATAATCAAACCTCAATTAGGGTGTCGATGTTGTGATTACCTGTTAAGCTTTCCATATTGATGCAATGCGCTATTCACTCTCATCTTGATTTACCTACATGTGCACAATCAAACACACGCTAAGTACAAACTTAGTGAAGCAATAAAGCAAGTTAATAACAATAATTTAAACTTTATTCAACTTCATGACTATGTTTATATAAGATGATATATATATATGTATATATATATATATATCAATATAGGAACCTTTATATTGCATTGGTAGTGATTTACTACATGCCAATGCCATCAAACTTTCATGCTTGTCTATTTTTTCATAATGTGTCATATATGCATAAATGCATCATGATCACTAGACATGTATTACCATCATGTTAATCATATATTAACATAATATAAACCAGATTATTTTTTTTTACCAATATACTTGCCATTTATTTCAAAAGCTCATAAGCTTTTTCACCCGTTTATCTTTTATTAACCAATAAACCATAGCCCAAATATAAGCCTATGAGGACTATAGGTATACGAGACAAATATGCACCGAAGTGCTAATACACATAATTTCGTGCCCACCATAATACACATAAGGTCGTGCCCACCATATGTGGTAAGTGTCCTTTATATACACTATAATGCTAAACCGAGTATGCCGCGTGCTGCTAGACTCTATGGCATGCCAACTATACCCTGTCCCTCAATGACATACTTGGGCATATATTCCATATTTATTTCATTTATGGCAATGTATATCAACGTAATTTAACATTGGAAAATTCATACCCGAAATAAAATTCATAATATAACATCATATAACTAGTGATCCATGCATTTATATTCAACTTTTGACATATTTAAAATACGTCAATCATATGCTCCATGACATAAATATAATGACAATAAAATTTGGGTAGGCTCATTGCAAGCCATCCCAATGATGTATAAAACATCAATGTGTCATGATATGTATGCAATTGCACTCACCTTGGCCACTTAACACAATGCCTCATTAAATCTTAGTTCGATCTTTTCTTTCATAGAACCTCGAACCTTCTTTGATTCGGACCTGACTTCGTTAATCACATGAATAAAATAATATATTTGTTAGATTTAAATCTAACATTAACTTAAACATGTTGTCTAATATAATCATTCGAATATAAAATTTTCAAATATTTTTTTCTTTCTTCCTTGTACTGTTCAAAACTCATTTTGGACCTTAGTGACCAATTTGAACTTCTAATAATTCTTCCGAGCTTGCTAACTAACATTTAAAAACAAAATGTTTCAAATTCTATTTTCTGATAGCTCGCGCTACTTTCAAAGATTTACTTATACATGGCAGAATACATACTAGATCTTAATTTCCTTTATAGTGGAGAAACTAGATTCGATAAAGATTTTAACGGTATAATCCAAATAAATTGATAAAATCTACAAAAATTATGAAAATTCTTTACATTCACGTCACAAAGTTGTCCAGGCAGAAACTGCTCTGTAATTTTTCTGACCTTCATTCGATTAAAAATTCATATCTTTTAACTCAGAACTCAAAATCAGTCTCTGTTTTTTTGGAAACGAAACTAGGCTAACAAATATTTACAAGGTATAAAATTCATCATCTAACCATTTTGTAGAATTTATGGAGAATTTTTAAACTCACTGCCATAACTCAAATTCTAACATAACTTTCCATACATAACTTCTAATTTACATCAACTTCTCCCTATTTCTCTACTTGTCAATTTAGTCATATCACTTTACTTCAAATGACTAGAATAAAGCTTGTATTCATATGTTCTTTTTACATCCTTCATAAAAATAAGCTTAAACCTTTACTTCTCTAATTTCTCTTGATTTGTCGAGATGGTCACCAATATTTCAAATATAAGGATTCAAGCTTATTAACTTTGTAAAATAGTCCTCCAACCAACATTACTACCTTAATTCCATCATTTTAACTAAAAATCAGATTTATTCCTTCTACATATCCTCTATGCCGAATAGACCATTCAAGTTTGACAATTTGTCAAAATGGTCACTAATGTGATTAATCATCGATTTAGCATTCTAACTTCATTTTCATGGCTCTAACATCATTAATAATATAAATACACATCAAATTCATAAAAATTATATCTGGTCCCTTAATTTTGAAGCTTGCCGAAATGGTCCCTATGTATTTAACTTAGGGTTTTGCTTCTAAACAACAAATCAAGCTTACTAGATCATTAATCCAACATCACAAACCCTAAGTTAGAATTGAATCCATAAACCCTAATCTTCTTTATACAAATCGAAATATGTAGGGTTTAAATCCCAACTCAATAACATGATTCTAACATCATACAAGAATGATTCTAACTTAAAATCAGCCATGGATTCATAAAATAATAAAAACTCCAATTTTTTCATAAACCCTAATTTCTTCCGCATATCAAATCTCATCAAAAGATAGAGCTCGAAGAGTAGAACAACTTTGGAGTTCGAAAGATTACCTAAAAACTGAGATTTGAGGCTTAAATCGAGCTTGGAAATTTTCTTCTTCTTTCCTCTAGCTCCCATGGTACATGGCTGGAAAAAGATGAATATTTGTTCATATTTTTCTATTATTTTACACTTGTAACTATTAAATGAATTTTAAATTCATTTCAATAGTGAAATCACCAATTTAGCCTTTAAATTCAATGGCTAATTTAATCTCATCCAAAATCAAGGGCCAAGATTAAATCCATGCATATTTCATCTTCCAAAAACTTGCTCAACATTTCAAAAATATTTTGAAATTGCCATCCTAGCCAAATAACCTATTTGCCCTCCAACTAGTCTTTATTTATTAGTTTGTTTCAAAATTGTCATTCCATTATAATCTAACTAAATTAGTTCCTTCTCAACCGGCCACTATTCTATAAATATCATTTTATGATTTTCCATGGCTTATGGAACAATCTCTAAAATTTCAATTCAATCTTATTTCCCAATATTCACTAAATACTTCTACTACAATTTTACCTTAACCGAGATATCAGATTTATTCCAAAAATTCTATATTTCCACATTTAGAAAATTAATACTATCATCTCATAAAACTTCCTTTCTTAAGGACTTAGACTGAATTTTCCTAATCAGTCTATTATTCTGATAATTATCAAAATTCCTCCAAGTAGTGAAATAACCATTTTGCCCTCAAATCCAATGAATCCATAATGTACCACATGTCATCATCCTTCATCAAATGGCCTACATTTAATCTTGATTTAATAGTTTACCAACTTTACCCTTGTTATTTTTTTTCAAAATTACGATCTTGCCATTTTTCATCCAACGGCTCATATTTAACATGGAAAATCAACATAAATCCAAGGGTTCATATTCTTCCAACACAAATAAAATATCTTAGACATGTAAAATAAAATAATTAACCTTGCCTCATCTTCCTTCAAAATATCCTGGATATTCGATTCGATCTGATTATCCGAATATTTTTCTGAACTTTATCGCTTTATAGCCATTAATACAATCTCCATAAGAAAGATTTGAGTAGCACGAAAACATAATTCTTGGAGGTGAACTATTCATTTACGGGGTTAAAATGCACAATTTTGAAAATTACACTTTGGTCCCTAAACTTTTCCAAAGTTTATACTTTAGCCACAAAACTTTCAAAATTTTCATTTTGGTCACTAGCCAAAAATTGGGATATGACAATTCTCCCCCTTAAGAAAATTCGTCCTCAAATTCTTTTTATACGTACCTGATTCAAAAAGGTCAGGAAACTACTTTCTTATATATTTTTCTCTTTCCCAAGTCGTTTTTTCGACTTCATAATTTTGCCAAAAAACTTTAACAAGTGTGATCATCTTGTTTATTAGTTTTTTGACTCCATATGTCAATATCTTTACTGATTCATCCTCATAAATCAAATCCGGTTGAATCTTTATTCCTTATGGGGTAATGATATGTAAAGGATCTGATCGATACTTCTTGAGCATAGATACATGAAATATATTATGAATCTTGTCCATTTTTTGGAGGTAAGACCAACTAATAAGCCACCAGACCAACTCTTTTCACAATCTTATGTGGTCCTATAAATCTCAGATTCAGCTTCCCTTTTTGTCCAAACCATAACACCTCCTTCCAAGGTGAAACTTTTAAGGAATACTTTATCTTTAGCTTCATATTAAATATATTTTCTTTCAAGATCAACAGATAATATCAATCATTCTAAAACAATTCTAGATTGCTTCGAGCTATTCTTACTTTATTCTTCGCATCCTGAAATAAATCAGATTCAATCACCTTTTAGTTCTTTTTTTAACTCATTATCATCAGGGATATAAATTACCCCTTGATAATATGAACATCCTTTAGACTTAACATTGAAATCTTTAATTTTTCCCTTTTCACCTTACCAAATTCTTTCCATGTATATCTTTTCTTTCATCTGTAATTTTTTTTATCCTATTTGTCAAAGTAGACTTGAGCTGAAGTTGTGTAATCAATATACTGTTTTCTTCCAAAGGTAATTGGGCATTTAATGCTTATAAGCCAAAGATTGACTTTTTGCTAAATACATCAACTACTACTTTAGCCTTATTACACCAATACACATCCCAACCTATTATGAGACGTATTATTGAATAAGGTAGAATCCTTACTAGATTCATATTGCACTAATATTAGTGCTACTATCAAATCTTATTCTACTGGTAATAATATAATCGTAATTTAATCTTAGAGGAATATTACTGCTTCTTTTGACTAACATCACTGAAGCTTCCTAAGGTGATATACTGGGTCATATAAAACCTCAATCTAATGACTCTTACAACTAGATCTTTAGCTTTCTCAATCTAGTAAGAGCCATTTTGTATGGTGTAATTGATATAGGTCCAATATTGGATTAAAATTCAATCCTAAACTTAGCCTCTCGTTTAATCGTCAAGCCTGGCAGCTCCTCTTGGGCAACCCATTTAAAACTCACAAACAATAGGAATACTCTCCTAGCTTACCCTTGATGCTCAATATCCATAGCATAAGTTAAATAATTTTCACAATGATAACAAATTCCAATAAAAACTCTGCATGTTCATGCATGCCAATTATCACAACACTCACATGATTGGTTTTGTGGTTTTCTTGAATCTCCAACATTAATTATAAATGTCAGAGAGTTCTTAATTTTCCTTGTCCTGATTTCTTAGCAGAACTATGTAATAAATTCAACTTGATATCTTTGCCGGGAATCCCCACCACTTTTTAGAAGTGGTGAAATACATAATGATTCGCTATTCCTCTTTACGAGCTGTGACTGCTGTTTAGATATTTTTCTCATTCTGAACCCTTTGTATTGCATTTGGCATAAATGACAGCTTTATGAAATTTTGAAATATATAGGGCAGTCAGTACTTCTTTGTACCTGACCTCTAGCCCTCTATGAGCCGTCATAACAGGCTCTCTTTCTGTCTGTAGGAAGTAGTTTAGAAGCAAATCAGCTCAGTTTATTAAATTTGCAATCATACTCGTAAATAATCTAATTGCCCTAATTAAGATGCAAGAAACTCCATTGCATCTCTAGGATAAACTTTGTTACGAAACTCATTTGCAGTCAGTACTACTTTTTTTTGAGTCTCCTCTGATCATCAATATAGAGTTTATTCAACATAACTTTTATATCATTAAACCATAGATTAACAATCATAGGATCTCTATTAATATCTCTCTGAAAATCTAGTATGCTAGAACTCTCAATTCTTTTGCAATTGGTGCCTAAGCAGGTTGATTCATGATCGCATCTAATGTCTAGAAGAAAAGCTCTTAATCCAGAACATGCATATCATGTTACTCTGGTGTCTCCGCACCATGTTAAGCTGAGGGTAGAATATTATCATTAATCTTATCACTTTTGTGAATCTCTTGTTGATCCACTCGTCTAAACATCCGACACAATTCTTTTATCCTCACACATTGGAATTTAACATTATTATCATAATGAAGTAAGCAATTGCATCCATTCAAACAAGTAAAATCATCAGTAATTTTGACATCTTAGTGGCATGTATATACTTTTGATCTTTACCATACTTCGTTTAACTCCAGAACCGGCTAAACTTGTAGCTCTGATACCAATAAATGTAACACCCATTTCCGTATCCATACGACGAACACAAATCAAGAATGTCACAACTTTTCTATCCTTAAATATACATGCTCTCAATTATCTTAGCATGCAACTCATCACATGTGGTTACTCTTAACTTGGAATCTTTCTAGAAACGCCAATTATTATGAAACCATAACGAACTTTAAAGGCCAATCACGACTCAAAAAGGTTTAACAAGTATACATGCCACTATAATAATCAAACCTCAATTAGGATGTCGATACTATAATTACCTGTTGAGCTTTCCATATTGATACAATGCTCTTCTCACTCTTATCTTGATTTATGTACGTGTGCACAGTCAAACAGACCCTAAGTACGAACTTAGTGAAGCAATAAATGAAGTTAATAACAATAATTTAAACTTTATCAACTTCATGGCTATGTTTATATAACATGATACATATATATATATATCAATATAATAACCTTTATATTGCATTGATAGTGATTTACTACATGCCAATGCCATCAAACTTTCATGCTTGTCTATTTTTTCATAATGTGTCATATATGCATAAATGCATCATGATCACTAAATATGTATTACCATCATGTTAATCATATATTAACATAATATAAATCGGATAAAAATTTATTACCAATATACATGCTATTTATTTCAAAAGCTCGTAAGTTTATGAGGACCCTGGTTACACGAGTCTGTTGGTGCAGTCCGTTTCACCAAATTCGAACATGGTAAGATATTTTTATGCATTTTATCCCCTAAAGTAGTCCTATAATGCGATTTTGCTTATAGAGTCGTGTTTGGTTTATCCGAGGGTTATGTAGACTTGAATATTGAAATTAAAGAGATGATTGAGGGAGCTTGGATATGGATATATCGCGTTGGTTTAAGATTAGTACACCTCGAACTCCGAATACTTCATGAGCATCATAAATATAATTACCTTGCTTTCTAGTGTTTGCAAAATAGGTAGACGGATAATAAACATGTTAGAGACCGATATTGCAAGACTCGATAACCATGAGATGCATGATGATGTATAGGGATATGGGTTGACTCGTATAGGCTTTAGAGACCATGTAGGGTCGTTCAAATATCTGATATCTACGTTATGACTGTTTGAATTGTATGCTGTGATGATTAGGGTGCTAGAGTATGGATATTGATGTGTTTGAGGGAAATTGTGCTTGAGGGATAAATATAAAAAATTACTCGATTAATGATCATGAAGCCGGTAAATAATATTAATTGATAAAAGTGTTAGTAAACAAACCCAATGACTTTTATATGCTTTAGGGAGCAAGTAAGGTCTCGTAATCTCGTAATATGCTAAGGCGTTTTAAGGTAGTGAGTAGGTATCGGTACAGGCTTCGGCTGTACTGGTACGCTGTTTAACACTGTATTAGTACGGGTCATCTCATATTGATACTTGGGAAATTATAATATTTTCCAAAACGTGATTTCAGTATCGGTACGCGTATGAGTACCAGTACCCGAGAGTACTATACCGATACTCGTGTTCGAGTGTCGATACTTGATAAGATAAATAATCAATAAGGTTAATTAAAAATGGAACATTATGGATTAATGAGAATAATTATGTACTCCTCCATAATGTATTAACAACTCGGTAATGTAAAATAAATGATGTGCTGATGATTAGCAACAATAAGGAGATCATTGGGATCACGTTGCTTGTATGTAGGGTAGGCATTTGTTTTGTTTGATTCGATGATTTATGAGATCCAGATACCCAATAAGAGTGTTGCAACACCATGGTTAGAGATACTAGATGTACGCTCCCGATGCTATGTATGCCCAAGCCTCACCCAATGTGATGTCGAATGTATGTTCTATATGTTATATGTCCCCGGGTTTCATTCGAAGATACTAAAGGGGGACTCTGAGTATAGAGCGTACGTTCCCGTTGTTGTGTGTCCCCAAGTCTCACTCAGAGTGTACATACCCGATGTTGTGTGTCACCGGGTCTCACTCCAGGTTTGTGGCTCTTCTTTGTGTGCTTTTGTCTAGTTGAGCTGATGAGATCACGAGTATAGTTAGGCCTTGTGTGCTATGTTTGATGACTTGTATGATTTTGAGGATGTGTTTAGCCGACTAGTGGTAGCCCCACGTGTTTATTTATCTCTCTTTATTGCTCATACTAGCTTGCATGCTTATGTTTATGATTACCATAAAGTATAGTAGAGTAGATGTGTACCACTTAGCTTTTTAAGCTCAGCACTCAGAATCGTTGTTTCAATGCGTAGGTTGATTGTCAGATCATGGGATCGAAGAGCACTATTAGTACGAGATTCCAGTAAGCGGTGGTTGCTAGAGTACGCCACCTGTATTTAATGGGTAGTGTATTCATAGGACCTTACGTGGTCGACTCTGTAACTCGTATTTTGTAATCGTATTGATCAAGTCAAACATTCAAATGTTTTAAATTAATATGGAGGTCTTTTGTAATGATTTAATTATTTATTTATAATTTAACTATTTGATTTAAATGTTTTTGGAAAATATTTTGTTGGGCTAAACTGATTTGACAAATTTTATGATAACGGTTTGGGCTTAAAGCCCAAATGTTAAATCCGATTTTAGGGTGTTATAATGATTTTGCATATTCTGAATGCCAATACCACCTTTAGATTTTGGTTGCGATAATACTTGTAACACCCCTTTTCGTATCCATACGACGAACACAAATCAGGAATGTCACAACTTTTCTATCTTTAAATATATATGCTCACAATTATCTTAGCATGCAACTCATCAACTGTGGTTTCTCTTAACTTTGAATCTTTCCAGAAACTCCAATTATTATGAAACCACAGCGAACTTTAAAGGCCAATCATGACTCAAATAAGTTTAGCAAGTATACATGCCACTATAATAATCAAACCTCAATTAGGATGTCGATACTGTGATTACCTGTTGAGCTTTCCATATTGAAGCAATGCTTTTCTCACTCTCATCTTGATTTACTTACGTGTGCACAATCAAACACATGCTAAGTACGAACTTAGTGAAGCAATAAAGGAAGTTAATAACAATAATTTAAACTTTATTCAACTTCATGGCTATGTTTATATAACATTATATCAATATATCAATATAATAACCTTTATATTGCATTGGTAGTGATTTACTACATGCCAATGCCATCAAACTTTCATGCTTGTCTATTTTTTCATAATGTGTCATATATGCATAAATGCATCATGATCACTAGACATGTATTACAATCATGTTAATCATATATTAACATAATATAAACCGGATAAAAAATTTCTTACCAATATAATTGTCATTTATTTTAAAAGCTCATAAGCTTTTTTCACTCGTTTATCTTTTATTAACCAATAAACCATAGCCCAAATATAAGCCTATGAGGACCATAGGTATACGAGCCAAATATGCACCGAAGTGCTAATACACATAAGGTCATGCCCACCATAATACACATAAGGTCGTGCCCGCCATATGCACTAAGTGTCCTTTATATACACTATAGTGCTAAACCGAGTATGCAGCGTACTGCTAGACTCTATGGCATGCCAACTATACCCTGTCCCTCAATGACATACTTGGGCATATATTCCATATTTATTTCATCTATGACAATGTATATCAACATAATTTAACATTGGACAGTTCATAGCCGAAATAACATTCATAATATAACATCATATGTAACTAGTGATCCATGCATATATATTCAACTTTTGACATATTTAAAATATGTCAATCATATGCTCCATGACATAAATATAATGACAATAAAATTTGGGTAGGCTCATCGCAAGCCATCCCAATGATGTATAAAACATCAACGTGTCATGATATGTATGCAATTGCACTCACCTTGGCCACTTAACACAATGCCTCATTAAATCTTAGTTTGATCTTTTCTTTCATAGAACCTCGATCCTTTTTTGATTCGGACTTGACTTCGTTAATCACATGAATAAAATAAAATATTTGTTAGATTTAAATCTAACATTAACTTAAACATGGTCCCTAGTGACCAATTTTAACTTCCAATAATTCTTCCGAGCTTGCTAACTAACATTTAAAAACAAAATGTTTCAAATTCCATTTTCTGACAGCTTGTGCTACCTTCAAAGATTTACTTATACAGGGTAGAATACATACTGGATCTTAATTTCCTTTATCCTGGAGAAAGTAGATTCGATAACGATTCTAACGGTATAAGCCACATAAATTAATAAAATCTACAATAATTATGAAAATACTTTACATTCACGTCACAGAGTTGTCCAGGCAGAAACTGCTCTGTAATTTTTCTGACCTTCATTCGATTAAAAATTCATCTTTTAACTCGGAACTCGAAAACAGTCTCCGTTTGTTGGAAACGAAACTAGACTAACAAATCTTTACAACGGTATAAAATTCATCATCTAACCATTTTTGTAGAATTTATGGCGAATTTTTAAACTTACTGCCCTAACTCAAATTCTAACATAATTTTCCATAAATAACTTCTAATTTACACCAACTTCTCCTTATTTCTCTACTTGTCAATTTAGTCCTATCATTGTACTTCAAATGACTAGAATAAAGTTTATACTCATATGTTCTTTTTACATACTTCATCAAAATAAACTTAAACCTTTACTTCTCTAATTTCTCTTGATTTGTCGAGATGGTTACCAAAATTTCAAATATAAGGATTCAAGCTTCTTAACTTTATAAATTAGTCCTCCAATCAACATTACTACCTTAATTTCATCATTTTAACTAAAAATCAGATTTACTCATTCTACATATCCTCTTTGCCGAATAGACCATTCAAGTTAGACAATTTGTCAAAATGGTCACTAATGTGATTAATCATCGATTTAGCATTCTAACTTCATTTTCATATCTCTAACATCATTAATAATATAAATACACATCAAGTTCATAAAAATCAGATATGGTCCCTTAATTTTGAAGCTTGCTGAAATGGTCCCTATGTATTTAACTTAGGGTTTTGCTTCCAAACAACAAATCAAGCTTACTAGATCATTAATCCAACATCACAAACCCTAAGTTAGACTTGAATCCATAAACCCTAATCTTCTCTATACAAACCGAAATATGTAGGGTTTAAATCTCAACTCAATAACATGATTCTAACATCATACAAGCATGGTTCTAACTTAAAATCAACTATAGATTCATAAAATCATAAAAGCTCCAATTTGTTCATAAACCCTAATTTCTTCCACATATCAAATCTCATCAACCAAGAAATTATTCTATAAATTATTTACATCAAAAGCTAGAGCTCGAAGAGTAGAACAACTTTATAGTTCGAAAGATTACCTAAAAACTGAGATTCGGGGCTTAAATCGAGCTTGGAAATTTTTTCTTCTTCTTTCCTCTACCTCCCATGGTACATGGCTGGAAAAAGATGAATATTTGTTCATCTTTTTCTATTATTTTACACTTGTAACTATTAAATGAATTTTAAATTCATTTAAATAGTGAAATTATCAATTTAGCCTTTAAATCAAATGGCTAATTTAATCTCATCTAAAATCAAGGGCCAAGATTAAATCCATGCATATTTCATCTTCCAAAACATCCTCAACATTTTAAAAATATTTCAAATTGCCATCCTTGTCAAATGACCTATTTACCCTCCAACTAGTCTTTATTTACTAGTTTGTTTCAAAATTGTCATTTCATTATAATCTAACTAAATTAGTTCCTTATCAACCGGCCACTATTCCATAAATATCCTTTTATGATTTTCCATGGCTTATGGAACAATCTCTAAAATTTCAATTCAATTTGATTTCCCAATATTCACTAAATACTTCTACTACAATTTTACCTTAACCGAGCTATCAGATTTATTCCGAAAATTCTATATTTCCACATTCGGAAAATAAATACTATTATCTCATAAAAACTTCCTTTCTTAAGGACTTAGACTGAATTTTCCTAACTCAGTCTATTATTCTGATAATTATCAAAATTCCTCCAAATAGTGAAATAATCATTTTTCCCTCAAATCCAATGAATCCATAATGTATCACATGTCATCATCCTTCATCCAATGTTCTAGATTTAATCTTGAGTTAATAGTTTACCAACTTTACCCTTGTATTTTTTTTCAAAATTACGATCTTGCCATTTTTTATCCAGCGGCTCATATTTAACATGGAAAATCAACTTAAATCCAAGGGTTCATAGTCTTCCAACACAAAGAAAATATCTTAGATATGTAAAATAACATAATTAACCTTACCTTATCATCTTTCAAAATATCCTGGATATTCGATTCGATCCGGTTATTCGAATATTTTTCTGAACTTTATCGCTTTATAGCCATTAATACAAAATCCGTATGAAAAATCCGAGTAACACGAAAAAATCATTCTTGGAGGTGAACTATTCATTTATGGGGTTAAAATACACAACTTTTGAAATTTACACTTTGGTCCCTAAATTTTTTCCAAAGTTTATACTTCAAAATTTACATTTTGGTCACTAGCCAAAAATTGAGATATTTCAATACTTCCCAACGAACAAGTGGAATACCATGAGAATGGTCATTAGAGCTCCAAATAAAGCACCGGATAATACGTTCTATGTCTTTGCATATTTGATAGGGGAAGCGACAAGTCTACATGAATTATGTAGGAATTGCCGCGAGAACCGAGTTCGCTAGAGTGACTCTTCTGGCTGAAGAATGATTACTCGCTAACCATCCAGAAAACTTAGACTGAATTTTATCCAAAATGAAGGAGAAAAATTCACAAGTTGCACGTTTGTGCATAACCGTGATTCCGAGATAAGTACCAAGGTCATCAACTTGAGGAATGCCTAGACAGTGACTTACTGCAGTGGCAACCTCAATGTCCGTATTCTAGGAGAAATAGACCTGAGATTTGAGCTTATTGACCTTATGACCCGAATAAAGGCCAAATTCAGTAAGAATATGATCAATCACGTGAGCCTACTCCATGGTCGCTTTAGCATAGAGAATCAAGTCGTCGAGCAAGAATAGATGCGATATAGGCAAACCTCCACAGACAAACTTGAACGGAATCCATGTGCCATCACTAACAGCACTAGTAATATGGTGTCCGAGCCTCTCCATGGTAAGAATGAAGAGGTATGGTGATATGGGGTCTCATTGCCTCACTCCTTTCTCGGGTTTAAATTATTTAATTAAAGAGTGATTAACTTGGACTTACACCATGGAAGAGAAAATACAATGCACAATCAGACGAATAATGAAAGGAGGTAATCCAGCTTCATAAAGATGATCCACAATGAAGTTTCAGCGAAGGCGGTCAAAAACCTTCTCAATGTCAAATTTAACCGCCATCCACCCATCTCTTCCTTTTTTGGCTTTTATGGAATGGATAATTTCTTGGTTTATTATTATGTGTTTTGCGATGTTCCGGCCAGAGATAAAACTTGTTTGGTTAGGAGCAATGAGTCGAGGCATGATGCTTTGGAGGCATAGAACCAGAATCTTGGTGATCAGCTTATATAGGGCAGAGTAGAGGCTGATTGGTCTAAATTCTCTGAAGGATGAAGGAGGTGCAACTTTAGGAATGAGAACAATGACAGTTCTATTGAGTTTGGGGTCAATATTAGAACCAATGAACAATCTTTGAATCATCTTACAGATAGAAGGTCCCACTATATGCCAATGCTTATGATAAAATTGAGCATGGAGTCTGTCAATACCTGGAGATTTTAGCGGCGCCATGGCAAATAAGGCCTCTTTGATTTCAATAGTATCTTGCACTTGTTCGAGTGCTTGCAAGTCTGAAATTCATAACCTTGGAAAGAAACCTGAAAGCGAAAACTTCCCAGTAATAGCTGTATCTGACGCATATAAGTTCTAAAAAAGTGAGGCAGCAGCGTCACGGAGTTCATTTTCATCTGAACACCAATCACCCGAGTCAAGCTGAAGCAAAGAGATAGGATTTGCCCGTTTACTCATAACAGGCTTCTTATGAAAATAAGAAATATTTCTGTCACCACAAGCATTCCAATCAGATCTGAATTTATGTTTCCAAAGGAGAACTTCGTGATCAAAGAGTTGTTCAAGCTCAATTTGGAGGCGAGCTTCTAGATGAACTAAAAAGGAATTTCTTTACCTGTCAAGGCACTTCCGAACACCACGTAGCCGAGCCATGGTTGTTTTTTTTTTCGCTGGATAAAATGGCATTGTAATCACGGAGAATAGCCCAAGGTTCTGAGATATGATCCGACAGATGTCTTAAGTAAGACCATATAGGCTTCCTCTTGGAAGAGTGAGGGCTAGCATACACAAAGGTGACAAGAGAAGAGCGGTTTCTATTCTTGCCATTAACTCTACAATGAATGAACTGAAAGTGACTGAATAAAATATCAATATGGACATGATCATACCAAGAGATCCAGATTCCTCCAGAGAAACCATCAGCTTCAACTCTGTAAGAATTAGGAAAATGAAGGGTTTATATAACTCTGTCTGCATTGTGACCGATGATTCTTGGTTCAACAAATCCAACAATGGCAGGCTTATTATCACGGAGATACTGATGAATAATGCCATTGAAGTTATGATGACCACAACCCTGAGTATTCCCCATAATTATTTTAAGATTCATGGATATATACAAAGGTAGAGGTGATTACCAATCCAGATAAAAATTATTCTACCATGGCCTCATGGCCATTGGTCTTTTGAGCACCTGTTATCGCTAAGATATGGATTGTCGGGTGTGCATCATCATGTAATTGCACTGCTCGGTGCTTCGATGGATCCAAATAAGAGTCCATTTTTGTCTGAGGTGGCAGTTGGCCACGTTGGGATTTGGAGCTTGAAGCAATTAAAGCACATGAGTCTTGCATGGAAACTTTAGGATTTGCCTGCTGTGATTTCACGTTTTTGGCACCCAAAGATACAACTTTCTTGGGCCCTAAGGAGATTGCGGTGATTTTCTTAGAGTTACTGCTCGACTTTCCTTTAATTTTGGGCTTATCCACTTGCTGAACCGGGATACTGTCAATATGAGGGTCAACACTAGGAGGAATCAACGGAGAAGGTGACTCCACTAAGGAAACGAAAGAATTTGCCTTATTTGTAGCGGCCGGTGTAACATTTTGGCCTTGATTAGAGGTCTCAAATATGGGCTTGACCGTGGGAGTAAAGGTGTGTGCCCCTTTATCAGCGTGATTTGCGGGATTATGAGCTCGGGTATTCCATTTCCTTTTCTCAACGATCATCCAAGGGCAAAAAGGGGTCCTCCGGAACTTACTTATCTGATGGGACAGCGGCTGGTGGGGGAGCATCATGTGGCATAGCACCTTGTGGCATGTGGGAAGTCTCCTCATGTGGGTGAAGCTTCGGACAGATGTCCTTCAAATGACCATAGATGCCACAGTGAAAGCATACTGTTGGCAAGGATTCATATTCCACAATTTGCAAACGCCCGTTTATGACAAGTTTCTACACCAATGGTTTCCGGAGGTTGATGCTGATGGCCATGCGAGCAAACCGACTTCTGCAATCATTGTCAGCTTGAAAATCAATTTTAATGACTGAACAAATTTGATTACCAACAGCCTCGATGAAACTTCGTTTGTAGAGGGTGACCGGGGAGGCCTGGCAAACGGATCTAAGCCATGAGACTACAGTCAGGTAGTGGCCAAAGATTTTCCAAGAGCCAACGGACAAGACCATCAGATAATCCAGACGATCGCTGAACTTCACAAGAAAGTAATCATTTTCTATGTCTATCAATTTCAACGGATGAGCAGGTTTCAAGATGCTATAGATACGGTTATGCAAGGTGTTATAACCAACACGACATCCGAGAACTTTGACAACAAGGGTTAAGTCCAAGCTTTTGATGGATAAAAGCTGAACTCTCTCCGAAAAATCAATGGTAGGCAGACCATTCGAAACCCCCAGAGAAATATCTTCATCAAGTAGTTCAATATCATCATCATCAAGGTCCACACTCTTTCCCTCAGGATTCGAGTTAGTTGAACCTGTAACCATGTCCTTGTAGGAGATCATCGGCCTAGAGGGTGCTAGAGCTTCACAGTCCATTTGCGTTGAGGCAGCATGGGGATCCGGCTGATCCTTATTAGGAGTGCTTATCGAGTGAGTCGATCGCGAGTTAAGTAGTGCTCGACTCGTGCTTGTTAAAAAATCTCATTGCTCAACTCAACTCGTTGCTTCGTTAAGCTCGCCAAAATTTTTACCTTATTTTTTATAAGTATAGGTAAAATCTAGTAATACTATTAGAGTTTAATATAAACATAGAAATTCAGAAAAACGTGAGGTTTGAGGAGATAAATAAACGAACCTGTCATGACTGAGTTAGAGTTGAAGCGATATTCGAGCGTGAGACTCTTTTTAGTTTATCAACAATCTTCGATGAACAACAAATGAGATAATGCCTTAGGAATTTCAAGGTTTTAACTCTTAATCGTATTATTTTATATAAGAAGTGAAAACTAAAGACTTTTACACTTTTTTTACTTTTATACATAAAATAATAATAAAAGAATAAAGAAAGACTTTAATAAAAAAAGGATTCATTATTATAATTTAATTTCTTATTAATAAAAATTAACTTTTTTAATTATTGGGGAATACAAAATTTTTTGGCAATTTGAAACCAAAATTTTATGGGTAAATTGCCTAGCAATTCACTGAATTTTTTTAAAGTTTTCAACTATTATTTAAATTTCTTAGAACATAATTTTTTAAGGTAACTACTAAAAAATCATAAAAGAATTTATTAAAAAATAACGAGCTGCTCATGAACTTATCGAGTCGAGTTGAGCCTTGCTCAATTTGACTCGTTAAAATTTCGGGTCGAGCCTGATTTCAAGTTGAGAGTTAACCGAGTTTTGAACGAATCGAACTCAAATTATTTGCGAGCTGTTCAACTCAATAAGCACTCTTAATCCTTATCTCGTCGACGTTGTTTTTTGGGCAGGCAGGGGTCAGGGTAATTTCCAGAGAATTCACAGATCATCGTTTTTCCTTAATTTCAAGATGTAAAATCATCTTTACTTTTGAAGCAGAGACCACTTCATCATCATCAATAATCTTTACATTCTATTTTTCTCATTTTATTGTTTTATTGTCAAACGATATCATTCGTATTTAAGTTATAAAAAGAAAGAAGAAACATATTTAATATCGTTAAATGGGATGCATAAGATTTTTAAATTTGCTATTATACAAATTTCACTATATTCTAAGGAAGTTTTAATTTGTTTGTTTTTCGTTAATTAACCTTGTTGCATGTGCATTTAATTAGCTTGTTTTTTGTTAATTTTTAATGGCAACAAACTAATTTGTTAGTTTTTGTTGGGTAATTATTTTATAATTTTTTATAATCGAAAAACTCAACAAAAAGCATTTTATTGTCGGATTATTATTTTTATATTTTAATTAATTAAAAATTAGTGGTGCGTATCGACGTGAGATATTTATTGTAAAATTTTCTTCAATAAATAGTTATGGGTGGAGAGATAATATTTTTATAAGGATATACTACTTTTCTAGTTTTGTTAATAAGATAATATATATATATTTAAATTTATAAATAATTTGATTAATAATTTTTTTTGAATATTATATATGACACACCTTGTAAACAGAGTGATTGAACCCATATCTCTTAAGATAAATATCATGCGTTTTTTTACTGAAACCATTTATTGGGTTCAATATGATTAAGAAATTAAAACTTAATAATTGCCATTAAAAAGATGAGAAGCGATATCATAGTAAATGTAATATTATTAAGAAATTGTATATTTATCCAGGTCTTGACCGAATAGTTGATAAAATAAGTAAGGAATTAAAATAATAAAATTGACAAAATATATATTAAAATAATAAAGTAGCTTACTTCTTGTTGAACTCCTCCATTTCAGTAATGACGATCGTTGAAATGGGGTTGAAGAAGAATTTAAAAGTTTGGATCACCCCACTGCAATAATTCCCGCCATTATGTGTTTGACTCGATCTGCCCAAGAGAAGCTGCCAATTCCCAACCAGGGGAACAAATGAAGGAATTCTCTTCAGCTTAGAACATCCCAAACTCTGATAAGTTGGAGAGAATCACAAACCATTGCTCCACTTTTACTGCAGATACTCTCCAATTCTGGTAATAAGAATATTGTATAATCTCTCAACTTGGGAAGACTGAATTTGATTAATGTATTACTTTTATTTTCTTCATCTTCCTATATTGGGGCTCCCAATATTTCAATTAGTTGATCACATCCATCAACCCAAATTTCTTCCAGGTTTTGGAGGTTGAGAAGCAGCCAATGCCGAAGCAACGTCTTCAGACTTGAGCAACGCTGTATATTAATAAGCTTGAGAAGGGAAAAGATGGGAGACGGAGCCAATATAGATGTTGCTATTCCAAATCTTTCAACTTTGATAACTTCCCATTGTTGGTGCTAGCCATTGTTGTACTAATTTCAAGTGCTGAAGGCGAGAGAGTTTGGATAAAAGTCCAGCCGAAATATCTTTTTAAAGTGGTACGGTGAATATCAAAATACCTTAGATTTACCAACATATCCATGCCTACAGGGACTTCCTCAATTTTGGACCAATGAAGACCCAAACCCCAATCATGCTCGCCTCCTCCTGCATCAAACATTGCCAAATTTCTTCTCTCAGGGCTTTCGCACCAACTAGTTCAGATGTTAACAGAGGAAGCCAACATTTGGACCATCAATGACTAGTTTCAGAGGCATAGCTTTATATCAAGAAAAGTCTGCATTTCTCGAGTCTCTTCTTCAACCAGCTTCCCATTGCGAGCACGACAGACATATCTGCCATCACAAACTTTATTTTCAACACGACGTGCTTCCCCAATCATTGCTTTTGTTTTTTCCAACCAATTTTGAACTCCCTTCTTTGGTATCTTCCTCAAAGGATGAATAAGCTCAGCTTTCAATTGCAGCTCTATATCTTCTATTTTGCTATTCAATTCATCTCTGATTCCCTTGAAGTTTCTCACATAATCATCGTGCTTTCGATGAAATCCCAAATACTTACAAATTGGAGCAATTTATAACATCAAGTGTGGTCTCGACGTACTCCATTGATTTGTGCATGCAATTATATATCATTCTTTCAATTTAGTCAATCCTCAGTGTCACAGACCTTATTCTTAGGTTGAATCGTTCTTTTAGCTTATCCTCGGTGTCAAAAGAATCGTGGAAGAAAACACAGCTGACTTACTGGATTATAACTCTTGAAACAATGCAATGAGCCAACGAAGAAGCAGTGAACTTCAAATTTCAATTCCTTTCAATCAGCAGTAGCAAATCTTTATGAAGTTGTGATGGAAAAATCTTGGGTGCCGAAACAGGGCAGACGTCAGATATGACTGCAAGTATAAATAAAAGAAGCTTGAAATGGTGAGTTAAAATGTATACGGACTCACTGGTTCATATTCAAATTAAGTAGTTCAAAAAATCATTGCACAGTCGAGAATAATCAATGGAAAGGTGGGAAAGAAAGTAGATGATGCAGAGTCTAGACCCAGATTAAGAAAAGCATGTGATGAGTTGATAACTTCAGGTTTAACTTCAATTACTCTTAATCCTAAACTTCCTATGGTCTACTTTTTCTTAACCTAGCCGCTTAGCGGCTTGCTTATTCACTTTTTCTATTTGTTTTTGGCCAACGGCAGTATATTTTTGGTGCTGGTTACCGACCATTAATACTCTTTATTTTTCCTTTACATTCTAATCTTGCAATTATGCTTCTCCTTTGTTTTTAATTTTTTAATAAGAATAAATCTGTATTTATGACACTTTCATTTGTTCTTATAGTACGTTTTTTTTTGTCTTTTTTATCAGTCTCTTGGTAGTTAATTTTGTTTATATGTTTTTTAGGATTGGATTTGACGTCGCCTCGACTAATCAAGATAATACTTATTTGTTATCTTGTTGATATTCTCTGCTTTGGACCCTTAGATTAGATACGTAATTTGCGCTTGTAGATAATTTTCTCACGATGCTATGCTCTGACTTGCGGTTGTCGGTAATCTTTCAATAAGTTTATCTTTTTGTAGTTCGTTTGTCGATACAGTCGGATAACTGCGATGATGGAAGAAGCGTGGAGAAAGATCGATAATCAACACAAGGAAGAACAGCTTCTTTGATGGATCATCAACCCAAGAAAAAACAGCTTCTTGAGAAAGAAAGTGAGCGAGAAATCATCGGATTCCAGCGCGCTTCAGGAGTTTAACTTTTTAAGTCTGCATGGAATTCTCCACCCTCGCCAGTGCAAAAGAAAATCAAAGAAGATAAGTTTCTGAATGTTGTGAGGAAGCTTGTTTAGATGGTAAACCATGTAACAATGAGGCAGCAACATCAATTAAATATCAAAAATACTTAATAGGGTGAATATATATATTTGGAAGTGTGTCATACCCGTATTTTGACCGGAGTACCCGAGTTTATTAAATAAATAGGGCCAATAGATAAATAAATAATAAATATGTAATAAATAAACGGCCCAAATAAATCTCAAAAATCAGTCCAAATGTCCAATATACATGTATAGAGCCCATTTACAATTTAAAAGCCCAAGTTCCCAATTACATTTCTTCTACCAGATAAAAGGCCCAAACAAAATGTGTTTGTTTGGCCCGCCCAAACTGGCCCCGTGGCATGTTGCCATTGGCTCTCATGTGTTTCACGCGGATTAAGTCTTGCCCAAGACAGCTGGCAACAGTTAATTAGCCCCTGACGTCAGCTTCTGCCCCTATTATAAATAGAGAGAGAAAGTAATTATGGGTAATGATTACTACAGTAAATGTTGCAGTAATTGAAGGAGAGAGAGAATACCGAAGTTGAAGAGTTGCTTGGGAAGCCGAAACGCTCATCGGAGAAGACGATCGGAGTCACTGCACTATTACTGGAGTTCATAGGAAGGTAGTTTTTCTTCCGATCTCGTTATTTCCTGCAATAAAATAAAGAAAATGTTAGATCTAGGCTTAAATAAAAAGAAAACGGTGAGGAAGAGTAAAGTTATCGGGAACTTTTCCTAAAGTGGTAGAGGTTTAGCGTTGAGAGTTCATCGGAGAGTGTTTAGTGTTAGGTCGGAGTTGAATTTGAGAGTGGTTCAGGTAATTTTAGCCGGGTGAAGTAGGTAGATCATGTTGGATCTGGGTAGATCTAGGTTGTTAGGGTAGAAAATCGAATTTTTTAGGGTTTTTAGGTTCGAAAGATGGCGGTGAACGGTGGCCGAAAATCGCCCTGTGGTGGCCGAAAATCGTACCACAGTGGCCGAAGAGGAAAAGGGAACGATCAGAGTTTAAACGGTTGCCGAAAAGTCACCGGTTGACGGCCGGCGTCGCCTGCAGCGGCAGGGATTTGAATCCCGGTGGCCGATCAACACCTGAAGGTTGCCGGAGCATGGCGGCGGAAGATTGAATGGTGGTTGAAGTGGCGGTTGAGGGCGGCGTTCAACCGTGTTCTTCAATTTTGTGAAGAACACTTTGAACACTCGTCCAAAACTAGGGTGTTTTGATCCGATGTGAGAGGGTTTCTGGGATAAAATGTGTTAGGGTTCGGAGGGTTTAGAGAGAGGGGGAGCTAGAGAGAGTGTGGGTTTTAGAAAATGAGAGAGAGAAGCCAATTTTTGGGCCAAAAAGGGTTTTTATAGCCTTTGCTAAACGGTGTAGTTTTGGGTGTCGGGTCATTCTTGACCCGCGTGTTTTTGAGCGGGTGGGTATAACCCACACATTTTAATTCGGATACGATTTGGTATTTGCCCAAAGTTTTATCGTTATTCAATTTGGTCCCAATTTCCTTTTAATTGAGCCTCGTGCTTTGTAATTTCCTCATTTTAGTCCCCATCCCCCTTAATTGAACCCCTAGATTTGAAATCTTTGTAATTGGGTCACCTTAACCTTTGTAATTAGGGCATTAGACTTTGTAACAGCTTCAATTAAATCCCTTATTAATAAAATCAGTTTTGATATTCAATTGTTTTTAATTTAGCCATTTATTTTATTTGCTTTATTTAATTAAATGTCATTAATCTATATATGTGATGCATATTTTAAAATCAAACATATAGTATTTTGTTAGATAATTAAACACATTTAGATTTAATTAAATATTAGAGCCTTTAACTTAGGTTCTCTAATTAGGATTCAATAATTGAATTAGGTAAGATAATTGTAGTAATTAAATATATATTAAATGTAAACTTTAAAATCCTAATTTGGATGGAGTTCCATTGTTTACAATGGGGTGTTATCTCAACATGGATTTTAATGAATATATTTAATATATAAATCACATATAATTGAATATTAATTTAGTTTTTTAGTAAAATTAAATAATTTATTAATACATTGTAATTAATTAAATGTATATCGAATAGAATCTTTGAGGTTCAAATCTGGATGGTGTTTCATTGTTTACAATGGGGTGTTATCTCAGCCTTGGTTATAAAGGTGTATATTCGATATACATTTTCACTTATAATTGAATAATAAATTGTTAGAGCCTTAATTAGGATTAGAACTTTAATTAATTAGAAGAATTATTTAATTAGGAATATGATTAATTTAAAGGCTTTAAGTATATGGAAGGTGTTCATGAAAATGGCATTTTCTCATAAAAGCCTTTAAATTAATTAATATTCATAGATTTAAACAATTAATTAAATAGTGCCTTTTAGGAATAGAACTTAAAATTAACAAGACAATAAAATATCATTCATTAAAAACCTTTTATGTTGGAAATTCATTTTTAAAATACGAATGGGGGTGCCACTTAACGGAGTGCTTTTAATCTCATATTCGAACAAAATGAATTTTCTTATAAAAGGATATCTGCATTCAAAATTTAAATTCAGTTAATAATTATGGGATAAATTAAATTCAAATTATTAATCGAAATGCCAAAATGCCACGTAAAATTAAAGGTACCGATAATGGGCGTTCGTAGGGGGTGCTAATCCTTCCCTACACGTAACCGACTCTCGAACCCAATTTTTTAAAGACAGAATCTCTGGTCTATTTTTCGTTGTCTGGTCTACTTCGAAGTGATCAGTGGCGACTCCAAAATGTTTTTTAAGATAAATAAAGGAAAATATAATTTAATATGAAAAACCTTAAATTTTCAAGACTTAATTAAAAATGGCCAGAAAACCCTAATTTTCTAAAAGATCGATCGTCAGGCTATTTTTCACATTCCCAATTTTCAAAAAAATGGTCGCGATAGCTTGACGGCTCCACTGGGGAATTTTAAAAATTGAGAGTCAGGCCTAATTAATTTTATGTGTCATTTTGGCATTTTGGACAGTAATTTGAATTTAATTTTTTCTATAATTATTGGATGAATTTTCTAGAAGAATGTTGTTGCGCGTAATAAGTGCTACGCAATTGTGCAAGTATACACGTTGCAAGTTATAGTATAAAAGATATCGTCTCCACAGGGATTGGTGCCACTTCAAGAATCTAGTCTCTTGCACTGAAAAAAAGTAAAAACACAAATAAAGGATTATAGGAGTTTTAACTAATAACTAATCTAGAAAGCAATAAAGTAAAAGAATGAATGAGATCAAATGAGAGAGATAGGCCAGGTTATCGTGAGTTGAGGTATGATAGCCGATTGGATCGTCTTGGTAAAAGAGTGCACGAGCAACTCAGTTGCCGTGGCAACTTGCACAACGGGGTTGCCTTGGCAACTAATCGATGGTTGCCTGGGCGACTAGTTGGGCAACTACTTGGGCGTCTGGGCAGCAACCTTCAAGGTTCATCAGAGCGTTCTTCAATGGTTTCTTCTTATCCCTAAGTCGAAACTCTAGCTACTTGTGCATGCCTTGATAATACATCCCTGCGTGAATCAAGGGTGAACAACAACCAATCTTGTGCTCCTCTTAGCCGTTGAAATCCTTAACTTATTCCTAAGCTGGATTAATCTTCATCATCAATAGATTGAATAAAGATCATATTTATTCGTTTCTTGAATCTAACTCTCCCGATATTAGATAAATAGATGAAGTTGCGAGATCCTTTCCCAATTCACTCGCAAACAAGAATAAGAACCAAGAATGAATAAACCTTGAATAGAAAAGTGCAAACTCTTATTACCTAAACAAAATCCAATAGTTTCTCACAACCACAAAACACAATAACCATAGCCAAATAGATTTAGTTCATGGCTAGGTTCCAAAGAAACACAAGATAAATAATCCCTAGCATGAACCTAATTGAACAAGAAAGAAAAAGATGAAGAATGAAGCTTGTCGAAATTCTCCTTGCCCTAGATGCTTGTCGAAAATTCTCTCTTCTTGCTCTCCCCCTCAAGTTGACGATATGGCCTCTAATTTATAGGGCTAGGTCAAAATCCTTCTTTGAGGAGGAAGTTAAGTTGGAATTAAATTATCTTTAAAGAATATAATTCTTTATTATAATTATATTCCTTTTAGAACTTCTCCTATCTTCTTGGAATTTAATTTTTTCTTTAATCTCTTCATGGAAATCAAATTCCTATGGGATTTAGCTTTGCTCCACGTCATCTTGGGCTTGTCTAGTCATCAATTTCGACTACCATATCACCTTGTTCTTTGTCGACAATTGCCCTGGCAACTGGCTCGGCGTCTCCTTCATGAATTGCCCTGACAACTAGCTCGGCATGTCCTTCATGTATTGCCCTGGCAACTAGCTCTAGCCTTGCTTTGGCAAGTGATCCTGTACATACACACAAAACATACCAAAGCAGCATCTTTTCCCACAAAAACTACCAAGTTATGTAATCAAGCTCAAAGATGGAAGGAAACATGGATTAATGCATGAATGGCTAATTATGCAACTAATATGAGCCTAAGTCTAACAATAATATGAGTAAAAAGGGTAAGAAAAATAGTACTTTTGAACACTTATCACACCCTCAAACTCGAACTATTGCTTGTCCTCAATCAATGCAAACTAATAATCACCTGCCAAGACTTCAATTTTCACAAACTTAGCTTTGAACTTGATTTCAATTCTCAGAACCGGGGCACGAAGTATGGTTGGCTTTTCATTTTTCGGAAAACTTAGGAGTTACTCAGAATCAAACTATACTGCTTGTAAGTGTGTGCGGAGTAGTGTGCAAGTTGATTTTTTGGATTCTATGCAAACAAGAGGTTTTCAAATTACTTCATTGGGTTCTTTTTAACATGTTTTAACTAGAGCCAGTTTTGGGCACCTCTAGTGTTTTGTTTTTAGTTTTATTCGACTAGAGCCGGTTTCGGGCACCTCTAGCGATCAATTTTTTTAGCACATACTAGAGCCAGTTTCGGGTACCTGTAGTGATCAATTTTTTAGCACATGCTAGAGCCAATTTCGGGCACGTCTAGCATTCATCCAATTTTTATTCTATTCCCCCAATTTGTTAATTATCAACCTATGTTCACTAAAATTCCTTAAATCAATTAAACCACAACAGTGTTTCATCAAATTTAGTGTCATAGTAAAATTCTATGTTTTTCCATGGTTATCCTAGAATAAAAATTCTATCAATTAAGTGCATTGGCAAAGTCATCATCGGATATTCATCAAATCTAAGCAATTTTTGTTCCAACTAAAGGCATGGCAAGCAATTTATGTATCCTAAATGTAATACTTAAGATGAATGTAACTAAACATGGTAACTACTAATAACAATCCCCCCAAACTTGAGTGAGGCATTGTCCTCAATGCATGCATTAAAGGAAAATAAAAATAACGAAAAATAAAATGCAAACGAGGACTTACTCCGAGAGTTTGTCATCATGGATGATTAGTTTCCTTTTGGTCGGTGTCTTGATTCTCTTGTTTGAACGCGATGGTTGTTTCCTTGTTGCTGGTGGTGGAATCGATCCTCGTACGGGGTTGTCCTCATCGTCCTCTTCATCAGAGTCATTGGCTTTTCTCTTGGAGGATTCAATTGATGCGGTCTTTGTTGGTGCAATGGAGGACTCGTCTGAATTTGAAAAATCAGAAAATGATTTCGTAGGAGTTGATTCGGGCATAGGTGCTTTACCTTTGGCTTTTGCAGTGGTTGCCGGGTTGTCTTTAGCTTTGGTTGCCGTGGCATCTTTAGGGTTGGTTGCTGGGGCATCCTCTGTTTTGATTACCGTGGCAAGTAGTCAGTAGTGAATTTCCTTAGCATAGTGGTTGTGAGTCTTGTTGTGGAAAAGAAAACAAAGAAAACCTAGAAACTAAAGATAATGAAGAAAAATAAAATATCTCCTAAAAATATAAATGAAAATAAAAAGAAAAAAAATATTGAAAGGAGAGCATGCTCATGCATCTCCTAAAGTGAACACTTCTTTGTTACGTTCCACATGGGCACCATTGTAGTGTTTCAATCTTTGTCCATTAACTTTGAATTCATGTTTGTCAGTGATGGACTTGATTATCACGGCACCATGGGAGAATGGGTTGACAACTTCGAATGGTCCCGACCATCTTGATTTTAGCTTTCCAGAGAAAAGTTTTAGCCGAGAATTGAATAGGAGAACTAGTTGCCCTGGTGAATTGCAGTGGTAATAGTTTCTTGTCATGTCATTGCTTTGTTTTCTCCTTGTAGATTCGTGCATTGTTATAGGCGAGTGCACAGAATTCTTCTATCTCGTTGAGGTTCAACAAACACTTTTGTCCAGCACTTTCCCAATCCATATTCACGGTCTTGATTGCCCAGTATGCCTTGTGTTCGATTTCCACCGGTAGATGGCATGTTTTGCCATAGACAAGTCGGAAGGGGGACATACCTAAGGGTGTTTTGAATGCAGTGCGATATTCCCAAAGTGCGTCATCTTGTCTTAATGACCAATCCTTCCTAGAGGGATTTACAACTTTCTCGAGTATACCCTTCAATTCTCGGTTAGAAATTTCTGCTTGGCCGTTGGTTTGTGGGTGATATGCCGTAGCGATCTTGTATGATACGCCGAAGCGTTGCAACATCTTGGCAATAAGTCTGTTGTCAAAATGCTTGCCTTCGTCACTGATAATTGCTCTCGACATCCCAAACCGTGTAAATATGTTTTTCTGCAAGAATCGTTGCACGGTCTTGGAATCGTTGTTGGGAACTACAACTGCCTCAACCCATTTAGACACGTAGTAGATGGCAAGTAGAATGTAGAGGTTGCCGAATGAAGATGGGAAAGGTCCCATAAAATCGATCCCCCATAGATCGAACAATTTCACCTCGATGATGTTCTGGAGCGGCATCTCATGTCGTCTAGAGATATTGCCCGTCCTCTGGCAACGATCGCATTGCTTGTAAAAGTCTTGGGCATTTTTGTACAATGTTGGCCAATACAAACCGGATTGCAAAACTTTGGCCGCGGTACGAGTTCCTCCAAAATGTCCTCCATAGGGTGAAGAATGGCATTGACAGAGTACATTCTGTTGCTCTTCTTCAGGGACACATCGGTGTATAACCTGATCTGCACATTGTTTAAACAAAAGAGGCTCATCCTAAAAGTAATGCTTAGCATCATGGCGGGACCGCTTCTTTCCTTGGTGAGTAAGGCCATAAGATAAAATACCACAAACAAGGAAATTAACTAAATCCGCGTACCAGGGTATTGCCGAGGCATGTGCTGCTGTGGCGACTGCTCCCAAAATTGTCGAGGCGTGCGCGTCAAGGGCTGTTGCGGCATCGAGAGTTACCGAGGCGTGCGCATCCATGGTTGTCGATGCGTGCGCGTCCATGGTTGCTGAGGCATCGAGGGTTGCCGAGGCATGCGCGTCCATGGTTGCCGAGGCAACTAAAAGTTGTTCATTCGGGAATGCATCGCATATCTCTAGATCCGCGTCCTTCTCCCTATTGCGTTCTAAACGTGATAAGTGATCGGCCACTTGATTTTCTGTTCCTTTCATGTCCCTAATTTCAATATCAAATTCTTGTAAAAGTAATATCCAATGAATCAAACGAGGTTTGGCATCCTTTTTAGCAAATAGATATTTGATTGCCGAATGGTCCGTATGAACAATTACCTTTGTACCAATCAAATAGGATCGGAACTTGTCAAATGCGAAAACTACAGCTAGTAACTCTTTCTCTGTTGTTGTGTAATTCACTTGGGCACTATTAAGAGTTTTACTAGCGTAGTATATCACATAGAAGGTCTTACCTGTGCGTTGGCCTAGGACTGCTCCTACCGCGAAATCACTTGCATCACACATGAGCTCAAAAGGTAGCGTCCAATCTAGTGGAACGACAATGAGTGCCGAGGCAAGATTTTCCTTTAGGGTTTCGAATGCTTGGGTGCAAGAATCATCAAAATCGAAGACTTTATCTTGTTCAAGCAAATTGCACAAGGGTTTAGTGATTTTAGAAAAATTATGAATGAACCTCCTGTAAAAACCTGCATGTCCAAGAAAGCTTCGAATTCCTTTAACCAAACTTGGTGGGGGTAATCTCTCGATCACGTCCACCTTGGCTTTGTCTACTTCAATTCCCTTGGATGAAATCTTGTGGCCAAGCACTATTCCTTCATCTACCATGAAATGGCACTTCTCCCAATTGAGGACTAAATCAGTTTCTTCACATCTTGCCAACACCCTCTCTAAATTGCCGAGACAGCTGTCGAAGTCATTACCAGAAACAGAAAAATCATCCATGAAGATCTCAAGGAAGTCTTCGACCATGTCTGAAAAGAGTGCCATCATGCATCTTTGGAAGGTTGTCGGGGCGTTACACAATCCGAACGACATCCTTCGGAAAGCATAAGTACCGTATGGGCATGTGAAGGTTGTCTTTTCTTGATCTTCTGGTGCTATGGCAATTTGATTGTAACCTGAATAACCTTCAAGAAAATAATAAAAGGGTTTACCTGCAAGACGGTCAAGCATTTGATCAATAAAGGGTAATGGGAAGTGATCTTTCCTAATGGCTTTGTTTAGCTTTCGATAATCCATACAAACCCTTCAACCGGTTACAGTCCTGGTTGGAATGAGTTCATTGTTTTCATTACTTACCACCATTATACCTCCCTTTTTCGGTACACATTGTACCGGACTTACCCATGTACTATAAGAGATAGGGTATATATTGCCGGCGTCAAGCCACTTGATGATTTCTTTCATTACAACCCCTTTCATGGCATGATTCAGTCTCCTCTGGGCCTCAATTGAAGGTTTGTGATCATCTTCCAACAAAATCATGTACATGCACACTGCCGGGCTAACTCCCTTCAAGTTGGCAATTGTCCACCCTATTGCCTTTTTGTGTAGCTTCAACATTTTGATCAGCTTCTTTTCCTTCTCAGGCTGTAACTTAGAAGAAATAATTGCAGGCAATGTATTATCGGTTTCTAAGTATGCATATTTTAATTACTCTAGCAATTGTTTCAACTCAAGAATCGGTGGTTGTTCAATAGAGGGTTTTTCGAGCTTAATTTCCTTACCTGAGTAATCCAGTGGTTCAAAGTATGTACCTGGTCGATTGACTAGCCAATTTGCCTCTTCTTGTTGTTTCTCATCGACCGGTTCTTCATACTCTTCAGGTTCCTCTTAATCGGCAATGTAGTTGCCGAGGCAAATAAATTCCTCGTCGAAGTTAAACTCTGTCGTGGCATGAAGAAGTTGGCATTCTTCTGGATCATCGGCATGCCTTAGTGTCTGGAACACATTTAGTTTAACTTGCTGGTCATTCACCTTCATTGTGAGTTCTCCCTTTTCAACATCGATCAAGGTTCTCCCTGTTGCTAGGAATGGTCTCCCGAGAATGATAGGTGCATGCTCATCTGCTTCACAATCCAAAACAATAAAGTCAGCGGGAAAAATAAATTTATCAACTTTTACCAGTATGTCCTCGATTTTTCCCTCTGGATGCACATAGGATCTGTCGGCTAGCTGTAGCATAACTATTGTAGGTCTTGCCTTCCCGATTCCTAGTTTTTGGAAAATCGATTTAGGCATCAAGTTTATGCTAGCCCCAAGGTCGCATAATGCTTTCCCGACATAGTGGTTTCCAATGGAACAGAGTATTGTGAAACTTCCGGGATCCTTCAATTTAGGTGGCATACGATTGTGCAACATGGCCATGCATCCCTCTGTTGCGGCAACTGTTTCAAACTCTCCTAGCCTTGTTCTCTTGGACACAATGTCTTTAAGAAACTTGGCATAGTTTGGAATTTGTTCTATTGCTTCCACCAATGGTAAATTGATGTGGACTTGCTTTAGGATATCAAGAAACTTCTTGAATTGATATTCTTGCTTTTGTCACTTCAACCTTTGTGGGAATGGTGGTGGAAGCCGGATATCTTCTATCCTTTCATTGGTTTGGAACCTGATTGACGGCATTGCCGGGACAACTAGAGTTGCCGAGGTATTATCAATTGGGGTTGTCGAGGCATGCTTATCACAAGTTGCCGAAGCATCCTTATCGTCGGTTGCCGATGCATGCTTATTGCCGGTAGCCGCGGCAATTCCTGGTTCAGCATCTGAGGCTTTCCCGCTAGGTTCGTCTTGATCTTTTTGTGGAGTTTTGTTTGATGAGCGGGCTTGAGCCTCTTTAAGTTGTTGGCCACTTCTAGTGGTGATCGCCTTACATTGCTCATGGCCAGTTCCTCTTGCGACTTCAGTATCGCTAGGTAAACCTCCTTGCGGTCTAGTATTCAGATTTTGAGCAAACTGTCCGACTTGATTTTCCAATGATTTGATTGCCGCCTCTTGGTTTTGCAATCTCATCTCGGTCCTGTTAACAAAAGCATCAGTTCTTTTTATGAAGTTACTATTCTCAGCCATATAAGATTCAGTTTTCATCATAAAAGTATTTAGAGAATTTTCCAAAGAACTAGATGTTGTCGGATGTTGCTGCGGCAGCTGTTGCCGTGGCATATTCTGCTGGAATCCCGATGCTTGTGCATTCTGATTGTTCTGGTTTAGAACATTGTTGGGATTACTCCATGAAAAATTTGGGTGCTTCTTCCAAGCTGGATTGTATGTATTGGACATCACATTGTTGTTCTGATTGTAATTCCCCACATAGAAGCTAGATTCCGGATTCTGTATACATTCAGAAGAATCATGGTTATTACCACATAACTCACAAAAAGAATCCATTACCTTGACCTCATGTGTGTTGTTTGGTTTTTGCATGTTCTGGACTATCTTGGTTAAAGTGGGCAATTGTGCCGAAATTGAATCTGATGATCCTAGTTCAAGTATTGCGGCTTGGCGTCTAACTCCTCATCTTCTAGTAGAGGGGAATTGATAATCATTCTTGGCCAGCCTGTTTAGAATTTGCATTGCTTCCTCCGGCAACTTATCTAGGAGTATGTCGTTTGCCGAGGCATCTAGCATCATCCTTGTTGGTGTATTCACGGCGTTGTAAAACATTGTTACTTGAGTCCACACCAGGAATCCGTGTAGGGGGCATTTGTGTAGAAGTTCTCTATATCGCTCCCAAGCCTCGTACATGGATTCATCATTTGCCTGCCGAAAAGAAGTAATGTCGTTATGAAGCTTATCAGTCAAATTTGTAGGATTAAACCGAGCAAGGAAATCACGACAAAGATCGGTCCAAGATTCTATTGATCCGGCAGGAATGCTATTCAACCATGCTTTCGCCCTATCCCTCAGTGAATAGGGGGATAATCTTAATCGTAAGACATCGAGGGTGACTCCGTGTATTTTGAACGAGTTGCAAATCTCGAGGAAAGATTTAAGATGTTGCCGACCATCTTCAGTTGCTGAACCACCAAATTGACCAATTGTGTTGATCATATTAAACATTACCGGTTTCAACTCAAAGTGGTCGGCTTCAATTTCAGGTGCGACAACTCCTGGATTAAGTCCATCAAGATCTTCTTCAAGATAGTCTCGAATAGTTCTGTTTCTTGCAAGAATCACTCCTCCTCCTGCTGGAACGTCTTGATTCATATTGCCGTCTTGATTAGCCATTTCTACTATTATCCTTCGTCTAAGTCTTTGTAAGGTTCATTCGGTTTCTGGATCAAAGGGATATTCTGGTGTAATCGGTCTCACCCTGGTCATATACCAATGCAAAACCAAAGTTTGTTAGCCCTTTGAATCTTAAACAATAAAAGTAGAAAGAAAGTGCAAGAAAATAAAAACAAAGTCGCTATTGCCATTCCCCGGCAACGGCTCCAAAAACTTGTTGCGCGTAATAAGTGCTACGCAGTTGTGCAAGTATACACGTTGCAAGTTATAGTATAAAAGATATCGTCTCCACAGGGATTGGTGCCACTTCAAGAATCTAGTCTCTTGCACTGAAAAAAAAGTAAAAACACAAATAAAGGATTATAAGAGTTTTAACTAATAACTAATCTAGAAAGTAATAAAGTAAAAGAATGAATGAGATCAAATGAGAGAGATAGGCCAGGTTATCGTGAGTTGAGGTGTGATAGCCGATTGGATCGTCTTGGTAAAAGAGTGCACGGGCAACTCAGTTGTCGTGGCAACTTGCACAACGGGGTTGCCTAGGCAACTAATCGATGGTTTCCTGGGCGACTAGTTGGGCAACTACTTGGGCGTCTAGGCAGCAACCTTCAAGGTTCGGCAGAGCGTTCTTCAATGGTTTCTTCTTATCCTTAAGTCGAAACTCTAGCTACTTGTGCATGCCTTGATAATACATCCTTGCGTGAATCAATGGTGAACAACGACCAATCTTGCGCTCCTCTTAGCCGTTGAAATCCTTAACTTATTCTTAAGCCGGATTAATCTTCACCATCAATAGATTGAATAAAGATCATATTCATTTGTTTCTTGAATCTAACTCTCCCGATATTAGATAAATAGATGAAGTTGCGAGATCCTTTCCCAATTCACTCGCAAACAAGAATAAGAACCAAGAATGAATAAACCTTGAATAGAAAAGTGCAAACTCTTATTACCTAAACAAAATCCAATAGTTTCTCACAACCACAAAACACAATAACCATAGCCAAATAGATTTAGTTCATGGCTAGGTTCCAAAGAAACACAAGATAAATAATCCCTAGCATGAACCTAATTGAACAAGAAAGAAAAAGATGAAGAATGAAGCTAGCGAAATTCTCCTTGCTCTAGATGCTTGTTGAAAATTCTCTCTTCTTGCTCTCCCCTTCAAGTTGACGATATGGCCTCTAATTTATAGGGCTAGGTCAAAGTCCTTCTTTAAGGAGGAAGTTAAGTTGGAATTAAATTATCCTTAAAGAATATAATTCTTTATTATAATTATATTTCTTCTAGAACTTCTCCTATACGTGGAAGCCAAGTATCATCAATGCAAGGTTATACCGAAAATTTCTAAACGATATGAAGTTTTTCCAGAACCAAGTTTAACTTGAGAACTGTATAATGGGAATACGAAGAGTCATTTTCAACAAAATTCCTAGATTGTAGCGTTGCTATTAGTCTTTCGAATGGGTTGAGAATTGTTTAGGACCATGACCTGATTATGAAGCCTGGTTTAATTATTCGCACTTCGGAAAGATACATGTAACGCCAGCAATAGAGAAATACGAGGCTTTTTAGGGGTTAAAAAAGATAGTTTATACAAGGCTTAACAACAGATCAAGTTTCAAGATACAGCAGTGGCAGTTATAAGGATAAATAACAGATAAATTAAAGGGCCATTCAATGACTGTTTTTAAAACCGAGGGAAGAAAAGAAGGCTTCAAACCTGGAGGCAATATCCAAGTTTCACAAGTGATGAAATTCATCGAAGGATACCATAATTAAAGAAGATGCCGATAAAGATGAGAAGTTGAAGAAAATGACAGAACCAGGAAATACAGTACAACAATTGAAAGATCGGTTCGAAAGTTTCGAAGGGGAATCACAATGAAGGGAGAAATTTTGAAAGTCAAGCTGGAGCAGTGATCTAGGCTATCCAGAAGTAGAGTTGTGAAGTGATTAGCTTAAAGAGCCAAGTGCAGGGAGTCGTCTGGCATGTACAGATTTTGTTTGATAAAGTCGTGAGACTGCAACAACACTCTGATGTTGACATCGAGCCAGTAAGATGATGACTCAGAGGCTGAACAAAGTGATCAACCAAAAGAGTTGGAGCTAGTGACATATTGCTCTTTCTCTGTATTCAACCTTTTAGTTAGATGGGCGTTGTTCTAATGACTAGTTCTTGAAATCGATACCTCGTGCATTCATGCATTACAACATTTAAATATTATATTACCCTTTTTGTTTAAAATATTGCATTACATGTTGCATACCTTGCTTGAGCCAGACAGGAACCTAGGTTAGGTGCTGTAAATTTAAATACGCTTATCTCGTTATTCTCTTTGATCAATATAACTTGTATTGCTGTATGTATTTAATTTAATTTTTGCCTTCGAGATTATTTCACGTTACTGACTTATTTCTTTTGTTTTTGTTTTGTATTCCTTCACATCATATCATCATTACATAGAGGTATTGATTCAAAGGTAGTCGTCATTAGAAGACAATCATGATGGATAAGAGGATTCATAGGTTAATAGAAGAGAGTACAAGTATGAAGCAGTATTCTGGTCAAACAACAAAAGAAATGAATGGCAGTTCATCCAAGTGTTACACATCAGGATATGTTAGTGTTGATGCTGACAAGAATGAGATGCAAGAGCTGAAAAGACAAATGGCTGAGATGATAACTATGATGACGGCTATGACTAAAGAAACGGGTCATACTGAGCTGAAAATAGAAATAAATAAAAAATAGTACATGAATAAACATTCGAGTTGGCACGCCGATACAGTTCACATCAATAAACTAACTAGAGGTATAATTGAGTCAAATCCAAAGAAAATGATGACATGCCAGGGAGAAACTCAAGGAAGAAAGAAGGATGGAGGATCTTTTAATACAATCTCGATGACATATGCAGAATTGCTCCCAATGCTGATAGATAAAAATCTTGTGGCCCGAGCCCCGTTCAAGTCTACAGTGCCTTTATCACCCAAAGGTTATGGTGTTAGTACAACATGTGATTACCATCAAGGAAGTTTAGATCATACTACTGAGAATTGCGAGGCTTTGAAGAGCAAGATTGAAAATCTTACCAGAGAAGGCATGTTTAGTTTTGAAGATGGAAGTCTCAAATTTCCTAAAAGCTTAACAATTAATAGAGCACCTGGAGATACAAAAGTGAAGGAAAGTACAAGCCCATCAGGATCAAGTAAGAGCCTAAGGCAAAGTTCAAATTCTAACGTTCCCTTAGCCAATTATCAGAAGACGGAAGATCACAAACATCATTTTGATCCAATCCATATTTCGTATAAAGAATTGTATCCTCAATTGTTAAAGGCTTGATTGGTGTCCCTATTGTTTTTTGCACCTTTGCAACCTCCGTATCCAAAATGGTACGATGCCAATGGACACTGTGAAGTTTACGATAGAATCCAATGACATTCTATGGAGAATTACCTCGCCTTCAAATATCGAGTTTAACCTTTCTTGGAATTTGGAAAGTGGAAATTTGGAACAGAAAACCAGCCTTATTCAATGGATGGATATGAAACTGAAGATGGTGATATTCAGAAAGAATGACATCAGTTCGAATATGAAGCTCAAATAAGTAAATTAAAGCGAGAGAGATGATTTGAATGAGGAGCTGGGAAATCTACAGTTCAACAATCAAGAGCTTTGTTCGATGCTCAAGAATGCTGGTTTGGGTGTAACTCTGGAACAGTCGAATGAAAGAATCAAAGAGTTGAAACATGAAGCCGAATACTGGAAAAGGAGTTTTGAGGCAAGTAAAAGTTGAGTCAATACACTTTCGTGTGATCTGCAGGCAATAGAGCTACAACGTAATATTTTTATAGACGATCTATGGGTTAGTGAAGCTAAACGTGAGATGATAAAAATGTACATGCAGATGTATGAGATTAGTGCTATCAAGTTGAATGACAGTCAAGCTATAAACGAAGCACTAAAGAAGAAGGTAGACAAATATCTTAAGCTTGCGTTGATGTACAAAGCTCTTGTTGATGATGTTAAGAAAGATTGTCAAGAAAGAGAAGAAAAACGATATGCCCAGTTTCAGAGATCAAGAGTGAAGATTCGAGAAAATGACAACGACATGAAAGATGCTATTATTCAGGCAAAAGAAGTTGCTCAACAAGTGGCAGATATAGCTGATGTAGCAATGGCATTGAGCCAGAATATTGATCCAGCATTAGATCACGGAGGAAAGCTAACTTGGCTCTTAGAGGAAATAAGGAAGTTTGGAGTTAGAGCTCACCAATATCTGTAGTACCTAATACCTGATGTATTGAATCCTTTTACTTCAATGAAAGTTGTTCCATGATGATCGTTTTTAGAGTCAATACCTCCTGCATTCATACATTCATGCATTGCATATTTATCAGTATAACATCATCATGTAATAACATGGCATTAACATTCATGATCTAGAGCGGTCGGAGTTTCAACGAGAGCAATCTGGGAATTAGTGAAAGTTTGGTAATCTGTTATCATGGATGGAGACATGGGAAGAATTGAACAGACACAAGAAGGGTTACAAGAACGAATGGCCAAGCATCAGTAAAATGCGAAGAACTGCACTGCTACACCATGTTTGACAATTTATATTGGGGGATTTAACCCAAGCATAGAGACAGGGTCTGCAAAGCCTATTATTCTGGGATCAAGACTCGAGCAGTTGAAAGACAGTTGTGCCAGACTTGAGGAAAAGATCAAGGAAAGAAAAGGCGTCGATAAACCCAAATATGATGCAAAATAATTCTGCTTAGTCCCTGATCTAGTTATTCCGCCTGGATTTAAAGTCCCCAATTTTGAGAAGTATGATGGTTCCAGTTGTTCTAAAGTTCACTTGGCAATGTTCTGTAGGAAAATGGAAAGATATTTGGATGGTGATAAATTCTTGATCCATTATTTTCATGATAGTCTAGCTGGACCTACTGCAGTGTGGTACAATAGATTAAGTCGAGAGAAGATTCGATCATGGGTTGATTTGGCCAAAGCATTTTTGGGGCAATACAAGTATGTTATAGGCCTAGCTCTAGATCGCTATTTTCTGCAGAATTTGAATATGAAGGTCGGCGAAAGTTTTAAAGACTATGCATTGAGGTGGCGAGGATTAGCAGCCCAAGTGCAACCTCCCTTGACAGAAGAATAAATATCTTTTATGTTTCATCAAACTCTTCCATCTCCTTTCTTTGAGGAAATGCTTGTGAATTCAAGGTTCAGTTTCAGTGATCTCATGGTGATTGGAGAAGTAATAGAAATAGGGATCTGACAAGGGAAAATTAGATCAAGATTCGAAGACCATGCTGATCAAGAGGCAAAACAAGGGAAAAAGGTGAATGAGTGTAATGTTCAAAGTTTTCAGAGTCGCAAGAGAAAAATGCTAGTTAATTCATCAGAACGACCACGAAAAATTCTTCGAGCAAGTGCAAATATGGAGATCTTCGGAGTGTCTATTTCAGACTTATTACCTCACCTCATTGAAGGACAACATATCACTCCTAGGCCAATGAAGGTGGTGCCAAGTCTATTTGCTCATAGCTATGATCTAGAAAATGTTTGTAACTTTCATATGGGAGTACCAGGACATGCTACAAAGAAATGTAGACCTTTGATGAAAGAAATTAAGAAGCTAGTTCGTAATGGAATCTTGACACGAGAACTAGTTCAACAATGGCAAGGAGTGGGGCAAGCCGTTAAACCGTCAAGGAATCAGAGAATCAGGATGAGTGCTTTCAAAATTGTTTGGAATTCTAAGAAGTCAGTGTTACCCATATTGTTGCATCATGAGGTTACAATCTACAGTGACCATTGCTGAAATAATACTGGAAAATAAGTGTGTTACTCCTGATCTGAAAGTGGTAGAAGTCTTTTTCTAAGGTCATATGTCATGTTTGTTGGTTTTCATTGGAATGAATGCTTTTGAAATAACTATATGTATATCTCTTCTTACCCTTGTGGGCCCCTAGATGCCAATTGCAAGATGTGATACTGATTAGATACAAAAATCATTTGGATGTTGTGAAGACGATGAAGTGAAGTTTGTTTCTCAGTCTACTCTAGTTAGCAAGGCAAGAAAAGGTTAGATCACCACGCCTTTGATGATGTTCGATGATAAATTTTTGAAATACATAAACAGTGAAGTGGACTAGACGATTTTAACCAAGTAAAGTTGCTTGAAATTGAAGTTCTATGTGTAGTTTTTCATACTTTAGAAAGAACAATAAGAGAGAAAAAGAAAAAGGGAGAGAAAAAGAAAGAAAAGGAAAAAAGAAAAAGAAAGGAAAAATAAAATAAAAAATGATGAAAAAAGAAAGAAGAAGTAGAAAATGAGAAGAGAAAGTGAAAGAAAAACAAAATGTGAGGAATAATAAATTATTTGAATAAATAAGTCTCAGAGCACTCTGATAGAGCTGTAAGGGATGTCGACAAATCTAATAAGGAGCTATGCTCCACATGTCCAATACCTAAGCGTCAGAGATGTATCTTTGAAAACATGTCTATAATAATATAATATAATAGTAATAATTAGTAACAATCAGAATCACACATGCACTTATAGAATTTTATTCTTAGAATGATATTTTTGCACTCTACTGGTTAAACAATTCTGGGAAGCTTGAACATATTTATGAATGGAAAGGAATGAGGAGAACGAAAAATGAGTTGTTTCTAACTAGATCGAGTAACGCGATAATCATAGGGTGTGAACCGGGTGATTTGGAAGAAATTTCATAACTTCAGAAGTTGACACAACATTCAAATTATTCTACCCATAGGAAGGTTGAATCTAAGATGCTCTTGCACTTGATATCTAGGGCATCCTATTCTGTTTTCTTTATTTATACCCAATTTTTTTTCGGGTTTTGCAAGTATCCTTTCTTGAAATGCCGATAAGCAAGCTGACATTTTTCCAAATAGATAGACTTTTTTGATAAATATATGACCGGGTATGAGACTATTATTCGTTTGACAGTATTCTGGTCTGAAAGAGGAATTATCCATCAGGGGATTTAGTGACAACAATGGAAAGAATGAAAAGTTTGGAGACTTGGAGAACGTTCAGGGATCTAAAAAGTTCAGGGACATGAGGCACTTGTGCGCCCTAAATGATGGAAGAAGGGCAAATTTTCTATAATGAGGCAAGAAAAAAAGAGATTAGTGGGGCATCATGGTGCATAAGAGTTCAAATCAGAATCGGCAAGAGAGGGTGCAGAGCTTGAAAGAATTCGATCACTAAAAGGGGTCAAAATTGACTCAGGAAGAAAAAGAGCGCAACAACAAAGATTTTGGGGCAAATTTTGACGACAAAAGCTTAAGATAAATCTTAAGAAGATCAGGTCAAGAAAGAAGATCAAGTCAAGAAAGAAGATCAAGCTAAGAAAGAAGATCAAGCCAAGAAAGAAGATCAATCAAAGAAAGATTCAAGGAAAACAATCTTATTGTTTTAACTGAAGCAAGAGGCAAAGAAGATTAGAGCTCATCTGAGGGATCCTCAGTTGTCACAATTCATACATCATATATAGTCAGCCATCTATAATATAGAAGCATACTAATTCATGCTTTCAAAAGCATTTTTGTACATTTTTGCAGGAATTTACAAGAATCAGCAAAGAACAGACAAATATTTCAATCTACAATTTCAGATTGGAGAAAATAGAACCAGCAAAGATTAGCAAAAAAATTTCAATCATATTTTTGAAGCAAAGATATCAATCTGTTTACAGAGGCGGATCTCAGCAAAGATTTCAATCTGTTTACAGAGGCAGATTTCAGCAAAGATTTCAATCCGTTCGCAGAAGTGAATTTCAGCAAAGATTTTCTAACTGTGTGCACAGGAAAGAAAGTGCATTACAATTATAAATCCTTTGGGTCATCAGTAAATCCTTCGGGCATGATATTAAATCCTTCGGGTCGTTAGTAAGTCCTTCGAGCATGATGTTAAATCCTTCGGGTCATCAGTAAGTCCTTCAGGCATGATGTTAAATCCTTCGGTCCTTCGGGCATGATGTTAAATCCTTCAGGTCATCAGTAAGTCCTTCGGGCATGATGTTAAGTCCTTCGGGCCATCACCTTCGGGAGTGATGTAATTTTTTGCACAGAAAAGGAAACTGCAATGCAATTCTAAATCCTTCGAGTCGTTAGTAAGTCCTTCGGGCATGATGTTAAGTCCTTCGGGAGTGATGTAATTGTGTGCACAGGAAAGGAAGTGCATTACAATTTTAAATCCTTCGGGTCGTCAGTAAGTCCTTTGGGCATGATGTTAAGTCCTTCGGGCCATCACCTTCAGGAGTGATGTAATTGTTTACACAGAAAAGGAAGTGCAATGCAATTCTAAATCCTTCTAGTCGTCAGTAAGTCCTTCGAGCATGATGTTAAGTCCTTCGGGCCATCACCTTCGGGAGTGATGTAATTGTGTGCACAGGAAAGGAAGTGCATTACAATTTTAAATCCCTCGGGTATCAGTAAGTCCTTCGGGCATGATGTTAAGTCCTTCGGGCCAATACCTTCGGAAAAGATAAGAACTTTCTGAATGTTATTGCAATAAGACGGTGGGGCACGATATCAGCATAAATATTAATCCGTTGGGCCCTCGGTTTTAAAAAAAAGAGAAAAGAAAAAGAAAAAAGAAAAAGACAAAAAGACAAAAGAGAGAGAAAGACAAAAAAGAGGGAAAAGAAAAAAGATAGAAAAAAAGAGAAAAAAGAAAAAGAAAAGGAAAAAGAACAAGAACAATAAAAAGAAAATGAAAAAGAAAAAGAAAAAAAGAAAAAGAACAAGAACAAGAACAAGAAAAAGAAAAAGAAAAAGAAGAAAGAAGAAAGAAGAAAAAGTGAAAAGAAAAATGGCAAAAAGTGAGGAAGAAGAAAGAAAAACAAGAAAAAGGGAGAAAAATAAGAAAGAATGAAGAAAAAGAAATAGAGAAAAAAAGAAAGGAAAGAGAAAAAGGAAAAAAAGAAAAGAGAAAAAAAATAAAAAAGGAAAGAGAAAAAAAGGAAAAAGAAAGAGGAAAAGAAAAAGAAGAAAAGGAAGAACATAAAGAGAGAAAAGAAAAGGGAAAAAAAGAAAAAAGAAAAAAGAAAAAAGAAAAAGAAAGAAATAGAAAAAGAAAAAAGGGATTCAAGTTGCCGGATTAGAAAGCAAGATAGACAAACTTCAGGATCAAATGAGGAAGATTCGCAGTTTCTGTGTCTTCTGTTGAAGCACTTGAAGTTTCCTAATGATATACCTAAATTGCACATTTTACTATCAATGATGGAAGATTAATGATAAATTCAACTTTGCAGGCACAGAAGGAGGTTGATCAACAGAAGAAGAGAAAACAAGGGATTCCATGTGCGCTTTGGACTGAAAGATCGAGATATCTTAGGCAGAACAAGCAATGACACCAAAGATCTCAGTGCTTCAAGCAAGAATTGGGGATATTACATATTACTTCAGGTTGGATTCTTATTAATCAATGATATTTTCTTGTGGCAGGTTCAGTCTTTCCCCCAGAAAAGGAGATGAATTAGCATTCCCAACAAAGAACGAATAGTTCCTAATCAGAAGAGTTCACTTGGCAAAGATAAAGTTCCTAATGGGAAGAGTTCACACATCAAATAATGAAGAACTCCTAATGCGAAAAGTTTGCTCGACAAAGATGGAGTTTGCAACGAGAGGAATTTGCCCAACAAAGAATTCAAAGTTCCTAATAGGAAGAACTCGTTTGATCGATACCCTTGCAGAAAGGTAGATTGTTTGACGAAAGGATAAAGAATTTCAACTACAAATCTCAGAAGATGAAGAATGACAAGAGTAATTTCAGACCATCGAAGATGATGAATTTCATAATAAGAAGAACAGCTTCAGATTCCATAGTTCAACAGAGGGATGAAGAATTTCATAATAAGAAGAATAGCTTCAGACCTCAAGAGATGAAGAATGTCAGGAGTAATTTCGAGCCTTGGAGGATGAAGAATTTCATAATAAGAAGAACAGCTTCAGATTCCACAGTTCAACAGAAGTTTGAAGAATTTCATAATCAGAAGAACAACTTCAAGCTTCAGTAGTTTAGAAGATGGCCAGCGAATTCGGTTAAAATTTGTGTATTTTCAGTCTTTGCTCTATCCTTATTCTACAGTAATGAGCAAAGAGGAGCAATTGTCATACCCATATTTTGACCGGGGTACCCGAGTTTATTAAATAAATAGGGCCAATAGATAAATAAATAATAAATAATAAATACATAATAAATAAATGGCCCAAATAAATGTAAAAAATCAGTCCAAATGTCCAATATACATGTATAAAGCCCATTTACATTTTAAAAGCCCAAGTTCCCAATTTACATTTGTTTCCCCACCCAATTACATTTCTTCTACCAGATAAAAGGCCCAAACAAACACAAATATGTTTGTTTGGCCCACCCAAACTGGCCACGTGGCATGTTGCCATTGGCTCTCATGTATTTCACGTGGATTAAGTCTTGCCCAAGACAGCTGGCAGCAGTTAATTAGCCCCTGACGTCAGCTTCTGCCCCTATTATAAATAGAGAGAGGGAAAGTAATTATGGGCAATGATTACTACAGTAAATGTTGCAGTAATTGAAGAAGAGAGAGAATACCGAAGTTGAAGAGTTGCTTGGGAAGCCGAAATGCTCGTCGGAGAAGACGATCAGAGTTACTGCACTATTACCGGAGTTCATCGAAAGGTAGTTTTTCTTTCGATCTCATTATTTTATGCAATAAAATAAAGAAAATGTTAGATCTAGGCTTAAATAAAAAGAAAACAGTGAGGAAAAGTAAAGTTATCGGGAACTTATCCTAAAGTGGTTGAGGTTTAGCATTGAGAATTCATCAGAGAGTGTTTAGTGTTCGCTCGAAGTTGAATATGAGAGTGGTTCATGTAGTTTTAGTCGGGTGAAGTGGATAGATCCTGTTGGATCTGGGTAGATCTAGGTTGTTAGGGTAGAAAATTGAAATTTTTTAGAGTTTTTAGGTTCGAAAGACAGTGGCGAACGGTGGCCGGAAATCGCCCCGTGGTGGCTGAAAATCACACCACGGTGGCCGAATAAGGGAAGGGAATGATCGGAGATTAAACGGTTGCCGAAAAGTCACCGGTTAACGGCCGGCGTCGCCTGCGGCCGTCGGGATTCGAATCCAGTGATCGACCAACACCTAAAGGTCGCCGGAGCATGGCAGCGGAAGATTGAATGGTGGTTGAGGTGGTGGTTGAGGGCGACGTTCAACCGTGTTCTTCAATTTTGTGAAGAACACTTTGAACACTCGTCCAAAACTAGGGTGTTTTGATCCGATGTGAGAGGGTTTCTGGGTTCAAATGTGTTAGGGTTCAGACGGTTTAGAGAGAGGGGGAGAGCTAGAGAAAGAGTGAGTTTTAGAAAATAAGAGAGAAGCCAATTTTTGTTTCAAAAGGGGTTTTTTATAGCCTTTGCTAAACGGTGTAGTTTTGGGTGTCGGGTTATTCTTGACCCGCGTGTTTTTGAGAGGGCTCGTATAACCCGCATTTTAATTCGAATACCCTTTGGTATTTGCCCGAAGTTTTACTGTTATTCAATTTGGTCCCAATTTCCTTTTAATTGAGCCCTGTGCTTTGTAATTTCCTCATTTTAGTCCCCACCCCCTTAATTGAACCCCTAGATTTGAAATCTTTGTAATTGGGTCACCTTAAGCTTTGTAATTAGGGCATTATACTTTGTAATAGCTTCAATTAAGTCCCTTATTAATAAAATCAGTTTTGCTATTCAATTGTTTTTAATTTAGCCATTTATTTTATTTGCTTTATTTAATTAAATGTCATTAATCTATATGTGTGATGAATATTTTAAAATCAAACATATAGTATTTTTGTTAGATAATTAAACACATTTAGATTTAATTAAATATTAGAGCCTTTAACTTAGGTTCTCTAATTAGGATTCAATAATTTAATTAGGTAAGATAATTGTAGTAATTAAATATATATTAAATATAAACTTTAAAATCCTAATTTGGATGGTGTTTCATTGTTTACAATGAGGGTGTTATCTCAACATGGATTTTAATGAATATATTTAATATATAAATCACATATAATTGAATATTAATTTAGTTTTTTTAGTAAAATTAAATAATTTATTAATACATTGTAATTAATTAAATGTATATTGAATATAATCTTTGAGCTTCAAATCTGGATGGTGTTCCATTGTTTACAATGGGGTGTTATCTCAGCCTTGGTCTTAAAGGTGTATATTACACATTTTCACTTATAATTGAATAATAAATTGTTAGAGCCTTAATTAGGATTAGAAATTTAATTAATTAGAAGAATCATTTAATTAGGAATATGATTAATTTAAAGGCTTTAAGTATATGGAAGGTGTTCATAAAAATGGCATTTTCTCATAAAAGCCCTTAGATTAATTAATATTCATAGATTTAAACAATTAATTAAATAGAGCCTTTTAGGAATAGAACTTAAAATTGACAAGACAATAAAATATTATTCATTAAAAACCTTTTATGTTGGAAATTCATTTTTAAAATAGGAATGGGGGTGCCACTTAACGGGGTGCTTTTAATCTTGTATTCGAACAAAATGAATTTCCTTATAAAAGGATATCTGCATTCGAAATTTAAATTCAGTTAATAATTATGGGATAAATTAAATTCAAATTATTATTCGAAATGCCAAAATGCCACGTAAAATTAAAGGTACCGATAACGGGCGTTCGTAGGGGGTGCTAATCCTTCCCTACACGTAACCGACTCCCGAACCCAATTTTTTAAAGACAGAATCTCTGGTTTGTTTTTCGGTGTCCGGTCTACCTCGAAGTGATCAGTGGCAACTCCAAAATGTTTTTTTAAGATAAATAAAGGAAAATCTAATTTAATATGAAAAACCCTAAATTTTCAAGATTTAATTAAAAAATGGCCAGAAAACCCTAATTTTCTAAAAGTTTGATTGTTAGGCTATTTTTCACATTCCCGATTTTCAAAAAAAATGGTCACACAAAGTAGTATGAGGTGATTTTTATTTGATTTGAATTCAAGTATAGTTGTTTTCTAGAAGGAAACATTTTTGATACACAGGTTGTGTCCTTTTAATTTTAAGGTTAGAAGTTTATTTTTAAAGTTTAGAGATTAGATGTTTAAGTTTAAAGGTTTAGAATGTAGGGTTAGTGTTTAAAGTTTAGGATTTATATTTTATGGTTTAGTTTTTTAAGGTTTAGGGTTAGAAATTAGGATTTGAGTTTTGTAGTGTAAATATACAAGTTTATGTAAAATAAATCTCACACGATTTGTGTATCAAATTATAACTCTTTTCAGAAAAAATATAGATAGTTTATGTTGTTTAAAATAATACAACAATAATCAAAGGTAAAGAAGCTGCATATGTCTAGGGATGGTTGATTGGTCATGGGTCGAGTTAGATTTTTGGCAAACACGCACCTGCATCGATGATTCAAAACCCTCATTCGAACCCAATCCGACATTTGGTAATGTTCGATCTGACTTGATTTTTAGTGTAAAACTCCAAATTTAATATGACAAAAATAAAATAAATTATTTTCTCATTTTTATTCAACAAAAAATGAGATAATTGAAAAAATACATAGAGATGAACATTATAATAATTATCCCAGTTTTATTCAACAAAACAGAGAGACAATTAAAAAAACATATAGAGATAGAGACATTATAACAGATATCCCTAAATATTTTAGAATAGAATTAAACTATTATATCGTATTAGGTCGGATGTTTTTCACCCTAAACTCAAACTCAACACAATCCCATCCTTGACAAAACTCAACCTGACTTGAACCCAATCTTTTTTTAAAAAAAACCGCCCTTATAAAATCGAGTCAAATCAAAACTCGTTGGATGCGGATCAAATAGTCATCCCATCTATGAGTTGTTTTAAGGCATAAAGTCAAAAAATACCCCCAACGTTTGATTGACTCGTCACTTTGGCCCCTATTCTTTTTTTAGAGCAATTCAACCCTCAACGTTTCATTTTGTGTCAAAATGGCACCTCTTGTGATGAAAATTGCTAGAAAACTGACGGTAAACAGTTTGAAATGACTTGACCGAATGATAAGTCAGCAGAAAAAATTATTTTATATTTTATATAATTTTATAAAATTATTTTTTGAAGTATGTAACTTTTTTCAAGTCAACACATTTGTTTATATGATATTGTCATGTCAACATGCACTACCATATATGTTTGTCACGTCATTTCAAGCCTTTTACCGTCAGTTGACTGACAGTTTTATCCTTAGAGGGGCTATTTTAACCCAAAATAAAACGTTGAGGGTTACATTGCTTCAAAAAAATAGGGGCCAAAATAACTATTCAATCAAACGTTGAGGATATTTTTTGACTTTATGCCTTGTTTTAATTATACACTGCATTATTCTTTAATGGTAAACAAGCATCCCAAACTATTAAATTTATAGTATTTTAGTACTTTGTGTCCATAAAATATGGTTCAACCATTCTTATTGAGAAATTCAATTTTTTTCTAAATGTATTGATTTCTAATTCGATAAGAAAAATATTTCAAAAATAACAATGGGCTTGAAAAATAAATTAAATCATATCGATGCAAATACATGGTTTCTATATGAAATTTGTATGAGCTAATTGCTATTTTTTTTCAATACATACTTAAGTTAAAGGTTTAAACTCATTTTAATCCTCAAACTGTATCACTTTTCTCACTTTGAGACGTAAACAATTCTTTGTCCCAATTTAGTACTTAAAGTTTCATTATGTTAATCGGTATAGTCTAGTTCACTCTTTTTACTATTGACCCTAAAAAATTAAAAAAAAATCAAATTTTGGAAAAATTAAATTAAAAAAAACACCGTTGACTATTGATGGTGACCAAATTTGACCTCGAATTTCCTTTATTTCTTCTGAAGTTCTATTTTTTATGAATTCTGTATAGATTTATTTTTGGCTTAGGGTGCAAGAAGCCCTTAAACTTTTGAAAAAAATTAATTAACTCCCTAAATTTTTTCTGCCATCAATTAAGACAAGAAAGAAGTTTGTCAGTCCAGATCTGAAAAAGCAAGTAATATGCAACTTGCACCAAAACAAAGACAAGCATATATATGTACGAAAAAAATATTTGTAACAGGGGGTGGTAACAAAAAAACAGAGAGTTGTAATAAAAAAAAAAACAAGTTGTAATCGAACCAGAAGTTACAATCGAAATACAAAAGTCAGTCTAGTGGTAAATATTCGTTTCCCTTTTTTTATTTTTGCATGCATATACAAAAGAAGTAAAAAAAGAAAAAAGAAAAAGAGAGGGAGTGTTCTTACCGTTGCCATTTGTGGGTCTTCTCTCCTCGGTGACAAGCTTTTCGGCTTCCCCAAGCCAGATACGGTGAACTGAAGGGAGGGGAAGACCCCTGGTAGTTTCGTTTTGGGTTTAAAAAATAGGTTTTTTTCGCTTCGTATTTCCTAGATCTAGGGCAAATAGAGGCTTATCCTCTGAATCCAACCTCGGATTCGTGTCGAGGGTGAAACGGGGGTTATTTTGGTGTGTTTTGGAGGCTCACCGGATTCTGGGTTTCATGGGGGACAGTTGAGAGAAAATGAAGAACAAAGGGTTATTGCAAAACCGAAAAATGAAACAAAATGGCGAAAATTTGGTTTCGGCCTAAAAAGAGGGTTTTTATAGTCATTATTATTTCGTGAAATGGGAAAATCACACACTAAATCCCCCCGCGTTTCCAATATTTTCATTTTTGTCTTGCCGCATGGTATATTTACAACTCTGGTCCCTCTTGTATTTCAAAATCTTGCAATCCAGTCCCTAAATTACACCGAATCAATTTTCAAATGGTAAAATTACGCCTTTAACCATCCCGCGTTTTTGAACTTTTCATTTTGGGTCCGCCCCTTGGTCTAATTACAGTTTTGATCCTTTTAGGTTATGTTTGTTTCGCATTTTCGTCCCTAAATTACATATTATTGTTCTTTAATTTCTGCCACTGACTTTTATTTTTCTTTCAATGCAGTCCTGTTTCTTTGTAAATACTCATGTTCGTATTATAATCGTATATGTTGATGTATTCTATTGTCTTATTTTATATCCCTCGTATATGTCTCGTATTTTATGTTTACATGTATATGTGTATTAAGCTTATGATAGTTATGTATCTTTTTATCCGGTTATTAGTATTAAAGTATGCTATGTTCTAGTTGGTTCGTACACAGCATGTTTTATATATTTTTATGTGTATGTTCTCTTGGTTTTTTTTTAGGTTACATGTTAGAGTATTTTCTTTTTGTATATTGTCCCATATATGTTGAAATATGCTTTATTACTAGTATGTATGTCTTTTTTGAAATATATGTTCGTCTATATGTATTTATTCCTACCTTGTTATTGTGGCATGTTAAGTTTGCTTATATCTGATATTAAGCTTGGTATGTATATGTGTATCTTAATTACGTATTTCATATATGTTAGATTAGTATTCTATTATGTGAATATTTATTGTTCTTAAATTATCTGCTATGTCTTATATTTTTGTCACTAAAATTGCATATGGTATATAAATTGTTAATGCGGTGCCCTTTTATCCGAGCGTAAACGAGGCCAGTATTAGGCGTAGTGATAGTGGTTGGGCGTTTATTCTCGGATAACGGGGCCCTTAAAATTTACTCGCAATTATGACCGAATTTTAAAATAATCGTCACTTCAATCCGGAAAATCCAATATTAATAAAGCGGTAATTATTAAAGTACCAATTTTGGGCGGTGTGGGGTGCTAATCATTCCCCATCCGTAACCGACTCCCGAACCCAATCTTTTTGAATCTCTGGTTTTATGGTGTCCGGCCTACCTAAGTGGCCGGTGGCGGCTCTATTTTTTTTAAATGCGGTTTCTTTTAAACCCCACGGAATAAATATTTTATATCCAAAAGAATCACAAATACTTTGAAAACCCTTGTTTTTATTTAGCGATGACAAAAAAGGACATCGCTACACTACTAAAAGAATACCTCCGCGCTTCTCAGCAGAATCCCTCCAAGAGCACGAAAAGAGACGCCTCCACCTATAATGCTAGATGCTACAAGAGTGTTGAGAAAAGTTCTACTCCAAAGCGCTCGATTCTACATGAGCGCGAGATGCCTCAACCCCACATATGATAACCTCTTCAAGGGTATGAGATACCTCCTAAGAGAGATGCATTTGTTTCATTAACACCATGTACGCTACAACTTTATAAAAACAGAGAAGCTCGTGTTTTGTGCCAAGGAAAACACACGAAGTCTACAATCACACGGTTGCCCTTAATGGGATGCCTTCGCACTTCTTGAGAGAAATCCTTCAAGAGCCCAAAAGAGATATTGACATTCGCCTCACATTTGCATCTACGACTGCAGTGAGGTTGCCCCGCCAATCAATGATTGTTCCTACAAAATATGAGATACCTGTGTCTCACACTAAGAAAAGTGCAAGATGACTACAAGCACACAGATGCCCCTAAAGGGATGACTCCACATCTTTTAGAAAAACCCTTGCAGAATAAAAGAGGAAGAATTTCATAAATATATGCAAAAGTTACAAGGCCCATATGCTACTTTACGTAAGCAGAATAGATCAAGATTTTAAGAGGCTCTCAAACTCAGTGAAAAACGGGTCTACGACTTCAAATTTTAACTGACTACCCGTAGCCAAAGAGCCTTCAATGGCAGTCTCCAAAAGGTCATCTGCACTTGACTTCGCGAGGTTCTTTGTTTTAAAAAATGAAGGATCTGTCGTGACATCCTCGACATGATCTTCCCCACCTTTATGGGGTTGTTCTAAGCCCTTTGTCTTGTTCAGATCCCTGGTACCCGAGAAAGCCTCCGGGATAACGGCTGCGAGACTAAAAGGCTCGTCATCATCACATTCCTCCATGCAAACATAGGGTAATAACCCCACACAAGTTGTTTCCCAAATTTCCCTAGAAGGATTATAGAGGTCGAAGCCCATGTCTTCCCCCGCGACCTCTCAGCAGCAGCGGAGATCTAGACCAGTTAAGTCTAAGGGGCTAAGGGTGACCTAGATAGCATACACCAAGCTGCGCTTACACCTGTTTGCATAGCCGGCAAACACTTTGAGCTTTTCTTCCCTAGCTGACCTAACGTTCCTCTTGCACTTCAAAGCCTTCGCCAAGTTATCCTTCTCCTCTTGGGCTAGGACCACTTCTTCTTCCTTCTTCCTCAGATCAGCGGTCACCCTTGAGGTAGCATCCCTCTATAACTTAACCTCGGCCTCAGCAGCCGCTCATCCCTAAAGATCATCAGCGGCTTTCAACTCGGCCCTCCTCTGAAGATCTTGAGCCTCCTCTAGTTGACGCCTCAAGGCCTTAATTTCTCTGGCCATAAAGGCAACCTTATCGTTGGCTTTGGTCAGTTATTCTTCTTTGGCCACCAATTCTATTCGATCACCATCACAAGCCTCCTCAGCCTCTACAAAGGCTGAACGAGCCTCCTTCCCTATCCTGCAAAGGGAACTTTACAGCCTACCCTCTACCAGACCAAGTATCCCTCAGAGATAAGGCGAAGAGGGCACAACCACCTCCGTTGCTGGTGACCCTACAATAACCATGCAGAAAGTTAGTATTCCCCCGAATGAGCAAGACAACGCAAGTAAATACGTAGACTTAAGATCAACTTAAACTCAGAACACCTACCTCGATTCTTACAGTCACAGGCACATTCACGAAAGCAACCTCAACTCTATTGCCGAATGTAATAGTCCTGGAAGGCTTACTCTGTTTAGGAGCGACCACGGCCGGAGATCCTTCAAAAGATTTTTTCTTCTTCCCCTTAAAAGGTACCCCTTTATGTAGAGCCTCTAGAGAAAAGAGTTTTTTTTCCTATTACCAAGGAAATCGGCCGCGGCACAAAGCCCTTTTGAAGGGGCAAGTTCTCTAACTAGAATCGTTGCACCAACCTCCTAACCCCTCTGAGGTCATATGCACCTGCAGAAAGAAAGAGAGCACGCTTAAAAGGATCACTGAAGTGTATAACGGTGAAAAAAGTCGTGATGAGCTCTTATTACCCCTATAATCGATGCAGAAGCACCGCCCGTGGACGTGGCACTACTATCTGGAATAGTTGGAGTAAAGCCCCCACTGCCAGAAACCTCTACTTGCTCCTCCATCATGTGATCAACAGTCTGATCCCTCGAATCCACCAGATTAGTCTCTAGAGCTGATCTTTTGCTTCTCTTTACCCAATTAGGGAGCCGTTGAAGCACCATGGCCTGCAGCGACAACATCCATTGGTTACCAACAAGCACTTGAGCCACGTCATCCGAACTGCTATGGGGCCAGGCTATTTTGCATGACTTTATATCTGGGGTGGGCCTAAACCCCTATGACATATGAGAAGCCCTGTAGTAGTTAAGGATCCATTCACCTAGGCCAAAACTGAGCGCCTATCGTAGAGTGATATCTCTCTCTACATCTAGCCATTATCCCTCCTTCAGGAAAGCAAATTAACTCAACTCATCCTCGTTTAACTCTGGCACAAACCTCTTTACAGATTCTCCGGACACTCTCCACTTCAGGGGAAACCAAAACCCTCAGGCAATTTTCGCTCTACTTTTATGAATTTAGAATGGTCCAGACCAAGATTTTTATAGCCACTCCACCCTATAATGTTTTTCCCAACGCAAGACTCCTTGGTACGCCTCCTCGCAAAGCTCAACAAGTCTGACGAGGACTTCAAAGCCATTGGATTGAGGCTAAAGAAACTTCGCAACATTGCCATAGATGGATGCCACTTCTTCTCCATGCATCTCAATAGGTAGCCGATGATGATCCACCATGCCACACTGGTCAACTGCCCCAGAGCAACGGCGTGCTCCCTCAACACTTCACAGATAAAAGAATGAAGCAGAAACGAAACCTAGCCTCCAGCTAGTAGAGAGGCAAATAAAACCACACCAGCGAACCACCTAACCCATCATTGTAATCACTCATGTAACGCCATGAATTTGGGCCTAGACGATAGCTAGCTAGATTAGACTGTTCACTGGAACCATATTAGGCGATTCGAGTTAGTTTCGAGAATTAGTTCATAATAAATTGTTTTTTGTTAAAATAAAATATGGAAAAATGGTATAAAATGTTTAATCAATATTCTAAGGCTTTTTGGAAACTCAATTTGAAGAAATAAAATCGGATTTTGGGACATTTTGGTTGGTGACTAAAATGTAAAGTTTTCAAAACTATTTTAGTGACTAAATCGTAAAAGGGTCAAAATTTAGAATATTTAAGGAGCTAATTTACCAAAGTTTTTAATCAGAATTTTCCATTAATTTAGACTATTTTTAAATGTCTTTAAAATGGTTATTATATACAAATCAAATAGATTTGATTAAAAAGATTTTTAATAGCTAATTCATTTTCTTACGTAACTACTTTTGCTCTCAACTTTTCTATCAACTTTCTTAGCAGTCAAACTATCAATTTTACTCTAAAATGTTCAGGAATCATTCCTTTTTTTAGTTCATCTTGATTTCTTAATTGATTCCTTTAATTTCTACACCAAATCCTATTTACTATCATGAAGATTTCACTAAAATCTTGCCAATTAAGGGGGAAGTCGGCAATTAGAGGTGATTTTCATTGCTCTCCTCTAATTAAAGGTTCTTTAATGAAATTATCAAGTTCTTGATCCTTTACAATTGATTTTTCTTATATGTTAATGATTAAATCATGGTTAAAAGGTGTTAATTGAGTTTTGATAAGAAATTTGATAAATCTTGATAATGGATCTGTTTTGTGTTGATTCTGATTGATTTAGATCACATGTAAGATATATTTTAATGTTATGAGAAGAGATTAATAAAAGAAATCCCAAAACTAAGTGAATTGCTAATTTTCTAGGTTGTAAATAGTTAGATTTTGAGGTATTGTTGGTGTTGAAAGGTTGCTGGAGATATAAAGTTGATATATTGTTGTTTTTGGATGTTAATTGATGATGATAAGATGTTAAAATCGTTAGGTTGTGGCTGAGCATTGTTTAGGTTGAGTTCGGTGATGTTTTCGGTTGTTTTAAGGAAGCGTTTGATGGTTTTAATGTGGCTAAGTTGAGAATAGATGTTTTGGGGATTAGAGATGTATGGAAATGCATTAATCCTCTGTTTTTGTATGGATAAAATAGGGGAGACAGATCCTTTAGCTATTGGAGAGGCTCCAAAGGCTTCGAAGCTTAATTTCGTATCGGTAAGGGGAGCATTATGTTGTCAGAGAGTGAAATTTTGGTTTACAAATTATTAAAGGTTTAAAGGTATTTTTGGGAGTTTAGATTAAGTTTGAAACACTTGTCTAAGCTCGGAAGTAAGTAATAGACGTTCTAGCTCTCGTTTTTGATTTTGCAAAATACATTCTCATGCACATGTTTATGATTTTGATTACCTACTGTTATATATATGTTTTAGAAATGAAAGATGTTGCAAATGATCATATGTGATGATTATTGAGTATGAAAAATGATTTATGAAAAGTGTTTTGAGAATACTAAAATACATGGTTTATTGTATTGGAAATTGGTTTGATTTGATGCATATGTAAAATAGTGAGGTAACATGCTTTGATAAAGTATATTGGCAAGTGGTTGTGATTAAATGTTATCGGACATAGTTGGCATACCATAGGGTTTAAAGTGCACTATAATAAGTCACCTCATGAGTGTCGAGGTGTCAAGAGTGTGCCATGCTCCACCATGAGAAGCGCAGCAGCAGAAGGGTCAAGAGTGCGCCAATTCTCCCGCTGGTGGATTTATATATCATAACCGTTGAGGGGTAATTGTACCATGCACTGGTTTGAGGATGTCTGTGAAGTGGTCGAAGGAACCACTTGAGAAATCTGTGTATCCGATGTGTTTTTATAAATAGAATGAATTGGTTTTGGGTCACTTGAATGCCAATATATGATTTAATGTACCATGAGAAATGGATTATGTTTTGTATAATATGGTTTATACATGTGGTGCTCTTTAAGCTTGCTATTTTGAGGTTTTAGCATGAGAAAGATTAAATTGAGGTTTATGCTAGAAATTCATGATACATGTGTTGCAAATGTTTAAAAGTGCATTTTTGAAAAGACAATAGAAGCTTGAGATGTTTTAGCATGAGTTTCCATACATGTTTGAAAGTAAATGGTTTTAAATACATTGATGAGTGTTTCTGAGATTCCCTCACTAAGCTTTATACACTTATGCTCCCATTTTTCATCAATGCAGAAAAGGAAGCATTTCAGACAACGAGCAAGCAAGAAGCAATCCAAGGATTGAGCTATTTCAAGTACAATTTTATAAATACTTTGTAGTAATAAAAGGCAATGTGACCAAGTTGTAAAGGGGAGGGTTGTTTTGGTTACTCCTTACTTTGAGCATGTTTCATTTGATATTTTGGACATGTATGAGGTTATATGGCTTGTTTTGAGGGGTTGGGATATGAATTGCATGCTTGGGTAGAGATCACGCCTATAGTATCTTTGATTGGATTTGCTATGGTTTGAATAACCTTCTAGCATGCTTATTTGATTGTGGAAATGTTGGTTAGAATGTTATATGATGTTTGTAAGATGTTTGAAGTATGTTAGATTGAGCCAAAGTGTCATATGTTCGACCAAGAGGTCATTATAGACCATACTGGTATGGTTCCTCGGGGATCGGTACGTAGAGTCTATCTCAGCTTAAACTATGCAAAATTGCACAGGCGTATCGGTACGCACCTCAAAAAATACATTGGATGTCGGTACACGGGCAATCGTATCGATACGCCTTTTTGCTTCTAGAATCACCTATTTTGATATCGAACTACTAGTATCGGTACGCCTAAGGATCGTACCGATACCCTTTGCAAAATATGCACGTATCAATATGGGCAAGGGGTGTATCGTTGCTGTCTGTTATTTCTAGTATCATGCTTTTCTAAAGTCTGAATCTTTACAAATTAGTCCATGTTTCTTGATCATGCAATTAAATGTGTTTGGATGATTATTTTAAGTTGAAATTTAACCAGCTTACATGTAATATGATTAATTAAGGTTTGGTAATTTTGGATTTAAGTAAGCCATCTTAGTTTTCTAAAATTACAATTTGGTCCCGAGAGTGTGTTCTCGACCAATTGGATGTCAATTCGACGCCTGATTTAATTATTAATTTCACCGCTACTAACATGATCAACTTAGGACTTAATTAAGCATTTAGACAAGATAAAAGAAAAATAAACTATTTTATAAGTAAATCATTCGGGTTTGTCTCGGTAAACCCAATATAGCTCGCTCGGTTCGGTCTGGCGTCTAGGCCAAGTCAAGGGGGTTACATTTGGTGGTATCAAAACCATGTTATGATTATTGGGAGGTGGGTTATGGTTGTTTGCAGTATTATTGTTGTATGAATCTGTTGAATAGCATGCATGATGTATGATTTTGTGTTTCTATGTTTGAAATATGCTATGTCGGGGTAAAAGCTTAGGGACACATTGCCTAATTACTACGAGTGCAAAATATTTTTTGTTTTAAAACATGAGCATCTTGGATTCTTGCTTCAAGATAACCTAATTATTTTGTTTTGTTGCATTATCTTGCTTTAGACTCATGTTTTTGAGAAATGAGACCGAGACGAGAGACAAGAGCACATATGGGTAGTGTTATGGATGGGCATAACGATGAGTTACCTCTTCCTCCATCAATTTTTCCTATTGGTGCTAGAGTTGAGGGTGGTGTGCCTCAGGCACCGTAAGGACCATTTTTTGGGGATATGACATTGTTGATCTAGGCTATGACTGGAGCGTTTCAGGTAGCTATGGCTGGAGTGCAAGCACTTGCACCAGCAGCTGTTAATATGGGACTTCTGTTAGAGCGTTTGCATAGTTTGAGAGGTATCGAGTTTAGGGGTTTAGCTCTTAAGGCAGCTGAGTAGTGGTTTGTAAGTACTGAAAGGGTTCTCTGGCAAATAGAGTGTACAGATGTTTGTAAGTTAGCTTACATAGTATCCTTACTTCAGGGTGATACTTATAGCTGGTGATCGACTTTTATCGTAGGTATGACATCTGTGGATATAACGTATGAGTTCTTTTTTACTGCTTTCTAGAAGAAGTATCTAGGTTCCTAGTATCAGGATAAAATGGCATTGGTCTAGGGTAGCATGACCGTGTCAGAATATGAGGTTTAGTTTGTTTAGTTGAGCCAATAATCACCTAAACTAGTTCCCGATGATCGTTAGCGATGTGATTATTTCTGATATGGGCTGGTCAAGAAAGTGAAGACTTATATGATGGCTACAAATTATACTGAGTTTGATGTCTTGGTTTCTCGATCTAAGGATATAGAGTAAAATTTGGGATTATCCTCTCGTTAGGGGAGTTCTAGTGCTGAAAAGAAGATTGTTGAGTCAGATACTGGTAGAGATCAGTATAAGAAGAATCGGGATAGGAGGTATTTCCCTAATCAAAGACATGGTAGAGGTGGTGTTGGGCGTGGACAGCACAGTCAAAACACCTATGTTTGAGCACCTGAGTGTGTACGGTGTGGTAGGCTTCATTCAGGAAAGTGGTAGGGGGACTCTTGGTATATACTGGAATTGTGGTTCGCGAGATCATATAATGCTTGATTGTGCGCAATTGGCTAGGGACGAATAGGCTCTTACGCCTGCTGTTGTACCATAGAGAGGTTGTAGGCACGATCGAGGTAATTTCCAGCATAAGGAAGAAGGTCAAAAGACTGTTGCTTATACTGTGGCGGTTCAACCTGAGGGTAGTGGACCGGCAAGGATTTACTCGCATCGCATGGAAATGAATGACACATATGTGATTGCAGGTACTTTTACTATGTAGTCTATAGCATTAGTTTTTTTGATAAATTTTGGTTCTACGCATTCATACATCTTGCGCGAACATGCACGTTTGCTTGATATACCTATAGAAGTGTTAGATGTAGGTATGCGAGTAACTAGTTCTTTTGAGGAGACAATAGTTACTAGGAGGTTGTATATAAGATGTTCTTTGATGGTTCAAGGTCATGTGTTTGTAGTTGATTTGATGGAATTGCCGTTTCATGGTTTTAATGTAATATTGGGAATGGATTGGTTGGCTGAGCATAGGGCTATGGTCGACTTCGAAACTAAGTGAGTTTTGTTGAAACTTGCTGAGGATTATAAAGTGGTGGTTGTGGGCGAGAATGTTAAATTCTTGTCCAATGCAGTTTCGACTTTGGAAGCGCGAAAGTTGTTGAAGCTTTGAGGTCAAGCATATCTAGCTTATATTATGAACCCAAATATGAAGAAGGTACGTGTTTAGGATATATGTATCATTTGTGATTTTTCAGTGATGTTTTTGGAGGATTTGCCTGGATTACCACCGGATAGGGAAGTAAAGTTTTGTATCGAGATGTATGCAGATACGACTCCAGTGTCGATTGCTTTATATTGCATGGCATCAAAAGAGCTAAAAGAGTTAATGATACAACTACAAGAGTTGTTGGATCGTGGTTTCATCTGACCTAGTGTGTCACCATGGGGAGCACTAGTGTTGTTCGTGAAAAAGAAGGATGGCACAATGAGAATGCGCATCAATTATCGGCAATTGAAAAGGTTGATGATTAAGAATAAGTATCTTTCTCTGAGGATTGATGATTTGTTCGATCAATTTCGGGGTGCTACGGTGTTTTCTAAGATTGGTCTGAGATTTGGGTATTATTAGTTGAAGGTAAAAGACAAAGACATGCCGAAGACAGCTTTTTCACACGCGTTATAGGCATTATGAGTTCTTAGTGATGTCGTTTGGGTTGACTAATGTTCCCACAACTTTCATGGACATGATGAATCGGGTATTTCATGAATTCTTGGATCAACTCGTAGTAGCGTTTATTGATGATATTCTCGTGTACTCTTGTACATAGGAAGATCATGATAGACACTTATGGATTGTGTTGCAAGTTTTGCTTGATAATAAGCTTTTTGCCAAGTTGAGCTTGTGTGAGTTTAGGATTGAATAAGTGGTCTTTCTTGGTCATGTTGTTTCAGCGAAAGGTATCCGTGTGGATTTGCAGAAGATTGAGGCATTCGTGAATTAGAAGCAACCTAAGTCGGTGATGGAGGTTTATAGCTTCTCAGGGTTAGCAGGGTATTATCATCACTTTATGGATGGTTTCTCTAAGGTTGCTTCTTCTTTGACAAAGTTGTTACAAAGGGATGTAAGTTTTGAGTGGATGGAGAGTAGACAACAAGGTTTTGATAAGTTGAAGAAAGCTTTGACGCAAGCTCCGATCTTGATTCAACCTGAGCCGGGGAAAGAGCTTATAGCGATGCATTCTATGTTGGTTTGGGAGGTATTGATGCAAGGGGGAAAAGTTATGGCTTATGCATCTAGGTAGTTGAAGGTGCACGAGCGTAATTATCCTATGTATGATATAGAGCTTGCCACGATGGTGTTGGAGTTAGAGATTTGGAGGCATTATTTGTATGGTGAGAAGTTTACTGTGTATACTGATCACAAGAGTTTGAAATATTTGATATCGAAAAATGAGTTGAATCTTAGGCAACAGAGATGGTTAGAGTTGCTTAAGGACTATGATTTGACGATAGAGTATCATCTGGGTAAGGCTAATGTTGTAGCCGATGCCTTGAGTAGAAAGGTTGCGGTGGAGTTAAGGGTAATGTTTGAACGATCAACTCGACTTGAACTGGAGACAATGGGACTGTGGCATCGGATGGGGTATGAACTGGACTAGCTGGCATGGCATGGCATTGTCACTGGCAGAGAAGTCTGGAAATTCTGGCACAAAATTAGTTGATAATTTTGTAAGAGCCTCCATGATTACAACATCCTTGGCCTGGATGTAATGTTGCATCTTGACATTGAGCTCTTCAGCTTTTTCTAGCTTTTGGAGAATGATCCCCTGGCGATGGTGAATTTGGGACAGCATTGCCAGTGAACTGTCTGGCACAGTTTCTAGCATGGCTGCTGGCGTGGCCTTTGACACTTTCAGCCTTGGCGTGGGCACTTTGGCCTTCCCCTTGCCCTTATCTTTTGGTTCGGCAGCAACGCGATTTCTCTATATAGCAACTGTAATTGTTGTTCCCTTGATTGTTTGTCCTTTATCTGAATCAAGCTTGGGCACACCATGGAGCATGAAAATGTTAGAAATCAACAAAGGAAAGAGCAATCTGCCATTACCTTTCACTGCACACTTATAAGTTTCCTCAATAATAAGCTTGCCAACATTAATCTTGGGGCCTATAATAATGGAGTGCAATAAGATCAACCTTTCTTCTGACACAGTCTCGTTATGGGATGTAGGCATTAAATTTGCCTTGAGGAAGTGATTTCATCCTCTCTATTGGGGTTTCAATGCCAACCTCTTCACCGTACGGTGCCCCTTGGATGACACTATCCATGCTATGCCACGCTCACACAGACTTGCCATCAGCCCCTTTCTTTTGGCAGCATTCATCGAATCAACATATTCAAAATATTCATCCCCTGCACCATCCAACTCAAACATAGTGTTAATATACCCTTCATCAAAATGAACACATTTACCTCTAATCATCAAGAATGGTGAATCCTTGGTCACAAGATGTGCATAAAATTCTTGAACGATGGTGGCATAGATATCCCCTTTTGCTGGAAAAATAGACTCTATTTGTGCAAGCTAATCGTTGACATGACTTCTAGAGGGAAGCCATTGAAATCGTTGAAGAATTTGAACCGGTGCTAAGCAAGATAAAGAAAGAAAGACAGTTTGGAGTTTTGATTCTTGCTCGTTGAAAAGAAAAATAAGGAATGAGAGAGATGTTTGGTTATTTAACCGGCTAAGGTGAGAAAGTGAAAAGTTTGGGTTGGTTGAGGTTTTAATGGGAGGAGTAATTAGGGGTAATGATGAAAAATAAAAAGAATTGATTTGAAAAGGGTAAAGTGATAAGGGTGAAATGATAGGGTGATAGGATAGGGTAAGGATTTAAAGTGATAAGGTGATTAGGTTAAATTTAAATTTTAACCTAATTAGTTTTTTCTCTCTTTTTTAGCGACTAAGGGTTTTAAATTTAAGGAAAAATACTTTCTCTTTATTACATGGGCCGATCAAGCTAGGTTTTCTCTCATCCTTCCATCTTTTACACCGCTGCATGCCAAGCTATTCTGGCACTATGTCTGGCAGATTTCTCTATTGGAACATCAGCTCTTGCCAATAATCCTGGCATCGTTTCTGGCATTGCTCCTGACATCGATCCTGGAATAGTTCATGGCATACTGATTCTGCATTGACTCAAAGAAAACCTTTCAACACAGTAAAGGAATAAAAACTTGAAATTTAAAAGAAAGAAAAACTACTAAAAACCTTGAAACCTAAAAGCAAAGAAAAACAACTAACCCTAATATTTACAAAAATTCAAACCTGATGGTGCTTTTATGTTACCTCTGCCAAAAGGATCACCTCATTGGCATTGTTCTGATCACCTTCCATGTAGTGCTTTAAACGTTGACCATTTACCTTAAAGATTTCTCATGTCTTCAAATTCTTAATGTCCACAACTCTATGGGCATAGGGCTTCATATCTTCAAAAGGGCCCGTCCATCTTGATCTGAGTTTCCCTAGGAACAATTTAAGCCGTAAGTTAAATAACAAAACACGTTGGCCTATCTTAAACTGTCTTGTCATTATCCTACTGTCATGCTAGCGTTTTGCCTTTTCCTTATAGATCCTGGCGTTCTCATAGGCTTGTGTTCTGAATTCTTCCAACTCATTTAGGTCTAGCAACCTTTTTTCTCCAGCAGCTCTCTATGCCATGCCAAGTGTTCTGATGGCCCAATAGGTTTTATGTTCAAGCTCTACTGGCAGATGGCATGGTTTTCTGAAAACAAGTCTAAACGGTGAAGTACCAAAAGAAGTTTTAAATATAGTCATGTAAGCCCACAAGGACTCATCTAGTCTTAAGGACTAGTCTTTCCTTGATGGATTAACAATCTTTTCTAGAATGTTTTTAATCTCCTTGTTTGAAATCTCGGCTTGCCCATTCGTTTGTGGATGATATGCTGTGCCAATTCTCTGTTGTATACCATACCTGCACAAAGCTTTAGAGATTAGATTACATTTAAAATGGGTTCCCTCATCATGAATAATCACTTTAGGGGCACCAAATCTAGTAAAAATATTTTTGTGCAAGAACTTGGCAACGGCCTTGGCATCGTTTGTTGGAAAGGCGACAGCCTCTACCCACTTAGATACGTAGTCGATAGCCACAAGAATATATACATTACCAAATGATGGTGGAAAATGACCTATAAAGTTTATCCCCCATACATCAAATAAATCTATAGACATAATGTTCTGGAGCAGTAGTTGGTGTCTGCCAGAGATGTTCCCTGTCCGTCAGCATCGATCACATGCCTTGGCATACTTGTGGGCATCCTTATATAGTGTGGGCCAAAAAAATCCTGGCTGCAACACCTTGGCGGCATTCTTCATCCCAGTAAAGTGACCTCCATATAGTGCGACATGGCACAAATGTAATATGTTATGTTGCTCATCCTCGGGCATACACCGGCGGATCACTTTGTCGGCACACTGTTTGAATAATATTGGCTTGTCCCAATAGTAATGCCTAACTTCTTGCAAGAACCTCTTCTTGGCATTGTATGCCAAGTGTGGTGGTAAAATATTGCTTACCAAGTAGTTGACAATGTCAGCATACCATGGCACGGCATTCACTGCAAGCAAATACTCGTTAGAAAATTCATCTCTTATAAAATCGGTCTTACCATCTTCAAGATGATGCTCTAAATGTGAGAGATGATCAGCTACTAAGTTTTCACTGCCCTTTTTGTCTCAAATCTCAAGATCGAATTCTTTAAATAGGAGCGTCCATCAGATTAGTCTGAGCTTGGCATCCTTCTTTGCCAAGAGATACTTCAATGTCGAATGATCTGTATACCCCTCAACTTTGTTACCAATTAAATAAGATCAAAATTTATCAAAAGCAAATACAACCGCGAGAAATTCTTTCTCGGTTGTAGAGTAATTCGGTTGTGATTCATTCAAGGTTCGACTAGAATAGTAGATGGCATGGAAAACCTTCCCATACTTTTGCTCCAAGACTGCTCCAACGGCATAGTCGCTGGCATTGCACATGAACTCGAAAGGCTCATTCTATTCCAGTGCCACAACTATAGGGGCATTGGTTAACTTCTCTTTAAGTTCTGAAATGCTCTCAAACAAGAATCGTCAAAAGCAAAAGTTGCATTATGTTCTAATAACAATCACAAAGGTTTGGCAATTTTTGAAATATCTTTAATAAAACACCGGTAAAAATTGGCATGTCCTAAAAAAACTCCTTATACCTTTGACACTCATTTGGGGTGGCAATTGCTTAATTTCCTCAACTTTTGCTTGATCAACTTCTAATCCTCTCTCAATTACCTTGTGCCCGAGAACAATGCCCTCCTTCACCATGAAGTGGCATTTTTCCCAGTTCAACACTAGGTTTGTCTCTATGCATCTCTTCAAGACTTGCTCCAAACTCTTAAGACATTCCTCAATTGTTTTGCCAAACACTGAGAAATCATCCATGAACACTTCCATATTGTGCTCTATCATATCGAAAAAAATGGACATCATACAACGTTTGAATGTTGTTGGAGCATTGCATAGACCGAATGGCATCCTTCTAAATGCAAACGTTCCATATAGGCACGTGAATGTGGTCTTCTCTTGATCCTCAGGGGTGACGGCAATCTGATTATAACATACATAACCATCCAAAAAATAATAGAAAGCTTTACCTGCCAACCTGTCTAGCATCTGATCAATGAATGGCAATGGGAAGTGGTCTTTCCTCATGGCATTGTTCAGCCTCTTATAGTCTATGCACACTCTCCATCCTGTGATAGTTCTAGAGGGAATCAATTTAGCTTTACTGTTCTGTATCCTTCTTTGGCACACATTGCACCGGGCTAACCCAAGAACTATTAGAGATGGGATATATAATCTCGACATCGAGCCATTTTATGATCAATTTTTTCACTACCTCTTTCATGCTTGGGTTTAGCCTCATTTGGCCTTCAATGGTCCTGCCATGGTACTCTTCCAAGATAATCTTGTGTATGCTAATGGTTGGGCTAATCCCTCGGATGTCTGCCAAGGTCCATCCTAATGCTTGCTTGCAATTGCGTAATGTTGCCAGCAATCTTTCTTCCTGATCATTAGTGAGATCAGTGGCAATAATCACTGGCAGAGTCGAGTGGTCACCTAAATAAGCATACTTCAAGTGATCTGGCAGTGGTTTTAGTTCCAACAATGGTGGCTCCTTAATTAATGGTCTAGGTGCCTTGATCTCTCTGTCGGCCAACTGTAGTGGCTCAAAATAACTCGCCTCTTCAGCCTTCAAGACTGATTCTTCTGGTTCCTCGAACAATTCAGCTATTATGTCTAAGTCGCTGGCAACAAATTCTGTATTCTGGCATAAATGTGTCGTGTCCAAAGTGTAGATGGATTCCATCATCTCATCTGCTTGGCATTCATCAGGTTCATCTGCACATTTCAAAGCTTAAAACACATTAAATGTAACTTGCTGGTCATTCATGCGCATTGTTAGTTCCCCTTTATGAACATCAATCAAAGCCCTACCCGTAGCAAGGAAAGGTCTACCCAAAATAATCGGGATATTAATATCTGCCTCATAATCCAAAATGATAAAATCAGCTGGGAAAATAAATTTGTCTACTTTTACTAGCACATCTTCAATCTTACCCTGGGGATGTGCACAGGGCCGGTCTACCAGTTGGAGCGTCACCGTGGTAGGTCTGGCTTCTATGCCAAGCTTCCTGAAAACTGACATTGGCATCATGTTGATACTGGCTCCTAAGTCGCACAGTGCCTTGGCCGTGAATTTGTTGCTAATGGTACAGGGAATGGTAAAACTCCCCGGATCTTTCAACTTTTATGGCAATCAGTTTAGGGTTACGACACTGCATCCCTCAGTCAAAGCAATAGTTTCAAAGTCTCATAACTTCCTTTTCTTGGACAAGATGTCATTCATGAATTTAACATAGTTGGGCATCTGCTCAAGAGCTTCTACCAATGGAATGTTGATTTGAAATTGCTTAAGAACCTCTAAGAAACGCTTGAATTGTTGGTCTTGCTTATGCTTTTGAAGTCTCTCTGGAAATGGTGGTGGCGGATAAACATATGTCAGCGTTGCTGGCTTTGCCAAGGCAGTGCTAGCATCAGTCTAGTTGGCACCAATTCTGGCATCTGTTTTGGCATCTATTTTTGTTTCCTCTTTCTCTGCTTCTCTGGAGTTTTCTGCCGACATTGGCTTCTCGATTTGGTAGTTAACTGGCTGCTTGGCAGCCTTCTCCATCTCACACTGCTTACTGCTCTGAAGAGTTATGGCTTTACATTACTTATTTTTCTTGTGCTGGGCATCTTCGGTGTCACTTGGCAATGCCCCTTGGGGTCGATTGTTGAGTGCATTGGCAATCTGCCCAATCTGAACTTCCAAGTTCCTTATTGATGCTTCCAAACTCTGGACTGTGGCATCACTCCTCTCCATATACTCTGTGAGAGTGCCTCATTGGTTGAATCCCTGCCCTTGCTGGAAATTGTTTTGAGCTTTCTATGGCATAGCATTCTGATAGAATATTGGCATGCCATTGTTGTTGAAGGCTGGCATTGCATTGTTATTTTGCCTCTAGTATTCTGGCGCTGGGCATTGTATTGGTTACCTCCTTGACTTCCCCATGCTAGATTAGGGTGTTGTCTCCATCCTACATTATAAGTATTGGAGTTAGGATTATGGTAACGATTAACATTGCCAACGTAATTTACTGATTCAGGGTTGCCAGGGCATTCATCCATGTGATGGCTTTCTCCACAAATTGTACAAAACGGGTCTAATACTTTGACTTTTTGGGCCTCATTGTTCTTTTGCAACATCCTTACCATGCTAGTAAGGTTGGAAATCTCGGCATAGATGGACGTTAGTTCATCAACCTGAAATTTCCCATTGGTTTTAGTTCCGATCCCAAGTTTAGCAACAAGATATTCAAAATTGTTGATTGCAATCCTCTCTAAAATGTCAACAGCCTCAGTATATGTCTTGTCAAGGAACGAACCGGCTGCTGAAGCATCAACAGCAGTCCTTGTTTGTGCATTTAATCCATTGTAAAAGGTTTGTATTTGAGTCTAATTCGGGAATCCATGCATAAGACACCTCCTCAACAGATCTTTAAATCTTTCCCAGGCATCATATAAGGTTTCATCCTCAGCCTACCTAAATGTAATGATCTCACCTCGTAGCTTGGCAGTGAGTGTTGGCGGCTGGATTCTTGTCAAAAACTTCTGACATAGGTCTGCCCATGAAGTGACTGAGCCCGGTGGCAAGGAATTGAGCCAAGCCTTAGCTCTATCTCTCAAGGAAAATGTGAATAACTTCAGTTTCACGGTATCTTCAGGTACTCCATTTTGTTGAAATAACTGGCAAATCTCCATGAACTGCTTCAAATGTAGCCTCGGATCTCCAGTAAGTGCTCCATCAAACTGACCTACATTCAAAAGAGTTTGAATCATTACCGGCTTAAGTTCAAAATTAACAGCGTTTACCTCTATGCCAACAAGTCCTGGCATTAAATTGTCAATCGTTGGTGCCGAATGTTCTCTAATATGTCTCTCATTAACAACTGGGACCGCATGTGGTGGTGGTATCCCATTGTTAAGTGGATTTCCTCCATTGTTCACCACACCATTCCCTCTATTTCCTGGGTTTTGCATCTCTCGAAATCTTCTTTTTAACCTCCGCAAGGTTTTCTCACTTTTCAGATCGTATGGCCACTCGTCCACCACAGGATTGCTTCTGGTCATACACCGATAAAAACAAAAGGTAAAGACAAAAATAAAATTAAAAGAAAGACAAGTAAAAATTTGAAAACAATCAATTTCGTTGCACTCCCCGGCAACGGCGCCAAAAACTTGTAAACTCTCTAAGTGAATGCTAGCAAAATGATCAGAAAAAATGTATTGGAAAAGTATAAAACAGTGCCAAGATGAGTCTTTTACGTACAAGTATACACGGTCTGCAAGTAATACAGCTGGTAAGCTGAGTATCGATCCCACAGAGATTGACTTGGAACTTAATTGCTTTGATTGTTATTTGCCTTGAGGAAAATTTGTTTGTTTGAAGTGGTTTTGGAAATAATTGAAATAAAATAAAATAAAGAAAATAAAGTAAATATGTTGGCAAGGAATGTGCTTTAATGAATGATGAGCGTTGGCAGTGAATGCCTAATTTTCACGCTATTCATGCCGTGCCAGCCATTAATAACAACCTGTCTCGGTATTGTTTGTCGAGCAGATTCAAAATTAGCAAAGCCTCTCTCAATGGGCATTGCCCTAAATTGATCATGTAAAAACCCCTATATCTCTATAGCGCATACTTTTAAATAAACCAATTTGATTAAGATCCAATATATGCTTCTAAGGGGTAGATTTCACTCCCAAAGTAAGTTCATCTACTTGAACGACTTCTCTCGAAGCTTTTCTCCTTAGTATTCAACAACTCAATCGTTGTCACCCCAAGTCTATTAAGATATTGAAGAGCAATAGGCCAATAGTGCCAGCTCTCACTTGGCATGGTATTTAGAAAATATTAAAGTATGCCGAATAGATAAAACATTTCCAAGGCAGATTTATTATTAAAATCTAAAACATAAATTTACGTTCAACGCAAACATCCCCCACTAACTATGAAATTAGTTCATGGTGAAGGACTTAACCAAAAAACCACAAACGTTTCCCAAGTACATCATCATTTAAAACAAAATAAAATAACTTGAAAGAGAAAATGGGCTAGAAAGGGTCCCTCAATACAGCCCTTCAAGATCCAGGCTCCCCAGCCAAGCTCGTCGAACCACCCTTCCAAGGTGCAGCCGGTTGTCAATCGTTACACACCAACTCCTCACTCCAATCGTCTACGAATTACCCCCTAAGGTCTTCATTGGTTGGTGTTTAAATAGGCGTGCAAGGAAGGGATATGATAAGCTACTCATTTGAATTTTAAATGCTGAAGAGATAAGAGATAATCATCTTATCCCAATTTGAATGAGAACTAATTAGGCTAGGGCTGACGTCATACTACCGATGTTGCCTTGGCGTCCAAGCTTGGCATGAATCTGCCAACCAGTCTTGGCACCATCTTATCTGCTACTTTTTCAGAAATTGACCAATTGCTATCTTTTCGGGGCCTGATCATGTCCTATTTTTTCAGGGTCCAGCAACTTCTTGGCATGGCATCAAGTTCACTTTTCTGCCAACCGGTGCTTGGCATTGTCTGGTCCATCTATACCAACAGCACCCGGCATTCTCTCTGGCATTCCTTCCTGTGTTGTTTTTTTGGGCCAAATCATATGCCAAACCTACAAAATTGCCAACAAAACAACCCTTCACACTACATAAACAAAATTCTAAACTCCTTATGCAAATGCATGGTTTTAACATCCTAATGCAACTAAATGTACCTAAAAACAAGAAAAAGCATTGTAAGATTGGCATTAAAAATAGTACTTTTTAGAGGTAACATTGGTGCCTCCTTGTCATATGAGGATTTTACTCTTATTGATTCTCGGCTTAGCTTGCTTCACTTTGGGTCATCGGTATCCTCCTCCAATGGCTTGGGCATATTGATGTGGGCAGTAGGGTCCACTCGCAGTTTTGGCAGCCATTCCATTTTGTAGGCCTTCTCGCCTACTTTCTCTTTTACTTAATCTGATTCCTCGTACAGACTCGCAGGAAACCTGCGAACAATATAATTGCCATGTGTAAGGTTCAATTCTTCAAACATTGAATCACTTACCTTGGACATAATGTCCTTGCGGATTTGATCTATCCATTGCTTGGTCTCCACAACGTCTTATTGGTACTCAAGACAAGTGATGTTGGCCAAAGGGTCATGGGATGGGTCCTCTTTAGTGCTCTCAAGCACTCTTTGCTCAGGTGGGTTGATGACCTTGGTTGGAGACTCTCAGCTTGCTCCATCCGTCATGGTGCTTGTCTCCATCAGCTTGGACTTCATGGGTTCATCGAACTCATCCATAGGCTCTTGCCATCTAGCTACTTGCATTAGCAAATCTCTAAAGAAAATGTCCGGTGTCTCAAACGGTTTAGTGTGATCAGGCAGCACCCACTCTGACTCTCTCGCCTCGTCTTGCTTTAACTCTTCAAGCCTTGTAGATGATATTCGAAGTGGGCCTTTGGGTGGTGGCACAACACTCAAAAAGGGTTCAACCTCATGGACCATCTCTCTCCTTGGTGGCGATGCCTTTGGTAACTCGAAAGGCTTCACGTCCTTAGACTCATCAAGGACTTGTCCTACTGCCTTGGGGACTTTCATGGTCACCATGGTCTCGTCATCAATTGTTATCTTTTTCTTGCGCACTCTCTTGGCAAATTAGATTATTAAGAATGCCTGGGTTTTTAGGCTCGCCCCACGATTCACTGGTACGATGCATTGTTGGCGCGGATCAAAAATACACTTACATCGACATAAGGTAAGACAAGTACGTTAATTCGATCAAGAAAATATAATCCAATAACACAATCCTAATCATCAAGAGGTATTACCTTGATGGATGTTTTACCAAGCCAATCTCCAATGCGAAGATCCACTTTATTTGCAACTCCTGCAATTGGCTCTTCTTTGGAATTGACGGTTTTGATCCACCCACTTACCTTTTCTACTCAAATGTTTAATTGCTTGGTAGCTTGCTCGGATACGAATAACTCAGATGCACCAGTATTGCCTAGTACTTTCAGCTTCTTACTCACAACTACCACGTCCACGAACATAAGTCCCTTCTTCTTACAGCCATTCTTGCCTTAAAACGAACTTACAATCGACCTAAGTTGGGCGAACTCTTCTTCTACTCCAATGTCTCATTGGATGGCAGAAAGACTAGTCTTTTCCAAGTAATCTTTTATGTAGTTAGGCCCCTCACAATGGAAGCATCTCAATGGACCTCGGTCTTTTCTCTCCTATAGCCTAACAAATCAGTTGGGGTTGTTGTTCGATGGCTTCTTATTACCATTCGAAGACTCCTCGGTCCTAACTTTGGCTTGCCGGTCCTTGTCTCCCCAACTGCTGCCTTTATGTCTTGGCTTTGGTTTGGGTGACTCGCTCCTCTTCTCAAACTTGGCAATGGCTTTGGCCTCATCCAAAGCCTTGGAGAGTACTTGGACTCCCCTCCTCTCCAACTCCAAATTGGCCCACCATTGGAGTCTATCCATGAAGATGAAGAAACCCTCATCTTCCCCCAATTTGGATTTTAGAGCTTTATCTCGGTGAATTGTCTTACGTACTCTTGAATTGAGCCATCATGCTTGAGTTGGCGTAGCTTTGTTCATAATTCACACTGGGCATTTTTGAGGTAAAATACCTCTTTGATCTCGGCTTGAAATGCTTCCCAAGTTTTGATAGAAATTTCCTTGCTCTTCTCTTTAGAGCACCTGCATCGCCACCATAAAATAGTGATGTCAGTTAAATAAGCAGACACAGTATTTACATTTGTGGACTCATCCATGATACTCATGCGGCGGAATATTGATCCATGCTCTAGATGAAATTCTCACATCTTGAGCATCTCTCAACCCTTTAAATTCAATTGGTTTTGGGACATCAACTAGCACTTTCGTTGGGCTAGTCATCATGCCATTGCTCATGGCATGAGCAACTTGATCTTGAAATTTTCAATCTACTTTTTGAGTACTACTACATCGGCTTGATTCGCAAGATCTTCCACGATCTTCTTCAGTGTTGTCACTTCGTCCTTGAGGAAACCGTTTTGCTGATCGACATGCTCTACGATCTTGTTGAAAGCACCTTCAAACTCCTCCTTGAGTGTGTAACCCATCATGTCCAGCTTCTCTAAGCTGACAACAATCGCTTTGAGCCTCTCCCTCTAGTTTTTCACTGCATCCTCAAGTCGGGTGACCTTGTCCTTAAGCGTTGTGATGTAGTCCTTAGAACTAAACCTCTAGGCTTTGTCTGTTTATCGTGTCACACGGTGGCCCTCATACTCGGAGCCAGATCCGTTGTTGTCTGCCATCTCTTACTCGATTGTGTACGGAAATTAAGCTCTGATATCAACTGTCACAGGGCTAGAGTCTGACTAGATGATCCGTACGGCCTTAGTCGATGATCTTAGTCGAAGACTAAGTCAGCTTTTACAATCACTAAGCAATAATGCTTAGAACTACGGAAGCTTGTGGGAAAAATGCTAAGACAAAGCAAGCAAGGAAAACTAGAGAAAGAATAAAGAGAATTATAACTCTTTACTCAAGAAAATGAAAAGTGAAAGATGATTGAATCCATTACAAGGGTGAAGGAAAGCCTCTATTTATAGGCTAGCCTCTTTGAATCTAATGGTCTAGGATGGTTGATCCAAGGGCTAAGAATCAATCCTCAAGATTTCTATCTCCTAACTATGGAAGTAAGATCACTCAAATACAAAGTTGCCAAATGTACAAAGGGCAAGAATTACTCAAGGATATTACACTTAGGTGGCAAGGATACTTTCCCCAAGTGTGGCTCAAAGGATGATATCTTTCCATATGTGTTGGTCAAAATATGATCTCCTTTCAATGGTCTTGATCTCTTGGGCGGATTGGGCTTGCATTGGCCCGGTTTGCTTGGCCAAAACCTCATCGGCAGTTTGCTTGGTGCTGAATTGGGCCCTAGGGTCATGGGTAACTCGGATGGGGCTCGTCTGCCCCCTATATGTGCATAATGAGTGCTGACCCGGGCTCCATGGCGTGGGAAGGAGTGTGCTCGATTGGACCCCTTTGGGTGCGTGGAGTGTGCTCCCTCGGGTACCTTTCTCATAAGTAGAACATGGGGTGCTTGGCTTGGCCCCGTGGTGTGCGTGAAGGGTGCTAGCTAGGCTCTGCTGGTTGTGAGCAGCACATGGGGTGCTTGTCTCGGCCCCATGGTGTGCAACGTTGGTGCGGACTTAGGTCCCTCAGTCGGTGAAGCACGTGGTGTGCTTGGACAGGCCCCTTGGTGTGCGGGCATCTCGGTCATGGGCTGGCGACCCGTGACAATATGTATTTATAGATCATAATTCAAATCTATAAGCTTACTAAGCTTACCATTGCAAAGATATGTCATCTAAGATTGCTCTAAATGAGCTAAATACAATGAAACATATTTAAAGCATAAGTCAAAGAAAAATGCAACGGAATGATACTGAATCATTCTGGAAGTCATAACTACACTCACTGATTATTCCAAAATTACGGAGTATCCCAAATCACATTTCCAACTTTACTTTCTTTAGCTTTTCCTTTTTGAAACGAGAAGTCCTCAATTATAGGTTGATCTATCATGGAATTTAATATGGAATTCATCAATAGACATGATAAATACATAAACTTAAATTGAAATGGAACGCTAAATTTCAAGAGATTAGGTTTTGATGTTCCAAGGACCTAAAAATAATGGGAAAATTACCATGATGTTTACAATCAACCTAATTTCACGTGACTCCTTAATAGCACAAAACCTTAAACTTTAGGGATTAGGATTTATAAGCACATATGCTTTAAATTGAATGAAATTAATATCAAATGAAAATGAGGAGTATGTACTTACTAAATATAAAATTAGATTATAGAAATGATGGCTAATTTGTAAGTAATTTGAATTTCTAAAAAGTTAGGGTTCATGGAATCATGCACCATGGCATAGGAGAATTTGGAGAAGATAATAACAAATCAATTCTCTTTCATTAAGGAGCCCAAACGTGGGGCATATCCCTTTTATGCCATTTATTACCATTTTCCTAAACTAGGAAATTAAGAAAATTATCAAATATAGACACATATCTGGTGACTAAGCTTAAAATAAGAGTTGGGTTAATTATAAGCTTAATCATCACACTTTCCACCTCTTGCACTAAGTCTCTTCAACTTTGCTTACACTTCAAAACTCATATTTCACATTTCTTACAATCTAGTCCTTAATCCTTAATACTTTGAAAATAAACTTTAATAATCCAAAATTAATTGAAATAAAATAGTTCGAGGACTAAATTTTATTATCGGAAAGATAAATTCCGAACATTGAAAATAAAAAATTTATTGATACGGTTTTAGGGGTGTTACACCCAACAAAAGATACTCATCTGCATATGGTTGTCTATAGATGTCTGTGTTATGTGCAATAGAGAAGCTGAAACAAGGAACCATTTGTTTTTTGAGTGTCCTGGCACTAAGGCCATTTGGAGGGAAGTGTTGCAGCTTTGTGGTATATCCTGAGATTTTCTACCTTGGACTCAAGAGTTGAATTGAGTTGTGAAGTTTTTCAAAGGTAAGTTTCTTCTTGTTGTGATCATAAGGCTTGATTAGAGTGCATTCCTTTATTCTATATGGAAAGAAAAGAATAGCAAGATTTTCAAAGTAGTTTGCAACGAGCCTTCTATTATTAAGGTAATAGGGGAGGATATTCACATTAGGTTTGCGGGAAGAATTATTCATAGAGAGGATTCTGTCAACTTACAATTATGCAATAGGTGGGTATAGTTGCATGGAAAGAGTTTGAAATTTTCTTTTCATAATGTATTTTGTAGCAACTAGCTGTTCTTTGGAAAATAAAATCAAATTATCTACACATAAAATTGGAAGAAAACCCTATTTTTTTCGATTCATTTGATCCTCATTCTTGAGCTTTTTTTTTTTTTTACCTAAGTATCGATATCTGCTTGAAGTACCAACTCCATAATCCATCAAGAATTCCTTTGTACAGAGTGTTTGATGTATCTCATAAGCTAGATGCTCTTTGAATAGTAAAATCAAATTATACGAGTCAACCAAAGTTTTACATCCATCCTTGACTAAAGTATGGATATGTGCTCGAAGTACCAACTCCAACATCCATCAAGAATTCACGCGTCCTATCTTGCAAAATTTTCTTCATTCCGACCAATCCAACAAAAGATTTCACCCTCAATCTAATCGTAAAACTTCTATAAATTAATAATATTAGGATCGCGTAACTTTATTAATTTAAAGAGATATTAATTAATCGATAAATTAATAATTTATTAATTTAAAAATATTTTTTTATATTATAAAATTTGTTCGCAAGATGAAATAATCTCAAGAAATTTAAATGAAAGAATTATTGAAGAAGAAATTCTGATATGGTGATTAATAGTCTTAGGTACCGCCACAAAATAGATATCAATCGCCTATTAAATTACTCGAGTAAAAAATGATACATGTTTAGAGGTCCAAAGTTTAAAAGAAATTATAGCTAGTGTTATTGAAAATCTTATCAAAGATAAAACTGAAGATGATACAACTCTTGTTACCAATTACGGGGAAGCATTCATAGCAGCAACACCTCTTCGCGATTTTTATTGCAATACAAAAATGTAACACCAAAAATTTTAGATGCAATAAGAAAAGCTAGATATGAAACAATAAAATCATATTTTATTAAGTTGTCCGAGTTATATTTATAATTTTATAAAATTATTAATTTATAATATTAAAGGGACCATAAATTTATATAAAATTCTTTTAAAAAATTATTATCTTATTAATTTATCAAAATTATTAATTTAAATCTCGAATCTAAGTCGAGATAAAAAAATTATTATTATAAAAAAATTATTAATTTATCAAATATTAATTTATAGAGACTTACGACAAGCCAAACATTTTCAAACGTATCAATTTACATTCGAATCTTTCAAAAAATAATTTATACCTTCAAAAAGATCCAATTGTTTCGAAATCATAATTTCATTCTTCCTTGTTCACTAGTCTCACCTCTTATTTCCCTTTATCAGGAAGAACGCATTCCGTTTCACACAAAAAATAAGATAATACACGAGGAATATTTTTTCAATTCCAAGCATGAAATTTTGGGTATAATTCTGACAAGAGTCGTTAAAAAAATATTTATTTTTCCACGTTATGAAAAGAATAAATGCCATTATTTATCTTCCTTACAAATCCCCCTATGAACCCTCTGAAACCAAAAAAACTCCATTACCCAAAACAAAAAAATATTTATAAATATTTCGCGGAAAGCGCAAAGGACACATCACCAATATCGTAAAAAAATATCCCATAGACTATGCAATCGGCACTACCTGGTCACTCCCAGAGAGATTGGCCTCCCTGAAACAACTAGGAAAACCCTCAACCAGTGGAGTGACCGAACATGTGAATAAACAATGGAAAAGAAGAACTTGGAGAAAAGAGGAGGATGAGGAAGAACAAATAGAAAAGGAGTACAAGGAAAAAACATAGTGGTTGAGGAAGGCATTTTCTGCCGAAGAATTTGCCAGACACACAATTACCAAGCCCACATTCTGCTTATGATTCGAAAGAACTTGTACACTCGATGCTATGTGCACTTGAACCACAACCTTTTGGGGTTCAATCAACTCAAGACCATATGAACTAATGAATGCTTTGAATTGCCCAGAAATGAAATGACTCCCAGTTTCATCAAACCATTTCTAAATGAATGAAACTCAAAACTCAATCCAAAACTTAACTCATGATGGGAGAGAGGCAGCAGATGCCTTCTCCATTTTCTCCTTTTCAATTTCTGCTATCCTCTGTTCAGCATGCTGAGCAACACCGTTTGCAAGAGCTTGATAATGGAAATCCAGCGTTTGTGTAAGGTTCTGGAACCTCGTAGGATCTGATGCTTGCAAAACTAGATTTACAATTGGGGAAGAAAAAGGTCCTCTTTTCAGACAATGCCATGAAAAATCAACGGATGTATTAGTTGTTTTAGGCTGAACAAATATTTACCTTTGACAGTATCGACAAAGAAAACAAAAGGGTCTACTTCATCAATTGGAGACTGTAACTCTTCATCATCGCTAAAATCATCATCAGAGTCATCATCGTAGTCGTCGTCATCATCTTTTGCATGAAAAGCCTTAGCCTGTAGAAAACAAAGTCCGGTGATCTTAAATGAAGACCAGGAATCCTTTTTTCCTAAAGGATCAAAATAAAGCGTACCTGAGCAGCTAATTTTTGAAGCCTGACACTCTCAGCTTCATCGCCATCCTCTGCATCAACTCCCATTTCCTTGTCAGAGCCATCAGCATCATCGTCCTCATCATCAGACTCGAAACCATCCATACCATCATCTTCAGCCTCTTCCTCCTTTGCAGCTTCTGCTAGCATAAATAGAGAAAAATCCAGGTATTACAGAAAAATATGGAAAATAATAAAATCTAAAATATAGAAAACGAAGACAAAATAACACAAAGTTTGCAGGTTCAGACACATAACAGTCGCACATAGTGCATGCACACACACGCACACCTACAGAGAGAGAGAGAGAGAGAGAGAGAGAGAGAGAGAGACCTGCAACTTGATCCTTGTATGCAACAAGGAGATCAAGGGTGGTCCTAAACACACGTCCAAGAGCCTCCCCAGCTAACTGTTCACCGGGAAGTGCAAGCAATGAAGTAAGGCCCAGGCAGCAGACTTTCTTATCATGTTCCCTATAGAACCCAGTTAACTTATGAAATCACAGCCAGACGTGCCAATGTAAAAAATTCGTAATAAAAGCAACGATGTTAGACTAAAGGCTTGTATGGGGGGAGATGGAAGATGATCAAAGGGAATATAAACAACATACCGCTTAAAATTAACTCGTACACCACTCCTCCTAACTTGCTGCAACAACTGGAACCAAAGGTTGAACACTTCCGATGTAACACAAAACTTGTCCAATAGACCGACTGTCAAAGTCGAATTGTAATATACTGCATTGGCAACCTAGGTTAAAGAAAACCAGCAGTGTTAGAAAATCACAGGAAAAGAAAATGTTGTTTCCAGGAACATAGTGTTCTGAAAGAAAACCACAGCAACTTGCAAAAAAATAGTAGTATTTATGCTCGTAAGAATAAATTGCCGGCAATAGCTAATGCACAACAAATTTTAACATAAAAGGACGATCTAGACCCTAACAAGAACATGCTGAGACAACATAGACCATTATTTCGAACTTGTAAGAGGAAACAACAAATAAATTTGAGACGTTATACATATCAAAATTAACTTAAATTGACAATAAATTTATCAACTAGTTTCTGCTCTCAAATTTGTAACATTACGTACCCTTGTGTTGGTGAATATCATCAAATTTGTAATATTTACAAGATATAACTATCCAAAGAACATCATCCTGCAGAAAATACAGCTAGGTCCAGCCACCTTACCACTTGTACAAGAAGGCATTTCAACCGTGATTTCTCCGCTCGACGCAAACGATCAAGTGTGATTCTCAGGTATGGTTCAACCCAATGATCTACCTGCCCTCTACAGTTTTGAAACACTACTTCTATCAGCTTTGGGGCTGGCTCAATGTCACTGTCCTCTAAATTTTTATCTGACATAATCTGCCAAAGAAAAGAAAATAGCATGAACCTTGTAAACCAAAGGGACTGACACCAAGAAATATTCCCTCAGTCATTTTCATTAACGTAGGAGAGTTGTCTATCTACAGGTAACTTTTAACAAAGGAAGTGAACTCACAGATGAAATCATATTCCAAAGACTTTGCTGGTAGTCTGGTTCCTTGCAATTAAGAAAATGAGCAGTTCCCCTGGATATATAGTTATCCAAAGGAACCAAAATATCTGCATGAAAACATTTACGACTTAGAAACTTACAGATGAACTCAACTAGATATTGATAAATTGAAATTGGATAGACGGAAAAAATCTGAACCCCTTCTGTAGTTATCATATAAAATGTTTATAAGGACCCGCTAGAACCAACAGAAATGAAATGTCCACATACTGTCATAAACAAATCTGAACATCGACATTGCCTTTGGCAATCCAATCCCAAACTAACAAATGGTAGTCTAAGAAATTGTTCCACACACCAAAACTTGAAACAATGAGGACTGTTTTGTGCAAAAGTGTTTACTCTAGGTCCTAGGACTTGCATGAACAAAATATTCAATATCAAGCAAGTTAAAGAACATAATTAATTCCATCAACAAATAAGACACAAAATATTTGCAATTTATTTGACAAAGTTTTTTATCATGTTTTTTATAACTTAATTGACAATGTGGATACTAGAAACAAATAGACCACAAGTTTCAGATCTGTATTGTCAGGCATAATGTTTTTCGAAGAGCGAAGGTATCACTATGTAACTTCTTTTTTTTCTGATAATGCATCACTATGTATCACTTGAAAACTAAATGAAAGAATTTTTAAACTGCTGAGCACAAAGTCCAGTTAAAATTCCCTAAAACATTCATGTATGGAAACAATACAGGAAAAGAAAAGAAAAGAAGAAAAAGTAGACAGAATCATACTTGGAAAGAAGTCTATAGCCCAATCAGCTAATGCTTCCATCATTAGAGGCCAAAGGCTCCACATATCCAATGATATAGTTGGAGAAAAGAAGGTCATATATGAAACAATCTCCAAGACTTCTTCAAAAACCTCTGCAGAAGAACAAGAAACGTAAATTTAACAAAAATAGACCCTATACAATAATATAGACCTAATACAATATTGTGAGTCAAATTTTGCATGATTGAAATGCCTACGGCTGAAATACTATTCAATAATGCTACAGCTGCAGGGTTCTTTTAAACAAATCTTAACCATGGTGACATATCAGTTTGACAGTATCTTTACCACAATGCTAAGCTTTCATAGAGATGCCAGCTATTATTAACTCATCCAAAAAAGTTTCCTGCTTACAGACAGTATTTCAGGGTTAATTTGACAAATGCTTGATGCGTTCAGGAGCATGTCCTATTATATGCAAATAAGGGAACAACAGCATTAAACCATGGCAAATTGTCATTTCACATTTGAACTTTAAATTCTTTCATTGACTTGTACTATATATTCATTAGTTGTTTCTGGCTGCCCAAAAATATGCATCGCTATTAAGAAAATCAGACAATTAAAAAGAATCAACAAACGAGAGAAAGAAAAGTAGGAACACTTTGCGTACCTTGTCCATCGGTTGTCAACATTCTTCGCATGATTGGAAGCAAAGTTGGCTCCACCTGAACAAAAAGGTGTGGAAGCCTACTAACTGATTCAAGTATTGTGCTTATGGCACGCAAACATCCAACTGCAGCCAGAGCACCAGGATCATCAGCTTCATCATCAGCTTCTGCAGTGTTCATACACCTCCAGAATGCAGCTGCCTGGAAACAGATGCATGATAATTTCAGTATAAAAAAAATTGATATTTAGTGCTTAAGAAAATGATGGCAACATGCATTACCAGATTCTGACATAATCCAAGAGCATAAGGTGCCATCTCCTCCCCAAACTTGTCGACTATAGTCTCCAGAGTAAAGACAAGATCCTCATTCTCAACTTCATTCATAAGTTTGAAAATCTCTGACGGAAAAGAAATTGCAAATGAATTAACTAATTTTAATAAAGAAAAATAACCATGTACAGTGTGAAAGCTGACTAGAATCATGTACATGAAACCAAAGTTGAGAAAGAACACAGAACAGTGTTCCGAAGAGCGAAATTATTTTTAAGACAACCATCAATAATTAGGGGCTATTAATAAAACACAATCAAGCTCCAAATACCACTTACCGTCAAGTAGCTGAGGAAGAATAGGACGAATCTCATTTAAATCTGCATATGAAACCATTTCTTGTCTGTTAAGCCCTCAGAATGTTGTAAAAAGTAGGTGCAGATTGATAGAACCATAAGAAGTAACCAGCAATGAAACTACAAGTTCAGATTTGGCCCAAGGTAGCTCAATCCAATCCCAACTCATACAAAACAAAATAGAGAGAAAAGTACAAGCTACATACCTCTGCATGCTTCTACAAATGATCTTAGTGCAAAAACTGAATCAACACGAACAGGAAGCTCTGGATCACGCAACCCAGAAACAATACTATGCAGTGCTTGGCGGAAATTATTTTGGTCTGAGAAGTTTACATGGGCATACTGTCCTGCTACCCATGCAGCCTAATATCCATACCAAAAAAGTACAAAACAGATAAAAATTCTCACATACAATTATCTCTTGCAGACCTTGAAAAGATGCCTTCAAAACTGAAAAATAGGAAAACAAACCTTGGCTCTTAGATGACCAACAGGACTTCGGAACTCTGGGAAAACATGTTGCATCAACATATATTCCAATTCAGATTTGTAGGGCTCAGTTTGTTTCAGTTTATCGCAAAGTGCTCCAACAGCAAGAAGAGCACCATCTTTCTGTCGAAAGGGCTTATATTCTACTGGCGCTGCATCATATCTGCAACAAAGAGTACAATGAATATACCAAAACAAAATAAAAAATAAAACTAACATCAAAGAAAACCAGCACTCCCAGTCTCTATTAGGTCTAAAATGTAAAAGGATACCTTTTGAAAATTTCCACAATAAATTGAATGAACTTTTGAAGATTCTCTTTTCCACGTTTTCTGACCAACTCACTAACAAAGTCCATGGAAGCAGTCCTAGGACTATATAAATCTTCAATAATATCTGCAGTACAGAAATTCAATGTATGAATCAGTATGACCAGCACAGGGTTTGGTAAGGCTAACAGGTTTAGTAGTTTACCGTAGCCCTTCCTCACATACTCATGTGGATCTTCCTCCCAAAGCTTTTGATCATTGTCATTGAAGCACATGAGAGGGAAAAGTATTTCAAAAAGGAGGACATCAAGCTGTGGCTGCAACAATGTATACATGCTATTTTTCGAAATGCTGCACAAATAGTTTTTTGGGTCAAAATCCATTATTAGCATTTCTGAGAACATTAAAACAACTTGCAACACAGAAACATAGAAAAAGAGGATATGGCATCAGTGAAATCTGCAATATCATTTAGTCTTGAATCTTTACACAACTACTAAGGCTGCCAATAAACAATTCTACACCGCCACAAAGTAAGAGTAAGCCAAATATGTATAAATGTAGCATAAAATTATTATGAAATCCAGTTTTCTTATCAAGGGCCAAAACTTCATAATTTATTAACATACGGAAGAGAAGTAGAATTAGGTATGACAGAAAGAAATGACTCAAATTAACACCGCTACAAAAATCATGTTTTGAAATCGTCAGAACTGCTTAGTTAATCATAATCCATCAAGAAGATCAGCATATTGCTCTCTATCTCTCAGACACAGAAAGAAAGTAACAGGCAACACTGGAAAGAAAATATGCATCGCAATACTATCATTTCAGTAAAAAGCGGGCTACCTTTACCCTGAAATAATAGCCAGCTGGAAAAAAAGAATAACTGGACATAGTATACTGACTAAAGAACATCAAAAGCGCCAGTCAATGACACGACTTGGGCAGAGAGATGGTGCAAACCTGCTGCTTAAAAATTGAAGAATAAGATTGGTAACTCTGTCAGGGAGATAGCCCCCAACACGAATAAAGTCCAATAAGTTTAAGTGGCATCCCAAAATTTTTCCTGCATAATTCTTCTGAAACATTTGGGCGAAAGCCCTGTTTTCTGGATTCCTAAGCTTTAAGTCTCCAAACCTATCAAATAGTCACCAAAATCACAACAACAAAAAAAAACTAATAACGAGGCCCACCAGAAATTAGTCCAAACCATGTTCCAATTTTTTAAAACATACCGAGTGTATAGTCTATTTAAAATATGAACTGTCCATTTTTTCACCTTCCACCACCCCCATGATTTCCTGAGCTCAGGATCTACAGGTTGACCTTCCACAGGTACAGGCCTCTCCAGAACATTTAAGAAAAGCATCATCCAAGCATTGAATACATTTGGATCAAGTAACTGCTTTGGAATCTCCAACTGAAAATTAGAGATAATAGCCCAAAGATGGCATATGGATCAAACAAATCTCGTAAAGACAAGTCACAGGAAACAAATTGCAGCAGAAATAAAAAAAAAAAACAAGTATGCTCAAAATATTTGGCAAGCAATTTTTCCTGCAGATCAAAAATATCAATAAGAATGCAAAAAAATGGATTATTTAGAATGCTAGTACTATATTGAAAACTTTGCACATCTGAACTAAAATGAAAACTAAGAATGCCTATTATTTTATTGGTGATAACATAAGGAGAGATCAAGAGTTCATAACAATAGCAAAATATAAGTTCGTCAAATCCGCATCAAAACCACTTTTTACAAACAGTAATAGGCAAAATCTCAAATAAAAATAAATTCATTACATAAGTATGGCAAAAAGTTAAGTAAAAAAAAACAGAAAATGGAAAATAGGAATGAGTATAAAGAAAAGGATAAAACAAACATCAGAAGCTTTCTTTAGCAACCCATTAACAGATCAGGTGTGCACTATAAAACTAGCTAAATAAAAACTTACATAGATGGATGACCAGAAAATTTTGCATATAAGCTTAATAAGATCTGCTACTTCCAGTGATGGTTTGTCAATATGCACAAGTTTATTAAATATATTGAGAAGATGAGGAAATATCTCTTGAACGATGTGGTGAACAGGGGTTCTCTCCTCCTCCGACTTGAATCTAGAATAAAGAAAATGATGAAATCGGTACTGAAAAAATGAATAGAAAAAAAAATGAGAAGGCACCAAATTAAGAGAAACATTTATTTTTTTTTTTTTTGGAATTAAAACAATGTAACACTTTTAAACGAAGAAAGCTGCCTTATCCACCTTAAGTGAGCAACTTAAGCTAAAAAATATGATGTCAAAAAGACTAAAGAACTCGTGCAGTGAAAGAAAAGAAAAGTATGGTGTATACTGTATACTTACTCATATTTTCTAGCAAGAATCCTTAAAACAAACAAAGCCCCATAAACCTGCTGATCTTGTAGGTTATGCTTCACCCAGTCGAGAAGACGTGGCCAATGCTCCGGATAGTCAGCATTGATGATTGTCTTGAGACACTCACCTAATTGCACCCTGCAATAAATCCGACATGATGAATCTTACAACTTTAGCACATAATCTGAATGCATCACCAATGAAACAGTAAACAATTCTAAACGAACAATGAAAAAAAGGGACAGCAAATAATTGTACCTCAACAAAGGAGGAACCTGAGCCACATACACAAGAATATTATCACGAACCACATCTTCATCAAGCGGAGAAATTTTCTGTTGCTCATCTACGTTTATTAAATAGAAAACAAAAATATTCATATTCATAAACATAAACATAAATATCAGAAAAAAATAAAGACAATATTAAGTGATTGAAATTTTCAATACTTGGTTCAAGAGGAGCCCAATTCTTAGCAATGAAGTTCTTAAAGTGAATAGACGCAAATTGACGAACCGCAGCATCGCGGTTATTATCAACGATGATCTGTAATACTCTCACTAGATGCTGCGGCGTATACTGAAACTGAAAGAAAAAAATCAAAAAAAAAATAAATAATGTTTTGATCTAAAATCAAATAATCAAAACCAATTAATAACGATCGAAATAAAAGAAACCTGATTAAGACTTTGCTCGGCAGCTTTGCGTTCAGCGGGATTGGAACTAAGAGCAGCTTGAAGAACAAGAGCAAGACTTGGAAGATCCATTCTTTTCAATCCAAAAAATTGAAAAAAAGAACAGAATCTAAACCCTAGCTAGTTTTACTTTTCAAGCGCAGTCAAGTGATTTCAATAATTAGGGTTGAGAATAAGAGAGGAAAGGGATTATTTCAATAATTAGGGTTTACAGTTTTTTAACTAAAAAAAAAGTGATTTACTAGTTAGTTTTACTTTTCAAGCGCAGTCAAGTGTTGTCGTGTTGGCAGGTGTGTGGTTCGTGGGTTCTTTCCACGTCTCTTATTTCTCCGCGTAAAAAATGCATGATTGTTAGTGGGATGGTTTTTTCACTCCAATTGTGGGAGTTAAGGGGCATTAATGATAATTAGTGTTAGTTTTGATGGAAAACTATTACTATAAATACTCCATTAGCCTAAGGTCCCTAAGCACAGAAAACACAAGCAATTCATTTTGCATAAAGTATTCCATCTAGTAAGGTTCTTGAGTGCTTAGAAAATCTTTGGCATCTTAGTTTTCATGTTGTTGTGTTTGAAATATTCGACAGTGGTTCTACGGTGGTTCGAAGAATCCGACGGTGGTTCGACGTGTTCGACGGTGGTGCAACCACATCTCAATTTGGCATACAATTTTGACAATGGCTGAAGGTATTTATAAATTTCGATCCTTCCACTGCGTTTTGCTCGATTTATGTTTACATTTGGTATCCAAGCATGGTTAAATCTTTGCCTTGTCGTTTTAAAGTTTTCATGATTCTCAAAATCAAAATGTCATGTTGATATTTAAATTCTAAATTTTTGAGAAAAATTATGTTGCAGACTTTTGTTTTAAAATCATAAGATTTTGTTAAATTAATTTCTAAAATTTATTAATAAGTTTATTAAAAATAAATTTTAGAAATAATTATTGTATGTGCCTAAATTAAGAGATGATCTATAACTTGTCTAGTAATTAGTTATATATATAAAGTTAGGTACATAAAACCTTAAGATTTATTGCATAAAGTATTAAGCAATAAAAACTATAGAATATATGTTTAGAGATCCGAATAATTTATTTAATTAGAGAATTAGTCACGGCAACTTTAATTAAATAAAATTACGGAAAGGATCTCATAAGGATTAGACATAAAATGTTGCATAATGAATTAACAACTTTGAATAAAGTTTAGGCTTAATATCTAGCTAAGTGATTTTCATAATTTTATTTAGTTAAAGACTAGCCACAACATCTTTAATTAAATAAAACTACTAAGGTTAAAAATCACATACTAAAAGCTTAGATATTAAATCTCATTACATAGCTTATTAAGATAAAAATTATTAGATGAGTTTTTATAATTACCCACAGGAATTATGAAAATAAATTTAATAATTTTTATATAAGGGATAGAAAATAATTCTATCATAAAATGGATCTAATTGAATTAAAAATTTAGCCCACGAGCAATTTTTATGTCACTAGATTCATGATTTATAATTTGCATTGGTAAATTATGACTTATGTTTGCCTCAAATTTATAGTAAGCATGTATGTCAATTTATTTTGCAGCATTACAACCTATGAATATGTCTGATAATAAAGTAGATATCTCTGAATTAACCAGTGAGAACTTTAAGTTCTGGAAGGAGAGTATTCTTCTTCAATTGGGGTGTATGGATATTGATTATGCTATAAGGAAATATGAGCCACATATCACTGACACCAGCAATCAGGTTGATCTTGCTCTATATGAAAAGTGGGAGCGATCCAATCGCTTAAGTATTATGTTCATTAAGAGCAAGGTTCCTGCTGATGTTCGTGGCTCGATTGAGCATTATGAGAATGTCAAAGAGCTATTAACGGCTATAGAGAAATAGTTTTAGACTTCTCAAAAGTCATTAACCAGCACCCTAATTATGAAGTTCACATCACTAAAGCTCACTACAGTGAAAGGTGTGAGTGATCACATCAATAAGATGCGAGATTTGGCAGTTCAACTTGAGGCACTTAAGGTTGAAATGTCTGAATCTTTCCTGGTGCACTATATATTGAACACTCTTCCACCTCAATATGGGTCATTTAAGATCTCTTATAACACACATAAGGATAAATGGTCTATTGATGAAATTTTGACCATGTGTGATCAAGAAGATGGTAGGCTCATACTAGAGATGGGAGAGAGTGCACTGACGGTTACTCAAAGAAAGAGGTCAGTCCAAGCCAAGCAAAAGGGGAAGGCTAAAATACAACCCCAAGCTGACATAAAGAAAGAGTTCACGTGTTTTTTCTATAAAAATAAGGGACACATGAAGAAGGACTGTGTCAAGCATAAGGGTTGGCTTGAAAAGAAAGGTAAATCAATCTCACTCGTTTGCTTTGAGTCAAATATGGTTGATGTCAATTATAACACATGGTGGATTGATTCTGGTTCTACAATCCATGTCTCAAATACCTTACAGGGATTAAAAAACCTGAGGGAACCAGTAGGAGCTGAGCGACACATCTATTTGGGAAACAAGATGCAGTCGCATGTGGAAGCTATTGGGACCTGTGAATTAGTGCTTAGTAGTGGCTTTGTTTTAATTTTAGAAAAGACCTTTTATATTCCTAGTTTTTCTAGAAATTTAATTTTCATTTCAAGACTTGCACATTTGGGGTATTGTTTTAATTTTCAAATGTTGGATTCAGTTTATTTTATAAATCTGAAATTGTTGGAAATGGTGTTTTAAGGATGGTCTTTACTCTATTGATTTACAAAATAATACCACTTATAATGTTATGCACATTCAAACTGGTACTAAACATTGTGTTATAAATGAAGATTCCTCTACTTTGTGGCACAGAAGATTAGGACATATCTCCATTGAAAGGATTAAAAGATTAGTAAATGACGGGGTACTCAATACCTTGGATTTTACTGATTTTGATACTTGTGTAGACTGCATTAAGGGCAAGCAGACTAACAAGTCAAAGAAAGGTGCCAAGAGAAGTTCGACCATATTGGAAATCATCCATTCTGATATTTGTTGCCCAGATATGGATGTGCAAGGTCAAAAATACTTCATCACTTTCATAGATGATTACTCATGGTTCATGTATCTTTACATGTTTCATCATAAAAGTGAAGCGTTAGAAGCCTTTAAGGTTTTCAAGGCTGAAGTAGAGAAACAATGCGGTAAGCAAATAAAGATTGTGAGAACCGATAGAGGTGGTGAGTATTATGGTAGATACACTGAGGATGGACAAGCACCTAGTCCATTTGCGAAATTTCTTCAAGACGACGGTATAGTTGTCCAATACACCATGTCAGACTCGCCTGATTAGAATGGTGTTGCAGAAAGAAGAAATCGAACTCTAATAAACATGATGCGAAGTATGCTTAGTAGCTCTAAGCTACCTAAGTCTTTATGGGTTGAGGCTCTCAAGACAGCTATGTATATATTAAACCGGGTTCCAACCAAGGCTATCTCAAAGACACCTTTTGAGTTATTCAAAGGTTGGAAACTGAGTTTGCGACATATACGCGTATGGGGATGCCCGTCTAAAGTGAGAGTTTATAACCCACAAGAAAATAAACTGGACCCAAGGACCATTAGTGGGTATTTCATTGGATATGCCAAAAAGTCCAAAGGTTACAGATTCTATTGTCCATCTAATAGCACTAGAATTGTGGAATCAAGAAATGCTAAATTTCTTGAGAATGACTCAATCAGTGGGAGTGATTTATCTTGGGATTCAATACTCGTAGGTCATCCATCCACTTCAAGTGAGAGATTGGTTATCATATATAACACCCCTCAAGCTCAACCGAGTATTGAACAACCAAGCAATGAAGTTCCACAGCCAGCTGAAAACACTCCAGTAGATCAAGTTGTTCAAGAAAATCTAGAAATTTTTGAACAACCAGTTGAACAACATGATCCACAAGAAAATGTTGGTTCAACATTAAAGAGATCTGTTAGAGAAAGAAAATCAGCAATTTTTAGTGATTATTTTGTGTATTTACAAGAATCTAACTATAACGTTGGAGCTGAAAATGACCCTGAGTCATTTTCAACTGTCATGAGCTGCAATGAATCAAAATTATGGTATGATGCTATGAAGGATGAGATGAATTCTATGAAAAGCAACGAAGTTTGGGATCTTGTATCGTTGCCTGATGGTGTAAAAGTCATTGGATGTAAATGGGTCTTCAAAACAAAAAGAGACTCAAAAGGCAACATAGAAAGATATAAAGCAAGACTTGTTGCTAAAGGATTCACTCAGCGAGAATGAATTGATTACATTGAGACTTTTAGTCCAGTATCTAAGAAAGATTCCTTACGCATTGTGTTACATTAATAGCTCAATTTGACATTGAGTTACAACAAATGGATGTGAAAACTGTCTTTCTTAATGGTGACCTAGAAGAAGAGGTATACATGAAACAACCTGAAGGATTTTTCTCTAGTGATGGTGAAAATTTGGTTTGTAAGTTAAAGAAATCTATATATAGATTGAAACAAGCCTCTCGTCAGTGGTATTTGAAATTCCATGAGGTTATCTCATCATTTGGTTTTGTTGAGAATATCATGGATCAATGTATATACCAGAAGGTCAGTAGGAGTAAAATTTGTTTCCTTATTCTATATGTGGGTGATATTTTACTTGCAACAAATGACATGGGTATGCTACATGAGGTGAAACAATTCCTTTCTAAGAATTTTGATATGAAAGATATGGGTGACGCATCTTATGTCATTGGCATTAAGATTCATCGTGATAGACATAAAGGTGTCTTAGGTCTATCTCAAGAAACCTATATCAACAAAGTTTTAGAAAGATTTCGGATGAAAGATTGTTCACCTAGTATTGCTCCTATCATGAAGGGTGATAAGTTCAATCTGAACTAAAGCCCGAAGAACGAATTTGAGAGGGAGCAAATGAAAAACATTCCATATGCTTTTACTGTTGGAAGCCTGATGTATGCTCAAGTCTGTACAAAACCTGACATTACATTTGCCGTTGGGATGTTGGGAAAATATCAGAGTAATCCGGGTATGGACCACTGGAGAGCTGCAAAGAAAGTTTTGAGATACCTCAATGGGACAAAGGAATACATGCTTACATACAAACGATTTGACCATTTGGATGTGATTGGCTACTCTGATTCAGACTTTGCTGGCTGTGTTGATTCACGTAAATCAATATCAGGTTACATATTTATGTTTTCCAGCAGAGCTATATCTGGGATGAGTGTCAAACAGACATTGACGACCACTTCCACTATGGAGGTCGAGTTCATTTCGTGTTTTGAGGCTACATCAAATGAAGTATGGTTAAAGAGTTTCATTTGTGGGCTTAGACTTGTGGATTCAATCTCTAGGCCATTAAGGATATATTGTGACAATTTAGTTGTTGTCTTTATGGCTAAGAACAAAAAAAAGTGGAAGTCGAAGTAAACACATTGACATTAAGTATTTAGCCATAAGGGAACGTGTTAAAGACAAAAAATGGTCATTGAGCACATTAACACTGAGTAGATGTTAGCTGATCCTTTGACTAAAGGCATGCCACCATATAAATTTAAGGATCATGTTGTCACTATGGGACTTGTTCCCACTTTGTAAATTTTCGTTGTAAGAATGATTCTGTTGAAACTCTAATAAAGTTTTATATTTCTCATATAAGTTGTGTACACATTAAGTTAATTATTTCGAGAAATGTCACTAAAGTTTGGACTTAAAATAAACATTGGGTTTATTCATTAAGTATATGGGCTAAAGTGTTGAGACTTGATGTATTGTGATACATGGAATATACTACTCAAATTATAAGAGAAAATGTCGCCATTATTCGTGCATTATGTTTCAATTTTATGTACTCATGAACAATACAAACCAAGTGGGAGAATGTTGGCAGGTGTGTGGTTCGTGGGTTCTTCCCACGTCTCTCACCTCCCCACATAAAGAGTGCATGGTTGTTAGTGGGATGGTTTTGCCACTCCAATTGTGGGAGTTAAGGGGTATTAATGGTAATTAGTGTTAGTTTTGATGGGAAACTATCACTATAAATACCCCCCATTAGCCTAAGGTCCCTAAGCACAGAAAACACAAGCAATTCATTTTGCATAAAGTATTACATCTAATGAGGTTCTCGAGTGCTTAGAAGATCTTTGGCATTTTAGTTTTCGTGTTGCCGTGTTCAAAGTATTCGATAGTGGTTCTACGGTGGTTCGAAGAATCCGACGGTGGTTCGACGTGCTCGACGGTGGTGCAACCACATCTCAATTTGGCATACGGTTTTGATAATGGCTGGAGGTATTTATGAATTTCGATCCTTCCGCTGCGTTTTGCTCGATTTATGTTTACAAGTTTTACTTTTCAAGCGCAGTCAAGTCATTTTTACTTGAACAATACTTTTTTTTAGTATAGCCTAAATTGATTACAACGTAACATTTGTTCATATATATTTTAACTTTTTAATAATGCACATATATTTTGCAGACAAAGCAATTAAACCCGAGTCTTATAAGATAAATATTATTCGTTTTTTAGGGACCACTTGTTAAGATTATTCGAACAAGACTCATATTTTAATTATTTAAAAATAACATATAAACTGAATTATTTATGAAAATAACATTCATTTTGGTCACATAGAAGAACGACGGGGCAAATTAGAAGTGTTTTGTAGAAAATTATGGTTGAGTATGAGGTTTTTCTGCCACCACCCAAAGCAATTTATGGGGATTTTCTCTTCCATATCGAAACTAATTGTTTAGTGATTTTTAGTTTTTTTTATTTTTTTATATTGATAGTTTAGTGATTTTGCATTTTTTAAGGCGTCAATGGTTTAGGGGTTTTGAAGTTTAGGGTTTATGATTTTATATTAATTGTTTAGAGTTTAAATGTTTAATGAGTTAGGATATTATTTTGTAGGCTTAAAGGGTAACTTTGCCTCTATAATAATCCCAAATCAATAATTTTTTCTCTCATTTTTAATTGCATCAATTTGTGGCTTGTAGTTTTCTAAAATCAATGTTGCCCCTCCTTTTTCTAATTCCATCAAATTAGCTCTAGAACTCTTAAATTGTATTGATTTCACCCTTTGATTGCCATTGACTGACGCAGATGTTAAATTTTGTGCATATGGTTGTTATTTGCTTCCATACCAGTCGTTATCATCTATCTTATTATAATGATGATGACGAGTCAATTTTAATAACGTGATAGTACGAATGAAGAATTTTAAAATTAATTATTTTTAAATTACAGATTTTAAAAAATATTCACGTCAATTGTACTATCACGTCATCAAAATAGACTCGCCATCATCTTATTGGAGAATATTAATTTATTAAAGAAAATGGCATATGAATATGTTAACTCAGACACTATTAATTATTTAACAACATAGTGTTTGACATGGTAAAGGATGACTGGTGATAACGGTTCCGTTAGTCAATGACGGTCAAAAGGCTAGATTGATGCAATTCAGGAGTTTGATGGCTAAATTAATAAAATTAAAAAACATGAGTGATATGTTTTTATTTTGGAAGATAGTAGGGCTAAATTGATGCAATTAAAAAAAAGAGGGACAACATTGTTGATTTGTGATTACTACAAGAGCATATCTTGTAAGATGTAGGTTTTTGAGTATTTTATGTGGTTATAGATATGATATAATTATCATATATGCAGACATGTGCACGATTTGCTTTGAAAAAGTTGAATATTAATAAAAATGAAATTACAAAGGAATTGCCTAAATGATCTCATCTGGTTTATGAGATGTAAGTAGTATTGGACTTTTTTTGTTGTGACTCGAGTTTCTATAATGTTCACATCGTTATGGTTGATCAGTTTTTCTCTGATATCTATATTTATGTGAATATTAGTTGATGTTGGACTACCTTTCATATCTCTATGCAATAATGGATCCGGAATGATCGTAGGCTCAATGTCAACCACATTTTATTCCCTTTCATTACCGACATGAGGGAACTCATATTATCATACATTGACAACAATCGATATCAATATTCGTTATCAACATAAATAGATGAAGATGCAGAGATGACGTGGGGGCATGAATATTTGAGTGCTTCAAAGAATTTGCAATTGCACCAAGGTTCTTCATATTCACCCGGTATGATTGTGATTCTACACCTTCCACAGGTTTGCTTGTTGTGTAACATGGAAGCTATGGTTTAAACGTGAAAAATATTCTACATACTTCGCTTCGAAGTCTTCATGAAGTTTCGGATGGAATATAAATCCATTAGCCATCCAAGTAACAACTTCTCTTCTGAAGTGTGAAAATAGCTTAGACAATAGAGAGAATATGTTGTTTTAGTGAAATAGGTTATGGACAAATGTTGTTTAATCTTTAAAAATGAATTGATTATTTCAACTAAGTTGGTGGTCAAATGATAGTATCGATACCCTGATTCCACTTCTCTTTAAAGATGTTAGTTATATAGTCATAATTGTTCTTATTTTTCTCACTCTTCTAGCATTTCATCGAATCGATTTCATTAAGAATCAATTAGTTATTGAAAATATAATGAATTATGGTGATTCATATTGAAAATAGCAAAATACGCACCCATGTGGAGCACAAGTTGGTGTCGACCATCTTTTTTTAAACATTCTATGTAGGAATAGGCATTCGATCAAGTCGAGTCGAGTCATAAAATTTAGAGTTATTCGAGTTGACACATCATAGTTTACAACTCAAACTTTTTTGGAAATTTTTTTAATTTGAGTCAAGTTCGAGTCGAGTTTTTGAGTTCCTATACAAATTTAATAGTAATTATTTATCATGTTATAATACATTTTGATTCTTATTTAAACGACTTTCTCTAATCATATAAGATATGCATATATATTTCTTCATATTTTTTCAAATGTGACATATATTTCTTCATATTTTTTATATCGGTATATATATTAGGAAAAATTGAGGGACTTAATTCGAACTTAAAATTCAATTCACTAATTACTAAAAATTTAGAGTTATTTGAATTTTTATTTTACAATTCAAATTTTATTTGAAATTTTTTCGAAACAAGTTTATAAAATTTTAAGTCGAGTCAAGACGATTCGAGTCAAAAATTTTAAATCTTTTAAGTCGAGTCGAATTTTGTTCATCTCTAATTTTATGGAGTCTTTTAGATGATGCGGATCTCACGTGAGATGTGAGTTGTTTGGGCTCCGTGCAGTACACGCGCGAGTGGGAGGGAACTGAGGAGTTGACTCAGTTTGATTTGGACCGTCTTCCTAGATTTGATGACAACGGTGTTGCGACACTAAAGAAAAGAGAACTTAGGGTTTGTTTAGGTGAATGATATTGAGCTTAATGTAACAGGTCGTGTGCATTGGGTCATGTCTGGTGTAATGGGGCAATGGGTTGAAATTTAGGGCTATGCTTAATGTAAATGGATTGTAATATTTAATAATGAACTTTATTTATCATTTATATTGGGCTTGTATAATATATATAATATTTTATTTATTTATTTATTATATACTAATTTGTAATACCCCGATCCTTATTCGGATCTGAAGTACTATATTCGGGTCACCCAAAAATCGACCCATCAATTTTCTAATTTAAAATCATAAGTTTAGCCATTATTTAAAAGCAATAAACATCCATAGATTCATGTAATTAAATAAGCGTTTAAATAAGTTTACAAAATAGGAGCTTCGAGTTTAAAACACCGTAAACAAAAATAATATTTTAAATAGAGTTATAGACTCAACATGGGGTAAGGTTCTATGAATACATTAGCCCAAACTAAAATAACAAGTATTGTACTCTAAAGCGAACGCGGTGCTGGGAGATCTTCGTCGATGTGCTCCTCCAAAGGGTGACCTGTCAACCTACGCACGGAAAACAACACATCCGCACTCTGAGCTAACAAATCTCAGTGGTACATTTCTACTCTACCACAATTTATGATTATCATAAAATACGCATACAAGAATAATATAGCTTAGAAAGCATAGATAAGATATTTCTATCTATGAGTTATCATCTAGCCTACACTAGCTAGAGTTCTTAGATCTCCTATCTCAAGGTATCAACAAGCCTACAAGTAATCTTACATGATCCACATGCTTTACCATACTCGAGGTCACATAGCCTATCGAGATACTTGAGCTCACACAACCCATCGAGTTAATACATGTCGTACCCTAACCACTCATCCATCGGGTACGTGAGCTATCATCTAGCATCCACACAACATACATAAACACATATATACATCATCCACATAATGGCCAACGAAGCCCTACTTTACTCATGCTCACACAGTTGTCGGGTTACCCATGTACTTGATCCTCAGCCCAAAGTACACATCCTCTTATATAAGTATCGTAGTACTGACACCAAGACATCTAAATTCCTTTACCATAACACAAGATAACACGTGCTCCCCGAGCATTCATACACCTCACCAAGAGGTAAGTGGCACCAAGTCAAGCCATAAACAAATGCCCCATGGCATGACACTAATCATCATGGTTATATCGAGTCATCATTACTAAGCAATTACGCGTTATTCTCACACATGAGAGTTAAATCTGGGTTTCTCAGTTTTACAATTCATTTTACTACCTTAAAAGCCCATTGGACCATAGTCCTCGAATTATCAACCCCTCGAACTCAACTTCATATTTTTTGGGCAGATTGCCCAAGCAGTACTGATACCTACTTGAGGGTATCGATACGCCCCTCTAGGTACCGATACCCAGACTATGCATATCGATACCTAGCTCATGTGCAAAAAGGGTTAAACCAACACCCTGTATAGGTACACGGGGTTGTGTGCCGATACTCCTTCTGTACCTATATGCCCCTAAACATACTAGCACACAAATTAGCTACTGGAATTTGAGTAAGTCATGGGTATCGGTACCCTCCTTAGGCGTACTGATACGCCCTACTAAAAACGTTCGTGTTCGTCATATATAACATAAGGTATTGGTACGAGTCTCCGTGTACTGATACCGAAGCCTAGAAATGGCTTCCAAGGCTCGGGAAATCGCTCCCTAAGCACCCAAAACGTAACCTTTAACCCCTTAACATAATCCTACATCTTATGGTATTTGATTGGGGTAGTTTACTACCATTTCTATGCATTAATAACCATTAATCCAGATTTCACCATTAATAAGGCTTTAAGCTACCACAACCCAAAACTAGCAATCTCAACTATAAAATCAAGCAAGGCAATTAATTTACGATGCAATTAATTTATAATCTTCAAGAAGAGTAGGAGTCAGAGATGTACTGACCTTTTTGCAAGAATCCCGAATTTGCTTCACCCACTTTCCTCAACTTCTTCTTTTTGGCTCAAACTTGAATAAACCCAAATCACCCCCACTTTCCATAAAAACATGGAAAATGAATCAAAACTTGAAATAAAAACTAAGGAAGAGTTTAACTACGAACCTATACCCTTTTAATCAAAGGAGGAATCTTAAAACTCATAAATCTTTAAACTTTCCCAAAACCCACAAATAAAACCTTACCTTTTCATCAAGATATTATGCTTTCCTTGAAGCTTGAAAGATGAAGATTAAGAATCCTTAACTCTTAAATCTCGTAAGCAAAAAATGGAAGAGAAAGCTTAAATCTTTGATGGTTGGGAGTTACGGTGTCTTGTGGAAGAAGATGAAGTTAGAAGAAAGAGAAAAAAGTGGGAAAAGGGATGATATCACCCAAGCTCCTTTTTGTCCCCCATTTAACCCCATGCGAAGAGAAATCCCTTTAAAATATGCCAACCTTTATTTTAAACTTGATCTTATAAAATTATAAACTCTCAAGTCCTCTTCCATGCCATAAGATAAATCCCTAACTATTAAAACCCAAACTTGACCCAATTAAACAAACCCACACGAAGGTCCAAAACCTGGGTCAATGCTCGTTCGTCTAAAAAATTTGGGTCGTTACAACTTTCCCCTCCTAAAAAGAAATTTCGTCCTAAAAAATAAACAAATGGAGGAGATTCAACTATCTCAGATTCCAACTATTTTCCATCATACAAGCATTATCCTCGACTCTGAAATTCCTTTTCAAAACTTCCTTAGCCAAAGCTCATAACACTGCACTCCACAAAACTTTTTTCATGAATCTCTAACGATTCATTCCCAACCATTGAACAACATTTACATCAAATTCCAAACCAGAACAACATATGATAGACTCAATGATACTGTCCAAGCATCAACCCATGAAACTCACTTCAGATGAGTTTTATCTCGCGCTAACAATCCCCCTACTATCTTCAGCGGTTCAAAACTTTTAAACTCAAACCTGAATCGTGACTGGACTGTGACACCTCCCTACGATTCACCACTGGAACACTTATTATTCTACTATCAATACCCTGATCAAATGCTTCAAGAACGTACAAAACTCTGACAATCGAACTTTACCATCAATCTATCTTGAATTAACAATACTTCTTCTCGATTGGGTTAATCAAGACAGAACTTAGCACTTCACTTACTTAAACTCACCACAATACAAATAGAAGCTAACCCACGATCATACAATTTAACTAACCCGGGCCACTTTGATTTAAAAAAATTATTGTTGATTACGAACTCTACTAGAGATCAAAACCCATCTAACTGCCATTGAATGTTCAAATATTTTGTCTAACTCAACCACTTAATTCCAATGAATAGTTGTACTGAAACTCTAACAAGCCCTCAAAGATTTTCCAACGGTTTTTCCAACAAGACCTGTTGCAACACAAGAATCCCAATTCTACATAACCATAGCCATTAAACCACACTTCTGCTACGCTACTCTGATAATATTCTCACTATTTTACTATATATATGGACAATCCATCTCAAAAACTCGGTAGAGCAACCACTCGAATCATCAAACTCAAGATTAGAATGATGCACTTGTCAGTCCAAACCACTTTACGACTTGCCCCTAAGGTCCACTCATCACATCGAACCCAATCTTTTATCCTGACTTCTCTTTAACCTTCGACTTTCAATAAACAAATTTTGAATGATCATATAGGAACCTTAAAACTCTTTAACTAATTTTAAGATTGTCAACCCCGAGAAAATTAGTAACTTTTCATCACCGTTTTGCCCCGGCTCATAACATCCAACGCCATCACTCTTTGTCAACCAACACAAGCATGTCCCAAGGTGAACCACTTGGCGACAACACCCGTATTTGCTTATTTGCACAAATGAGTTCCCACTCAAGAAGTTTGGTCAGTTCTATACTACAAGTTAATGAGCACTAACACCAAACTCGATATTACCTCTATCGTGAGTTCTAATCCACAATCAAAAGGTAAGCTTGCTCATTCTCCTAAGAGCACTCCAACACTCTCATAAACATCCGTGACTCTAAAGTTTCAGACTCTTAACCCTCGTATATATAACGTGGGCTAAGAACGTCTTGCAACCTACAAGACTCTCTTTGAACAAACATTATAGGAACACATCATTCACGCTAGAGAGACAATGGTTCATCGCGTCTGTTACCAATAACTTGGTTCATCTCGAACCCCAAAACTTCGAGACTCTCGCTCAAAAATCAAGGCATACATCCAACCCACATGACCAAACTACACCAAAGGTAACATCTACCAACTAGAGGAAGAGTAAACCTAACAAGCCTACGAGGACTATTACTCTCCATACCCATTTACCACCCACGGTAAGAACGTTGCCTACAAGAACTTGCAAAATTAACAAACTAATTAATCCAACATCAATCTCCAGAGCTTACCTCAACTATTATCCAATAAGAACTGAAACCATTACATGAACGAGAGATCAAATTTCCATCAATGCAACAATTGAAAACCAAAACAGAACATATGTACCTGTTATATCACCGGTGGTAAAGCTGTCTTCTTTAGCCTAAACAGTAGACTGTCTAGCAATATCTCGATCGTCAACCCTAATAGTAGATCTCACAAGATCTCCACCCTAATACCCAGACAATACCCTAGCACCGCCTCTCGCAGAACCCTAACTATGCTGGGAAGAAGTTAGCCTCTGAGACTAGACATGTGTACCGTCATCCATCACTAGGTAGTCTTTCACCATATGACCTGGTGCCCTATACTTATAGCAAACTCTTCGAAGCAAAAACCACACCCAAGGTGCACAGACCGGTAAAAGCGACACTATGACTGAACCATTAGCACTCATTTCTTGAGTAAAAATCAATAAACCCCTACGAACCCTTGGCTTGGATTTCTGATCAATTCTCAGTAGCTGACCTGAAGTAGCTATTTTGGGATGAACAATCAATGCAAATGGCCAAGAGGGTAAATTTGTAATTAAAAATTTGGTGGGAGCAAATAGAAATGCAATAAAAAATAGGACACAAGATTTATAGTGATTCAAACTTCTCAACAAGGTTTACATCCACTACCTTAGCTATCCACACTAAGGATTTCTCAAATTCACTAGATTTGCTTTCTTTTTGAGGCTCCAGGAGATAACCTTACAACCCTCTTAATGTTTATACCCCAAAAACTTAAGAACACTCACAAAGAGAAATAAAAATTTTAGCAAACTGAAAATCCTCACAAAGGCAGTATATTTGTACAATTCTAGGCTCACTAAAACCCAACACTTGAATAAAATGAATACGATTAAGATCACTCAAGTGGTTTACAAGATTTGACAATAAATGCTCAAAGATTGTTGGATGTGTGCTTGAATGAGTTAAACTTGTTGAATGGTCGTTAAAGAAGCTTTAGAGACTTGATTTTATATTCCCTCATTGATTTCTAGCCGTTTGGGTAGTTTGGATATTGATTATAACCGGCTAAACCTAAGCTTTGAAACTATTGTTGTAACACCCTGATCTCGATCCTAATCTAAAGTACTATATTTGAGTCACCCAAAAACCGACCCATCAATTTTCCAATTTAAAACCATAAGTTTAGCCATCACTTAAAAGTAATAAACATCTATAAATTCATATAATTAAATAAGTGTTTAAATAAGTTTACAAAACCAGAGCTTCGAGTTTAAAACATCGTAAACCAAAATAATATTTCAAATAGAGTTATAGACTCAACATGGGGTAAGGTTCTATGAATACATTAGCCCAAACTAAAATAACAAGTACTGTACTCTGAAGTGAATGCAGTGCTGGGAGATCCTCGTCGATGTACTCCTCCAAAGGGTGACCTGTCAACCTATGCAAGAAAAACAACATATCCGTACGCTAAGCTAACAAAGATCAGTGGTATATTTCTACTCTACCATAATTCGTGATTATCATAAAATAAGCATGCAAGAATAATATAGCTTAGATATCATACATAAAGTATTTCTATTTATGAGTTATCATCTAGCCTATACTAGCTAGAGTTCTTAGATAACTTATCTCAAGGTATCAACAAGCCTACAAGTAATCTTAAATGATCCACAAGCTTTACCATACTCGAAGTCATATAGCCTATCGAGATACTCGAGTTCACACAACCCATTGAGTTAAAATATGCCATACCCTGATCACTCAGCCATCGTGTACGTGAGCTATCATCTAGAATCCACAAAACATACATAAACACGTCCATACACCATCCACATAATGGCCAACTAAGCTCTACTTTACTCGTGCTTACACAACTATCAGGTTACCCATGTTCACACAGTCGTCGGGTTAAATAGACCATATCTGGATCACCATAGCCACGGATATGTCCTGGACATACTTGGATCATATTAGCCACACATAGTCTTCACTTGAGGTCACTCAGCCTATTAGGTTACTCGAGCTCACTCAGCCTATCGTGTTAATTACCTTATCCGGATCACCATAGCACAGATAGGTTTCTAACCGCACCCAGATCACTCATCCCGTGGGTAAATCAGATGTACTTGATCACTCAACCTAAAGTACATATCCATTTATATAAGTATTGTAGTATTGACACTAGGAAATCCAGATTCCTTTACCACAGCACAAGATAACACATGCTCCCTGAGCATTCATACACCTCACCAAGAGGTAAGTGGCACCAAGCCAAGCCATCAATAAATACCCTAAGACATGACACTAATCATCATGGTTATATCGAGTCATCATTACTAAGTAGTTACACGTTATTCTCATCTATGGGAGTTAAATCTCAGTTTCTCAGTTTTACAATTCATTTTACTACCTTAGAATCCCATTGGACCATAGTGATCGAATTATCAACCCCTCGAAATCAACTTCATATTTTTCGAGCAGATTGCCCAAGCAGTACCAATACCTACTTGAGGGTATTGATATGCCCCTCTGGGTACCAATACCCAGACTATGCGTACCAATACCTAGCTCATGCACAAAAAGGGCTAAACCAATACCCCGTATCGATACACGAGGCTATGTACCGATACCCCTTTTGTACTGATACGCCCCTAAACATATCGGTACACAAATTAGCTACTAGAATTTGAGCAAGGTGTGGGGTATCGGTGCCCTCCTTAGATGTACCAATACGCCCTACTAAAAATGTATGTGTTCATCATATATAACATAGGGTAACAGTACGAGCCCCTCGTGTACCGATATCGAAGCCTAGAAATAGCTTTCAAGGCTTAGGAAATCACTCCCCAAGCCCCCAAAATGTAACCTTTAACCCCTTAACATAATCCCACATCTTATGAGAGTTGATTAGAGTGGTTTACTACCATTTTTACGCATTAATAACTACTAATCCAGATTTTACCATTAATAAGGCTTTAAGCTTCCACAACCCCAAAATAGCAATCACAACCATAAAATCAAGCAAGGTAATTAAGTCATGATCTTCAAGAAGAGTAAGAGTCAAAGATGTACTGAACTTTTAGCAAGAATCCCGAATTTGCTTCACTCATTTACTTTCCTCAACTTCTTATTTTTGGCTCAAACTTGAATAAACCCAAATCACCTCTTTTTTTCATAAAATCATGGAAAACAAATCAAAAACTTGAAATAACAACTAAGGAAGGGTTTAGCTATGAATCTATATCTTTTTAATCAAAGGAAGAAGCTTAAAACTCATAAAGCTTTAAACTTTCCAAAAACCTACAAATAAAACCTTACATTTTCATCAAGATATTATGCTTTTCTTGAAGCTTGAAAGATGGAGATTAGGAATCCTTAACTCTTAAATCTCGTAGGCAACAAATGGAGGAGAAAGCTTCAATCTTTGATAGTTGGGAGTTATGATGTCTCGGGGAAGAAGATGAAGGTAGATGAAAGAGAAATGAGTGAGAAAAGGGATGATATCACCCAAGCTCCTTTTTAACCCCATGTGAAGACAAAACCCATTAAAAGATGTCAACATTTATTTTAATCTTGATCTTATAAAATTATAAACTCTCAAGTCCTCTTCCATGCCATAGGATAAATCCACAACTATTAAAACCCAAACTTGGCCCAAGAGGCCCAATTAAACAAACCCACACGAAGGTCCAAAACTCTGGCCAACGCCCGTTCGTTGACTAAAAAATTTGGGTCATTACATAATCAATATTTATTTAAATAATAATTCTAATAATAAATGCCTCCAAGCACATATAAAAATTATGATTGCATATCTCATTGTTGGGATTGTTTCTTCACGCTCTTGTAGGATCTATTAGAGTAGAGTGGAGATCATGCGTGATTTGGGGTATCTCAATGCCTTTTGAGGTGAAGAATCTCATCATCCTAGCGTGTATTTTTAGGTAAAACTTTGTCAATGTAGATCTTAGTTAAGTTGATGTTTATGCATAGTTTCGTGATTTGGAGTATTCGTCAATGGAGGCATCTCAATACTGAAATGAGGAGGAGAATCTCGGTGCTGAGATTATTCCTCAAAACTGAACCAACTTGTATTATCGTGTTAACATTAACTATTTTCTCTCTAGAATCATTCATAACTGTTCATTGTTTGAAATTGAACCTTATTCCATGTCGGTGAAGTCGAAAATTTCATTGATTAAAAGTAGAATAGCTTCTGGGTTTTAAAGGTAAAGGAGATTTTTTGGTTTAAGAAATTTACTGTTTATCGAAGAAATTGTTTGGGGTTAGGGTTTGGGTTAGAGAAAGAGTCTTTTTGAAGATGGTAAAAAATCAAGTTTTAAAAGTTTGAGAATTAAATTTAAAATTAAATTTTTTTATTAATGTGTCACGTCATCATATTAACGGGTTAAAAGAGGTTAAGGTTCGGGTGACCAAAACAGTAACATCAAAAACATAAGTGGCAAGAATACTCTTTTTTTAAAATTGGGTGACCAAAATAAGACACGCCCTAAACATAAGGGACCTTTGGTGAAGTTTACCCTTTTTTAAATTGAGAGGTACATTTTAGTAAATTGTACAAGGCTCCCTGAATCTTTGAATCGCTCTTGGGGTGTGCAAAACTCGAATTGAAAAAACTGAATTTTTCAGACCTGACGCGACGTGAAAAAACTTGACTCGACTTAACTCCAATATAAATTTCACAAACTCGAAAAATATTCAAATAAAGTTATAAAATGAGAATTTGAATAACTCAAAATTTTTAATAATTAGTGGATTATTTTTCAAATTCAAGTCGAGTCCCACAACTTTATCTGATATATGTATATCGCATATGGAAAAATATGAAAAAAATAAATATATAAATCGTAAATGTTTATTAAAAGCCGTTTAAATTGAAATAAATTACAACTATAACATTATAAATATCTACAATTAAATTTAAACACAAACTCGAACAACTCAACTCAATTCGAATTTCATAAACTCGACTAAAAAAATTTAAGATAAAAGTTTAAGTTACAAAATAAGATTCATAAACTCGACTAGCTCAAAATTTTTTACTCGACTCGATCGGTTATTCACCCTTACTTATAGGTAGGGGTGTTCAAAAATATCCAATCCAATCCGACCGATCCGATTCGATTATCCGTTGATCCGATCCTAAAATTCAGATATCTGATCCGTTTTTTATTTTCGGATCAAATATCTGATCCTATTTTAAATTTTCCGAATCGAATACGGATCACAGTATTTTAAGTTTCGGATTATTCGAAAATCCGAAAATTCAAATTTCCATCAATATTAATTTTGTTATTTTTAGCAATTTGGTGCTTGTTATATCCGAAAATTAAAAAAATTGAATTTTTCATAGATGCGAGTCTTGTTATATTTAGCAATTTGTTGTTTGTTATATTCAAAATTCTGAAATTTTCATAAATACGAATTTTAAATTTGAAATAATGATTAAATTAAAATATATTTTCGGATAATCGGATATCCGAATATTCAATATCCGAATATTCGGATATCTAATTTTTTTCGAATCGGATACAGATCGCTATATCATCGATCCAAAAAAACTAAATCGAATCCGATCTAATATCCGACAATGAACACCCCTACTTATAGGTAGTTTCATCCCTTGTATAATCAGGGTTCATAAGAGATCTAATGAGGAGCTATTCTCGAGTTTGCTTAAAGTATGGAGTAAAAAAGGAAGAAAAATAAGATGATATGGATGTGAATAGATTTTTTTAAAATCACATGGTCCATTTAACAAAAGTTCTTTGATGGCGTTATTCAATTATTAAATCAAAATAAAATGACTAAATTACTAGGATTAATAATAAAATGACTAAATCTTAATTGTGCAATGAGTATAGGGACTGACAGTAGAATTAGACCTGTTAAAAACCTAGCTTTAAGCTTAAGCTCAAGCAATGCATTGGCGAGTGAAGAAAAGCAGCAGTAGGTTAAGCAATGGGGAGCTCTAAACCGGAGAAAAAACAGAAACATCGCCGAAACCCTAAACCCTTCGCTCCTAACAATCCTAAATCCGAATCCAAGTTCAAGAAGAAGAAGACTACGAAGAAGAAGAACAGCAGCAACCTCCGAAACGGCACCAGCCAAAGCAAAGCGACGACTGTTACCGGAAACAAAATCAACAAGAAAAGCCAACCTTCACTGGCGGCATCACCTTCGCAGCAGCTTAGTTATTTTCTTAGTCAGTTCGAATCCTCCAATGGGGTCCAACTATCTTCGCTCGAATTGGAATCAATTAGAGGTAGTATTGGGGTTATTAATCTGAGATCATTAACTTTAAAATTGGGTTTGATTTTTCCCCCTTACATTTATTGTGTAGATAGTTGTATTTTGGATGTTTCTCAAGAGTTGGGTCAAGATGTAATGAAGCTAGATGAGCACATTAAGGAAGCTTTTGGGGCCAAATGGAAGCAAGAGCTTTGTGAAGGGAAACTCATTGAAGGGAAGATTGAAGCAGGAAGTCCTGCTGTTCTTGTTGTTGCTCCTTCAGCTTTACGAGCTATTGAACTTCTAAGGTTCGTTTGCCTCTGTTTCATTGTGACTTTTGTTGCTTTACATTTGTAATCAAAGTTAGGTTTGATATAGTCATTGGTTAACATTCATTTGGATTGAGAGTTGGAGAAAAAGAACTTTAATAGTTTCTTTCATTTAGATAGCAAAATTGGGAAAAGAAGAAAGAATTAATTAGAACTTGCAAGTTTTTGATTTCCCATTTCTAGAGTTCATGTTCGTGGAGATGTTTAAAATTTTGATTTATTTTTTATTCAAGTAGAACGGGGACTGATAATCGTGTTCTGTTCCTTTAGGGGCGTGCACTCATTGACTGAAGAATGTCATGCTGTAAAGCTATTCTCAAAGCACATGAAGGTTGATGAGCAGGTAGGTAGCTTGCTATACTCTGAATCTCAAGTTTTGAATGCTATTGCTACACGCTTTTCATTAAAGTCCTACTCTTTATGACTTGGAACCTGTGGTGCCATGAGGTTCTATTTTTTAATGTATTGTTCTTTTTTCATTTGTATTTAACAATTGGTGGACTAGAGAAATATTTATAAAAGAGCAACTTCAACAAATACAACATTGCTTGTATTCAAGATTTAGAGAATAGAGTTGTGCTGGTGGATCAGATAACTTAGTTTATTGTCTAAAGGGTTTGGTTTAAGGTTGATTCCCAACCTAATATACAGTTGAAATTAAAGGAAGGAGAAATAAGTTACATGCCTATACCTAGATCATGAGATTCAAGATATAAGCTACTAAACTGAACGTAAAAAAAGCTCTAAATCAAATTAAAAGCTTTAAGACACAAGAAGCCTTTTATTGATCTTCCATTACACAATCTTCACACTTCTGGCTGAAATTCTTGGTTTGACGTGATACCACATGGGTATGGAAGTAATATTTATGTGCGACTGGATCCTGATACTATGGTCTATCTCTCGACAATAGCATTGATTGTATGGTGGCTGGCATTTACTGTTCTCAAGTATCAAAGTCTATTATCAAGAGCCAGTAGTATTTCATTGTGGGGCAATTGATTGTTAGAGGTTCTAGCTTAATATCAAAATGCTGTTTTTTATCCCAATTGAATCATTTTTAAAAATTCTTATCTTATGCTTAGTTGGGAAAATCTGTCTTAGCTTGTAATTTGATTACTTGAGTTGGAATGTGTGTGATGAAGCAGGTTGGTGCAACACGAAGAGCTCTTCACTTTTATATGTATTCCAATAATAAACACAAAGAATCCTGAAATCGTTTTCTGATGGAAGGATTGTTTTATTGGTGTGATAAAGTTTTCACGTACCCCACTAGCCTTGCTGCATAATAGTAGTGTTCTGGGATTATCTTCAATTTTCTGGTCTTCCAAAAGTATCAGTTTTCAAGTAAACCATTCAAAAAAAAAAAAAATTTCACAAATGTGCCTCGCTGTTGGTGTCTAAAAGTGAACAAGGACAAAATTTCATAATTTATTATTGTGTCGAAGGCTTGGATGTAACCTATTTTCATTCTCTTTTTTTTTCTCTAGAATACGATGTTTCCAAAAGTATAAGTATAGGAGATAGTTAAGCTTAATGGAATCCAGTTCGGACAGTTTGGTAGATGTTAAATACATTGTTTCCTATTGATTAATTATGAGAAATGAAATTCAATGTATGCATTTGAGTATGACACCATAAACTAGTTGCTGATACTTTACCAGTATCGAGTATGTTCTGTAAATTGCTGAGGCATAGCTTGTGGATGGCTCAATGAATTGATATATCTTTACTACCATGTCTCTGGTTAGTTGATAATTGATATGTATTATATGAAGTTCCTATTTCTTTATTAACTTTTTTGTGTGCTTACTTCGCTTCATTTTTGGTTGTGGCAGGTATCTTTATTGAAGAACAGAGTTAACATTGCTAGTGGTACTCCAAGTAGGTTAGTCACTAATCCTTGCCATCAAATAAACTACTGGTTATCATTTAAAAAATAATAATTGAGTAGTTTATGCAAAGACAACTTTGAATAGATTAAATTTATTTGTTTGGTGGAGAAAAACCATTTACTAGTACGTAAGAACACAGGGACTAAGAATTGTGTTCTTATAGAGGTATCAAATTGATGAACTATAGATATAATCATGTGAAAGCTATCATGCAAACGTTGAGTAATAAGACTGTCATGCCTCAGAAAATCAATGTGGTTCATGTTATGCAGTTATTTATTTGTTTAAGGTCTTTGATGTTTAATTTACTAGTTAATGAGGAGACTTGTTGATCATGCTTTCTGATCTTTGAAATGCTTATGCTAAGGTCCTCGTCTCCTTTGAGAAGTCCTTTGAATAGGCTTTAGAGGAAAGGAACCTGTAATTTGAAATTCAAGCTATTAAAGCCATCCATGGTGGAGTATTGATCTCTATGAGGAATTATGAGTTCTTGAATTGAAAGTAAAATAATTCACAGAAGACATCACAACTTGACTGATTTTCACAGAACAAGGATGAGACTTGAGATGCTTTGCAGCATATGGTGTTAGGCAGCTAAGTATCAACATATGCAGAAAATTGTTGTGGTTAAAATCTGAAAATTACGGCAGATGTGGTGTTATTAGGAAAGTTAAGATTAGAAACAAGTGCATCTAGGCAAGGGTTGTCTTAGAGCTGATTGGAGGAGATAGAATTATGTTGGATTGGACATATGAACTAAGTTGCTCGGGCCTAGATGTGAGTGTTGGATACGGTTATGTGTCCAACATGGGTATGTTCAAATTTCCTGGTGTTCCTATTTATTTGGAGGGCCATATACCAATACCCATGGCCAAAAATTTACTGGACACAAATATTTCAAAAGAAATGAAGATTCATAGCAACATAGCACTTGAGACGTGCTAGCAGACTATCTTGTAAGAAGATGCAACATGCAGTGACTTCTATTTATATTACTTAAAAAAGAGACAAGAAGATGTGGATGGAACTCTAGGAAAGAGCCTTCTGTTTATATTACTTAAATATGATTCTATTGGGCATAAATCATCCTTGTAGTTGATTTCATATAGTAGAAAAGGCATTATTTGTTGTACTTGTTGGCTGTTCTTTGTTGGATTAAAATTAATCCATCCAAAAATATAAAGGATGATTACTTACTCAGAAGATGGAATGCTGAATATGTTGAAAATATTTGAGTGGGATTGATTTTCTTAATTATTGAATTCAATTTCTAAATCATTGTGTTGGCACATTAAGTTTATTTATCACAAAAGGTTCTAAATAAAATGGTAAATCAAGAGTTAATTACACAATTCTGTCATGATTTTTTCTTGATTTGAGTTGGGCATGTTATGCGGCAAACTGGCAATGTTGTTCTGTTTGTTTTCAACATTACTGATTGACTCATGGTTTTCTGGTTCTCTTGTAATCTGAATTGCAGAATCAAAAAGTTAATCGACATCGAGGCATTGGCGCTTTCACGTTTATCAGTACTTCTACTTGATATTCGCACAGATGTCAAAGGCTATTCATTGCTTACACTTCCCCAAGTCAGGTTTGTTGATATTTTCCTCACTGTTCTGTTTCATTTTTATTTGTGTCCTGATATCATGATCTTGTCTTTCACCAATGTTGTTCTTATGAACATACTTGTTTCCCTACCCTCAAGTTCCATGCTATATTTAAATCCAAATCCATCCATGGATTTGTAACTATGAGCCATTTTGACTCATTTATCAATTTGTTTGTATATTGTTTAATTGGCAGAGATGAGTTCTGGGACTTGTATAAGAACTACTTTCACCAGCAAGTCGTTCAATGCGATCTGCGCATCTGTCTTTATGGCCCGATTCCAAATGGTAATGAATGTAAGGGAAAAAGTGTAGAATTAGCTGAAGGTGATAGAGAACAGCTAGATTCATAAAAAAGTTGATGTGTTGTGCATGTATCATGCAATTTTGTTTTAGAAAAAGGTTAAGTTACATCATTTTTGTCGCCATCCTTTGTTTACAAATCTATTATTCACGAATTTCACTTTCATAGCCTGTTGTTATATTAGTAATTTTCTTGTTTCTTCCTTAAGCCTCAAAATCTCTGATCTAAATCATAATCCAAGAGAATATACATAGAAATTTGGGCCTGGGGTGAATTCAGGGGGAGTCTAACGTACACTAGGTCTAGGGTGCGTCTAAAAAACGGCAAGTTTCGAAGCTTGTCCAAGAACTTAAAATGTTAAATTTTTTTATAACATTTTATGTTGGGTTTTTTTATGATTTTTGACAAGTTTCGATTCCTGTTTTTTTATTTATAACATTTTAGTTCTTGGAAAAAGTATCGAAAATTACGAAAAACCAGCCTAAAATGTTATCTAAAAGTCTTAACATTTTAGGTTTTTTGAAAAGTTTCAAAACTTGTCGTTTTTTAGCCGCATCCCAGGGTCACCTGAAAATTCAATGATCAGAATATTTTAATAAATGCACCTTGTTTAGCTCATAGCAGAGGAGTCAACCGCTCCCACTAACGATCATCCTCATCGTCAGTGGATTCACCACCAAATATTGTTCTAGAAGTTGACCTGTTGGATCACTGGGTTTTCTTCAACATCATTTCCCTTTAAAATTGCAGTGTTTTGAGTTTCAAGGAGCATTATGTGTTGGATGCATAATATTTAAACAAGAAATACAATGTATCTACATTTTTGCACTATATAATATGTTATTGGGTTTTAGTGAAGAAAATCCATGTACCCTGATTTGCTCGTCATGATTATGTGCATTGGAATTTCATCACTAAATTCAACCATTGCTCTTCTAAATCCCATTTCTAAGAGCACTTAATGCCGCTGATAATTTTGGAGTTTCAACACGAAGTCAAAGATTAATGAATGATTTGCCTAAAATCAATCTTTTCATATCGAATTGTGGACATAATCTATCTATATAGACATTCAATGAATTTGAGATTAAATCACTATCTGTAATATTTACTGTAATTTTCAAGTCACAGTTCCCATTAAAATTGATTTTTGATTAACTCATTACTTGTGATATTAATCATATTAGAATTTCAATAAAAGTATAAATATGGATTCGCGAGATCATGATTGAATTTAGTGCCATTGACTTAATAACTTAACTCGGGAATTTACGGAAAACTATTATTCATTTAATTTTTTTTTATTCTCTAATGTGTTGGTGGTGTTATTTTTTTTAATATTTTATGCTGCATAATCTCCCGCAGACAACATTGTTTGAGTTTAAATCATCAAAAGCAATAAACTATGTCAATGGGACTACTACTTAAGTTTTATTGATGGTGAATTTTTTAACAAGAGAGTGACATGTAAACTGGAACATTAACCAACAAAACATAGGAAAAGCACATCGGTGTTTCATTGTCTTGAAACCACTAAAATGTATGTATATCGAGAATTAGTATACATTGAAAAATAATAGATTTGAAAGAGTTATAATTTCCCCACCCTTGTTAAATATCGTTTGGCATTCTAACTATTGTGTCATGATAGTTTAAACCCTTTTTTTTTCACTTCCTATCCTTGGTCAAAATAATTTGAACATGCAAGTGCAATCAAGTGTAAATATCATACAAGTATAAATACCTTAACATTTGTTGTTTACCTATTCTTCATGTTAGTTCTTGATACAAAGAGTATGACTAATATATATTAATAATAAGAGTACTGAGAAAAATGCACGAAGTTACGTTCACTTGGCCTCGCCTATATGGTTCTCGCAACCTTTGAAAATAGTACTAAAAGTGAAGTCAATATCTTCTTAATGTAAATGAGTGATAAACATTATTGGTTGCATATGTAACTTACCAATGTTACTTGAAATAGAGGATTAGATGTCATAAAATTTTCATATGCACTTGTATGAGATCGAATAATCTCAACTAAATATAAATGAAAGGAAGTCAAATTATTCTCGAATCAACAAGGTTGAAATCACTAGCTTATAGTATTGTCTAACAACTTACCAAAGTCATTTTCATAATGATTATATTGGTTCCATTGTAGAAAAATATTACAAAAATATAAACACTCTTTTTTAGATTTTGTTGCTATTATATACCCAATAATAAATAATTGTAAAGTAAAAGAAATTGCTTTTGGAAATTGAACTTATATGTGTAGTAGAAGAGTTAGGAATGTACTGTGACATCATTGGATAAGACATCTCATTCATTTAATATTGATCATGTTGGAAAAACAAAGTTCAACCACAACCTACTTTATTTGACATTTAACCTTCAATGAAAATGAATTATGTGAGTAAAACTCATATAATTGCAAAGAAGAAAAATCAATTTTCTTAATACCTGAGCATATTCTTGATTGCATCTTGTAGATTGTACTTGTCATGGGGCCATTACCCTCTTCCCAAAAGACATATCTGATAGGATGTGCAACACCACCGTATTTATATCCCACGATCTCCCTTTTTCTTTCCGATGTGGGATTAATGACCGCTCCTCTTCTCATACGTGACATTTTTCATACCATTTTCTCCGATGCGGATTCTTCCCTTTACCTCTATAGCCTACTAGGCCCTAGACTTCTTTTTGATGATTCTAACTATTATCTCGATTATCAGTTTCTTTCTCATGTGCATGCGAAATATGTCTTCCATAAATCTTACCAACAATTTGGGGATGTTCTTGACATTATTCGTCAGTACTTTCAATTGTGATTTTGTATTACGCAAAGTTTCTATAAGAAAAGAGTATAACGGTGTCTGCGTATCGACACGTAAAAGTGCAAGCATACACTATTGGCACAAATAATAAAGTGGACATACACAAGGTGAGTGTGTCATGTTATAAAATCCCACAAGGACTGATGTAATCTTAATTGCTATTGAATGTAAGTAGATTAAACAATTAGATAGATGAGCCAAAATACAGGTGAAAACATAAGGAATCAAAAATAAAAATATTGAACATAAGTAATTTAAAAAAATGAAGAATTATAATAACAAGGATTTCCTGTTGCAGTAGTTTAACAACTTAATCTTTGCATCTTGGTATTTAGATAAATTATGTGTTGATATTTATTTTTTACAATCTAATAAAAAGTTTTATTTAATGAAAAGATAATTTAAATATATAAAATACTATAAAAGTTGAATCATTTCAAATCATAATTTGAATGTCTAATATAAAAAATATATAGTGTTTAGAAGACGTATAATGTAAAAAATGACCAAAATAATTATAAAACCATAATGGTAAATTATAAAAACTTACCAATTTTAAAGTAAAGCTTTTTTTATAAAAGGGTAAACTACATCAGTAGTCACCGAACTATAGTTTCTTTCCTATTTTGGTCACCGAACTATTTTTTTGGCAAAAACATCACTAACGTTATGTTTCCTTCCTATTTTGGTCACCGGCTGTTAAAAATTTAACGGTTTTGCTAACGTGGAATTTTATTTTATTTTTTAATTTTTCATGTCATTTCTTCTCTCTCTTCGTAAGCAATATATGTTATTTTATATTATCTTTATCCAAACGAGACACTTTACGGGATGAAAAAATGGTAAGGGAACCAAACTATCAGGCAGATATTTATTATATATTAGAGAATTTATTTAGGATTTCTATTTCGAGGCGTCCTCTACGATCAAATCTATTAAACATGTTCAAAATTTGTAAAATCACAGTAATTTCAAAAAATTGTGACACATTTGGGCAGTTAGGTTATCTAGTTTAAAAATTGGATGTTGTTGAGTGTTTGGATGATTCTACATATTCGTTTCTTCTCTTGAAAGTATTTAAGAATGGATCAGTGCAAGTTTCGAAAAAAAGGAGAGGAAAAGTGTTTGTTATGGTATGAGACTTTAAATTCATCTATTGTTCGTAAAATAGGTTATATCGGTGTTCGCTTGTAATTGGATTCACTTAAAAAAAGTAAACTACTACAATAATCACTTATGTTTAGGGTTTATACAGTTTTGGTCATCGACTTTTAAATTCAACCGTTATAATCACTTACATTTTCAATCTGTAAACTTAAAGTCACTGGGACGTTTGTTGCGGTTAAACGTTAACAAAGGCTGATCTGGCACAATAAAAAGAAGGATAAATTACCTAGATAATCCCTAAACTATAACTTTACTCCTATTTTGACCACCAAAATAAAAATAATTTATATAATTACACATTTAATCCTCCATATTTACTTTTTTTATTTCTTCTCCCTTCTACCATTTTCCATATTCCTCTTCATCCAACTAAATCCCTAATTTTCTACTATATTAATCCTCAATTCACACCATAATTAATCCAAACTCCTAAATTAACAAGAAAGTAAATTTAGAAAGCCATGAGAAGGCCTTGTAATCAAGAATAACATTAAGCAACAGGGAGTGGGGGGGGGGGCATGCAAATCCTTTGCCAAAATTTGGGGAAGTGCAAGATGTAAATAAAATGAACCAATTTGAGGAGCCAGCATGATTTGCAGCAGAGGAGGAGTTGGTGTAGTCCTGCCCTGCAAACTGTAATCACTACTTTTATCCGGGGCTCAACCCACTTTTATTTTTAGAAATCAGGGTTTTCTGGCCATTTTTAATTTAATCTTGAAAATTTAGGGTTTTTCGTATTAAATCGAATTTCCTTCATTTATCCTTGAAAAAACATTTTGGAGTCGCCACTGATCACTTCGAGGTAGACCGGACACCGGAAAAACAAACCAGAGATTCTGTCTTAAAATTGGGTTCGGGAGTCGGTTACGTGTAGGAAAGGGTTAGCACCCCTACGAACACCCGTTATCGTTACCTTTAATTTTACGTGGCATTTTGGCATTTCAAATAATTATTTGAATTTAATTTATCTCATAATTATTAATTGAATTTAAATTCTGAATGCAAATATCCTTTTATAAAGAAATTCATTTTGTTCAAATATGAGATTAAAGGTACCCCGTTAGGTGCCACCCCTATTCATATTTAAAAATGAATTTCCAACATAAAAGGTTTTTAATGAATGTCATTTTATTGTCTTGTTGATTTTAAGTATTAATCCTAAAAAAGTCTCTAATTAATTGATTATTTAAAACTATGAATATTAATTAATTTAATGGCTTTTATGAGAAAATGCCAATTCCTTGAACACCTTCCATATATGTAAAGCCCTTAAACTAATCATATTCCTAATTATTTAATCCTTCTAGTTAATTAAAGTTATAGTCCTAATTAAGGTCCTAACAATTTGTTAAATCAATATTTTAGGTGAAACTGTTTATTAAATGTTCACCTTTAAAACCAACGTTGAGATAACACCCCATTGTAAACAATTGAACACCATCCAAATTTGAGTCTCAAAGGTTCAATTTAATATACATTTAATTATCTACAATGTGTCTTAATTAATTATTTGGTTTTAATTAAAGAACTAAACTAATATTCAATTTTTATGTGCAATGTATATTAAATATAATTATAAAATTCATGTTGAGATAACACCCCATTGTAAACAATGGAACATCATCCAAATTAGAATTTTAAAATTATATCTAATATGCACTTCATTATCTACTCTATTTAATTATTGAAATCCTAATTTGAGAACCTAAGCTAAAGGCTATAATAATTAACTAAATTAAGTGTATTTAATTATCTAACATGTAATCCTATATGCTTTATTTAAATCATGTAGTCAAACATATAAATTAATGACATTTAATTAAATAAAACAAATAAATAATGACTAAATTGAAAACAAATGAGACATGAAGCTAATTTTATTACAATAAGGACTGAATTGAAATCAGTACAAAACCTAGTGTCCAATTACAAAGCCCGTAGGACCCAATTACATTAATTGCAAACCTAAGGGGATCAATTAAAAAGGAGCGGGGACTAAATTGAATCAATTACAAAGCTATGGAACGAAATAGGAGGAAATAGTGACCGAATCAAAATACATTCCAAAACCCCAGGGATTAAATCCTGGATTAACCCAAAAAGCCTCAAAATTCGCGGATCCTCTATTCGGCCCAGCTCAAAACGCGCGGGTCTCTTCCGCCCAAAACGCAGCATTTTGAGTGGGATATATAAAGCCCCAATCAGGCCAAAAATGGCATTTCTTTCCCATTTTTAAAATTTGGCTCTCTCAAGCTCTCAAACTTTCTCCCGTTATCTCTCTTGCAAACACCTTATTCCTAAAATTTAGCCCCAAATGGATCAAAAACACCACACTTTGCTTTCGTGTTCATCCACTTTTGGATGAATACACATAATTCTGGCCAACAAACACCCACAACTCCATCGCTTGATTTTCAACCACCACCTACCGGCCAGCACCCGTCGTTAGTCGGCCGCCATAGGCGACATCGACCACCACTCCGATCACCATTCCAGCCACCATCCAAGATTCGATCGCCTTTACCTAATTCTGGCCATTGTAGGACGATTTTTGACTGTCGTCCGCCGTCGTTCGAACCCAAAAAACCTAAAAAACTCCTTTTCACCAAAAATCCTTTGATCAACACAGATCCAATTGGATCAAACCCAAACTTCCCCAAATATTATCCTAACCTAACACGAGATTCGAAATAATCATCCCTCATTTCACCCCATGAAAACGAGAGTTTCCGACTACCAAATTCTTTTTATTTTTAGTTTTTATTATTTTGTTCTAATCTAACCTTTTTATGTTTTTGCAGGAAAATGAAAAGGTTAGGGAAAAGAATACCTTTCGGCGGTTGTTACGGCGGTGTTGGCTAACAAGCTCTCCGGTGACCAATGGACTTTCTGGCGACATTTTCCTCTTTCCGACGACGGTGTAGCTTCCCCAACGGTTCAGTTACCGACAGAGGTAACTTATCTCCTCATGATTAGTTTATTATTATTATTAATGATGGATATTAATTAATTACTGACACTCTCTCTTATCTATTTATATGTGGGTGGATGGTGACATCAGCAAAACCAGGATCCAAGTGAAACTGGTCTGAGCCAATGGGTGCCTGCCACGTGTCCTAGTTTCGGCAGAAAAAAACTGATAATTGGGCATTTTGTGTTTGTTTAGCTGTTTAAAAAGGGGCAGGAACTGTAACACCTCATTCCTGTATTCGTACACCGAACACGAATCGAAAATGTCACAGTAATATAAAAAAATCCTTTTATATTAATAATTAGGACTATTTTAATAATTATTAATTTTACTTATAGATAATAATATTATCATGTCAAATATTCTATCATAATACACAAAAATTATACATATAGCATATTATTTAATATATATAAACAAAACCATTACAAGGCAGGCCGGTTTAAGTAGTTTGACAAAATAAACAGATTATTTCGTACATGCCACTATTACATAAATAAAACTAGGATGTCATAAGTACTGGAAATAACCTGTTGATTTTATATCTCCCCACCAAATCTTTAACTCTTTACATTTTAGTCACTAAGCAAATATTAGGGCATTATAGGAATAATTGTAAATTGGGCCTGAATTGGGCTTTTGACTTTATAAAGGGATTTAGGGTATTTGTAAATGGACATTATTATATGGACTGTTTTATTTATTTATTATATTATTTATCTATTATTATTATTGGCCTTATTTATTTAACATATGGGTACCTCAGACAAAATTCAGGTATTACAGCGGCCCATCTTTGCTTATTGTTGTGGAACAGAAAGTGGGCAAAGACTGAAAAGACACGGATTTTGTCTGAATCCACTGACCATCTTCTAGACTATTGAAGCTTGAAGCTGTTCTTCTCATTTTGAAATTCTTCAACCTTCTGCCGCACTGTAGAATCTGAAGTTGTTCTTCTTATTATGAAATTCTTCATCTTCCAAGCCTTGGAGCTATTTTTGAAATTCCTCATTCTCTTGAGGTCTGAAGCTGTTCTTCTTATTACGGAATTCTTCATCCCTCTGTCGCACTATAGAATCTAAAGCTGTTCTTCTTATTATGAAATTCTTCATTTTCTAAAGTCTGAAATTGCTCGTCATTCTTCATTTCTTGAGGTATGAAGTCGTTCTTCTTATTATGAAATTCTTCATCCCTCTGTCGAACTATAGAATCTGAAACTGTCCTTTATCTTCATTTCTTGAGGTATAAAGTCGTTCTTCTTATTACGAAATTGTTCATCTTCTAAAGTCTGACATCGTTCCTTTAAATTATTCACCTTCTGAGGTTTGAAGTTGTTCTTCTTATTATGAAATTCTTCATTCCTCACCCGAACTATGGAATATGAAGTTGTTCTTCTTATTATGAAATTCTTCATCTTCCAAAGTTTGGAATTGCTCTTGCAATTCTTCACCTTCTGAGGTTTGAAGCTGTTCTTTTTATTATGAAATTCTTTATTCCTCTATTGAACCATCCACTTCTCTGTCAAGGTGTCGAACAAACGAGTTCTTCTTATTATGAACTCTAGATTCTTTGCTGAAAACATTGGTTTGTCTTTCTGTAAAGGCGTCGAATAAGCAAGCTCTTCTTATTATGAACTTCCTCATTCTTCAACAAATGAACTCTTCTCATTAGGAGCTCTTTAATCTTTCTTGGCGAGTTCTTCTTATTATGAAATCTGAATTCTTTGATGGTTGAGCTCTTCTTATTGAGAACTCTGGATTCTAGAAATGTTGATTCTCATCTCCTCTGGGGAACAATCTTACAAAAAGAAACATTATCAACTAATTCAAATTCAATCCGAAATATCATGAAATATCTTCAATTTCTTGCTTGAAACACTGAGTTCTTTGATGTCATTGTTTTTATATCTAAGGTATCTTGATCTTTCTATCTGAAATTCATATGAGATCTCATCTCTATTTCTCTATCTCTGTTGATAGATTTCTTCTGTACCTGCAAAAGTCAAATTTATCATTAATCTTCCAACATTAATTATAAAAATTTACAATTTGGGTATATCATTAAGAAACTTCAAGTGCTTCAATAGGAGATGCTAAAACTATGAATCTTCCTCGTTTGGGCTTGAAGTTGGTCTATCTTGCTTTCCAATCTGGCAACTTGAATCGTTTTTTATTCTTTTTCTTTTTTATTTTTCTTTTTCTTTCTTATTTTTCCTTTTCATTTTTTCTTCTTTTCCTTTTCTTTTTCTTGTTTTTTTTGTTTTTTTGAAACCGAGGGCCCAAAGGATTAATATTTCTGCTGATATCATGCCCCACTGTCTTATTGCAATAACATTCAGAAAGTTCTCATCATTTCTGAAGGTGTCAGCCAGAATGACTTAACATCATGCTCGAAATACTTACTGATGACCCGAAGGATTTAGAATTGTAATGCACTTCCTTTCCTGTGCACACAATCACATCACTCCCGAAAGTGATGGCCCGAAAGACTTAACATGATGCCCGAAGGACTTTCTGAAGACCCGAAGGATTAAGAATTGTAATACACTTCCTTTCTTGTGCAAACAATTAGAAAATTTTTGCTAAAATCTGCCTCTGCAAACGGATTAAAATCTTTGCTGAGATCCACCTCTTCAAACGGATTGAAATCTTTGTTGGGATCCGCCTCTTCAAACAGATTAAAATCTTTTCTGAAACCCGCGCTTTAAACAGATTAAAATCTTTGTTGAGATCTTTCTCTTCAAACAGATTAAAATCTTTGCTAAAATCTGCCTCTTTAAACGAATTGAAATCTTTTATCGAAATCTGCCTCTACAAACAGAATGTCTTGCTAAAATCTGCTTCTATAAACAAAATATCTGTTAAAATCTACCTTTAGACAAAATATCCTGCTAAAATCCACCTTTGTAAGCAAAATACTTGTTGAAATCTGCTTTTGCAAATAGAGCCTCTTGCTGAAATCTGCCTCTGCAAACGGATTAAAATCTTTGCTGAGATCCACCTCTTCAAACGGATTGAAATCTTTGCTAGGATCCGCCTCTTCAAACGGATTAAAATCTTTGCTGAAACCTGCCTCTTTAAACAGATTAAAATCTTTGTTGAGATCTGTCTCTTCAAACAGATTAAAATCTTTGCTAAAATTTGCCTCTTTAAACGAATTGAAATCTTTTATCGAAATCTGCCTCTACAAACAGAATGTCTTGCTAAAATATGCTTCTATAAACAAAATATCTGTTAAAATCTACCTTTAGACAAAATATCCTGCTAAAATCCACCTTTGTAAGCGAAATACTTGTTGAAATCTGCTTCTGCAAATAGAGCCTCTTGCTGAAATCTGTATTTGCCAAATAGAATATCTTGCTGAAATTCACCTCTAGAAACGGGATATTTGTTGAAATCTGCCTTCATAACATGTCCTATTGAAACCCACTTCTATAGGCGAAATACTTGTTGAAATCAGCTTCTACAAATGTAGCCTCATACTAAAATCTGCTTCTTTGCAAATAGAATATTTTAGAGAAATCCTCCTCTGTAATCAAAATATCTTGAAATTCGCCTCTGCAGACGAAGTTTTTCTTTTCTTTTGGAGAAATTTGCCTCTGTAAACGGAATGTCTTGAGATCCATATCTGCAAATAAAAAATCATGAATTAATATATTTGCTTTCTCATAAACATAGCTGTAATCATTACTAGATTTATTTTCAAAGATCTATGCTCGCTGGTTGTCAGATTTTCTCCTCCGAGATTTTTGTTCATTTCTTGCTGGATCTTTCTCTTCGAGATTTTTATTCACTCTCAAATGGATATTTCCTCCAAGATCTTTGCTCGTTCTTGCTTGGATTTACCTTTTCAAGATCTTTATTCTTTCTTAACTGGATCTTTACTGAAATCTCTGCTCATTCTTGCTTGGATCTACTCTTTCGAGGCTATAAATTGATTTTCACCTTTCTTTGATTGAACCTGCAAATTCCTGCCAAAACATGCAAAAAATGCTTTGAATGTATAAATTATCATGCTCCTACTTATGGATGCCTGACTATATGATGTATGAATGTTGTCACTTGAGGACCACTTGAACAAACTTTCATCTGCTGGGGAGCTCCAAATTTCTTCTCTTCATCTTTAATTAAAATTTCTTCTACTAGCAGCATAACTCATCCCACACATAGGTTCAATCTTTAGGATCTCTTCATCTTTTGCTCTAAAGCGCCTTTTCGGGTTTTCACTTTAGTTTTTTCCCCCATTTCCTCTTTTTTCTTCTCAAGGCACCCTTTCAGGTTTTCACCTCAGTTTTTTTCTTTTTTTTTCTTTTTTTGCAACAATGTTTTCTTTTGTTCACTCTGATGAAGCTTTCCTTGCCTTCATGAATCAATCACATATACTCTTTTCTACCATATCTCACCATGTATTTCTCACAATTTGAATAACATGATCACTCTTTTCTTAGAAAGCTGTTCTTGCTATATCTTCATTCAGTTTCTTTTACAAAATTCTTTCTCATGGCTCAAAAGAGGTCATGATTCACTATTGTTCTAGCTTGCAGACTTTATTTACTCGCATGTGATGTTCTGTAAGGTTCTTTTTGTAGCATTGCGCCACTCCGGCTTGACTTTTAGTACTATCTTTGCTCACATTCGCCTTATTTCCTTGCTTTTGAATAGCAAACACCTCCAACGAATTGATCTGATTGCATCTTTTCTCCCAAAAGATAGCTCGTGTTCTCTCTTTTTACCCCATAATTACTTGTTTCATTTTCTTACAGCTTTTGTTTGAATGTTACTATCATTCAAAGTTGAGTATTTCCCTCGTCATACTTTCCATCATTAAACAAGTATCGAGGCCACCTCTTATTCTGCCTGCACTTAAAGGATTAGTACATCATAATAATACCCACGAAATCCTTTACTTTTCTTGTATCTAATCAATTTATTTGCAAGATGCTTTTTGAAAAGATAAATGAATGGCTCAAAATATTATTTGATAGATTTGAGAGATTGGAATAATTTGATAAGTCATGGCAAACATAGGAAAGCAAAAATCAAGATTAAGCTTCTTAAATATCAAGTGTAACAGAGCCTTCGAACCAAATTGCAAAGATCAACTCCAATGTGACCTCTTCCAAATTATTAAACTTCTGGGAGAAACATTTCCCGTATACCTAATTCTATCCCATTTAAGGTGGCACTCTTTACCTCACTATCTCACCATGCCCAATCTTTCCCTCTTTTCTGATCTCGATCAAACATTAGAAGTCTAGAAGTCCTTGAAGAAAGGTTAAACCTAGTAAGCAGGATGTATTTTGAAGACAAACTCATCTTGCTCAATGCCCGTATATGGTCAAAATGGTCTTTTGAGGCTTTTAATGTAGGCTATGGTTCACGGTTGCCAAAGAAAAGATATATAGGCTCAAATAAATACTTAAGGGTGATAAAACCAAGGATCATTTCTTACAAGTGAAATATCATTCTTGCACTGATCTAAATATGCTCAGATGAAATGCTCTTTTTCTTTCTCTTTCCCTTTTTTTATCACTCTAGACTGCCTATTTCTGGGTTTTCACCCTAGAGTTTATTTTCTTTCCTTAAAATCAATCCTCCACTGCTCTTTTAGATAGAGACTTGTTTGAATGGAAGATTTCTTATATATGTATTATTTTTCATTTGCACTTTTCAACTTTAGTTCTTCCTTTGTTTCAACTTGATTCAGCCGACTTTCTGAACATAAACTCTCATTGTTTCTTTTTCTTTTTTTTCTTTTTTCTTATACTTCTTTTTTACTGAATTCAGAGCATTATTTTTCACTCATCATGACTTTCTGGCTTTTTTGCTTGATTGTAATAACTCATTTTTATCTAATCTCTAAGTATCATATTAATATATTAGTGCATGATTACATATATGTGTGTGCGTGTATATGTTATTAATATTACATAATGATATATGTGTGAATGTATGCATGGTGAATATATTTATGTGGTGTATTACGTACCTATTAATATGTGTGTGATATGGTTATATTAGGAGTATCGTATAATGTATGTTAGTATATGTGCATTTCTGAGTAGGTTTATATATGTTTGCATGTATATATTATTAATGTCCTTGTTATTATTGAATGTATACGAATGAGTGTTGCATGTATTATTATTAAGTGTATTTACGTTGGAATGTATTTCATTACAATTGTATGTATGTGTACGTAAGTATGTATGTGTATGCATTTACTATTATATTAATATATTATTATTAATAATATGGACAAATCTGAAGAAAAAAAACCACTTAAATTAAGTGCCCATATTATTACAAAACCCATAAATTACAAGGCCCGGTTGGCCCAAGCCCAAAACCCTAGCAGAACCCTAATATATCAGATATCTAACCCTAATTACTTTGTCTTTGCGCAGCCAACCAGGAGCCATTGGATCAAAATGTGGATCCAACGGCCACGATCAAGGAGGGAAAAATATCTAGCTGGCCGCGTGAACTACACGCTCGGACTGTTCGAAGGCCACGCGCGCGTTCGATCCACGCGCGGGCCCTTCGATATCCCACGCGTGCGTGAGTCCCATGCGCTATAACCCCTCGACTGCTGAGCCCCACGTGTCACGATCTGGAGCTGTTTCACCGATCGAGGTTTTATCTGGACCGTGCATTCTTCAAGCCATCCCGACCGTTAGATCGAATCTGATCCAACGGCCGAAAACGTCTCCGGCCGAAGACATCTCCCCCACACCGCCACCATGCTTCCACCATGCCGGCCTCCAACCACCGCGTTCAGATATATCAAAGAAAAACACAAAAAAGATGCGATGTCAGTATCAGTTCAGATCTAAAATATTTTACAGTACTTGCTACCAAACCAAAAAGAGAGTGATATATGTATGAAACAAGTAATTGTAAAGGAGTCCAGTTGTAATTAGAGAGAAAAATAAAAAAGAAGCACAAAGTTTCAGTGGTAACGCTCTTTTCTTCTTTCTTACTTCTTTGCATGCATACAAAAAATATACGAAGTAATAACGAAAAGAGAGAGATGTAGATTTGTTACCTTCGTCGTCAATGGATCTCCCCTCACCAGTGACAAGCCTCTTCAGCTTTCCCAAGCTGAACATGGTGAACTGAAGGGAGTGTGAGGTCCCTTTTGATTTCATTTTGGTTAATTATAAACAAAAAAAAACTTTTTTTCGTTTCATATTTACTTAGATCTAGGCAAAATGGTGAGTCTTAGTGTAAATCTAAGTTCATATTCAGGTTCGGTGTGGAAAGAGGTTCGTTTTGGGTGTTTCTTTTGGTTCGTCGGCGTCGACTAGCGGCGGCCGGCGGCGGAAGGGACGACGGAGAGTCGCCGGATTCTGGGTTCATCAAAGGTTTTGAGGATGGGTGAGTTGAGAGAAAATGAGGAAGGAAAGGGTTATTATAAAACCGGTTAAAGAAAAATGAGAAAATTTGGGATCAGGCTGAAAAAGGGCTTTTATAGGTATTTTATTTTGTGAAATGGTTAAATTCTGAAATAAATCCCCCCGCGTTTTCGATATTTCCACTTCTGTCTCGTCGCATGGGATATTTACAATTCTGGTCCCCCTTATATTCTAAAATCTTGCAATCCAACCCCCGAATTAAATTGAATCAGTTTTCAAATGGCGAAATTACCTCACCAGTCCACCGTGTTTTTGAAATTTTCACTTCAAGCCTGCCCCTTGGTCCAATTACAGTTTTAGTCCTTTCAAATTCGGTTCAGCTTGCATTTTCGTCCCTAAATCGCATATTATTGCCTTTTAATTTCTGTCTCTTATGTTTATTTTTTCTCATTTCAGTCTTGTTCCATATTTAAATGTTCATGTTCGTTTATTATGATCGTATAGGTTGATGTAGCCTTTTTGCCTGCTCATACGTCTCTTGTACATGTTTCATATTTTCATGTTTATATGTATATATGTGTTCAGTTCATGGTGATTATGTTTTTATGTTTTTATTTGATCTGTCGTACCACACATATTCGATTAATATTTTAGTCGGCTCGTATATAACTTGTTTCGTGTTTTAGCATGTATTGCATGTTCTCTGTGCCTTTAGGTTATGAGTTAGTATGTTTTCTTTGTCATGCATAATACTATGTTATATATATGTTACAATGTGTTTTATTTTTTAATATGTATGTCTTCTTGTGGTATGTGTTTTCGTTCGTATGCATTTATTCATGCCTTGTTATTGTGATGTGTTAAATTTGTTCTTATCTACGAGTAGGATTAATATATATGTATGTATGTTTTAGAGTAGTATTTTACTTATGTTAGATTAGTATTCTATTATGTTAGTATTTTATTGTATTTAAATTATTTGCCATATTTTATATTTTGCTCACTAAGATTGCATATCGAGATAAACTGTCAATGCGGTGCCCTTTTATCCGAGCGTAAACGGGGCCAGTATCAGGCGTAGTGATAGTGGTTGGGCTTTTACTCTCGGATAACGGGACCTTTAAAATTTATTCGCAATTATAACCGAATTTTAAACTAATCGTCACTTTAATCCGGAAAGTCTAATGTTAATGAAGTGGTAATTATTAAAGTACCAATTTTGGGCGGTGTGGGGGTGCTAATCCTTCCCCATCCGTAACCGACTCTCGAACCCAATAGTTTTTCTAAATCTCTGGTTTTATGGTGTCCGGCCTACCTAAGTGGCCGGTGGCGACTCCAATTTTTAATAAAATACGGTTTTTTAAAACCCCACGGAATAAACATTTTATATCCTAAAAATTCACAAACACTTCGAAAACTCATTTTTTTAGCGAATCGGGGACATCGCTACAGATTGCGACTCCGCCGGATTAAATTGACTATTAAATTAATATTCGGTTGTAATTGCGCGTTTATTTTAACACATTTAAAATTTGGCATATAAACCCGTTTTTAAGTGGGGGAAAACGCTAATGCTTTTGTGGAGATATCATTCTCCCGTGTAGGCCTAGCAAGTACCTTCGGGGCTCGAGTACCTTATGCTTTCGTAAGGATATCGTTCTTTCGTGCAGGCATAAGCGAATGGGTCCCCCTGAATTGAACCCGGTTGAAAGGAGCCTATAATGGGTGATGATCGGGGGCCTTGCTACTCTTAGTAGAGGACAGCAAGGACAATTCGGGTACCTTCTAGCACCAACACTGCATATAAAGAACATAGAAACCCACCCTATTAGAGCCATGCGGATAACCTTAGGTGTTTTAGATGGGTAAATAGGGTCGTTTTGTCTGTTTACCTTATTTAATTCGTCTTTTTATTTATGTATTTATTAATTCTATCCGGTACTGACTTGTCTCCTTTTGCTATTTTTTTCATGCATTATTACATTCGCATTGCATAAAGGTACTGGATCAAGTGGTTTACCCGATCAGAAAGTCTTTCACCATGGAAAAAAGGTGTCTTAGAAAAGAGGAGCTCCATCTGTCAGTTAGACATTGGTCAGAAGTCAACCAGAGGGCCCAAGGGGACAGTTTACCAAGTGAGCGCGTGATATCAGGGTACACCTATGTGAGTCTTCAACAGAACATCTTAGGGGATCTTCAAAGTATCTGGGGAGGATGGGACCAGAGATTACAAGATAGGTTCTGTGATAGTTATGGCGACAATGCATAGTTGATATACATTCGGGTCAACCAGCCCCTACTCCGAGCCATTTTTCAGTTCTAGAATCCTGCCTTTTGCTGCTTCACCTTCAATGGACAGGACATGATGCCCACAGTAGAAGAATACACCGCTCTGCTTAATCATAAAAATGTTCAGGAAGATTGGATTTACGCAAAACCTCTGAGGAATCAGAATTACACTTCAAAGCTCAAAACCTTTACCGGAATGAGTGACGATTGGGTCAATGGCTTGATCCGACTTCAAGGAGATAGTACAATATTCGCATGGGAGAACATTCGAGACATCCTACCTGCACATCCGGATGCGGAGAAAAAGATAGACATGCTTGCCTTGGGAATATATGGGTTGGTGATCTTTCCAAGAATTCTGGGAAACATTGATGTGGCCATTCTAGATCTGTTTGAGCGTGTAAAACGGCGAGCAAACCCAATACCAGCTATTTTGGCCGAGACCTTTATTTCTTTAAATGGCAGTCGGAAGCACGAAGAAGGACGTTTTCGAGGATACGCACAACTGTTACAGGTATAGATTCAGAGCCACATGTGGAAGACGCCGACGAGGGTTCTACTGGGGATATCCTTCCAAGGTTTTTCGCCTTTACGGGAATACTTATCAAAAGAGTGGCGAGAGGACTTGAAAACAAGAAAATGGGCTAGTTTCTTCAGGAACATCCAAGACGAAGACATAGTATGGAGGGCCCCGTGGCTTGGTAGAGTTAATTACTTTTTATATAGTTGCGGTGATTTCAACTGGCTGATGATGTTGGGACTGCATGGAGGGATTGCTTGTGTTCCGCTTCTGGTGTCCCGACAATTCGGATCACGACAGTTCATTCCCAATACTGTCGGGTTAAGCCGAACTAAATTTCTTTTCAAAGGGGAGTTCAAAGAGAAAGTTCAGACTATCATGAGGGCTTGGGACCATTGTTACTGGATTAGGGTGGAAGGAGACACCGAGCACATGACCACCCCATTCTATAATCTTTGGAGACGTTTGAGGGTAAATGATATGATTCCCGAATCCGATCAAGGACCCGTGGTGTCGCTTGAGGAGCTTACAAGGGTGTTACCATCTGAAGCCGATATATTACGAAATGAACTCGAATGAAAAATAAAAGAAAAAACAAAAAATATTATTATTAGTATTGTTTTTAATATTATTTGTGTAATTAATTGATATTAATTTATTTCAGTTATATGTTATATTTCGAATGAAAAACAAAAAATATTATGGTTATATTATTGTTAGTTTATTATAATTATTCTATTATATTATTATTACTTATTATATTATATTAAACAAAAGTATAAAAACAAACAAAAAAGATTAATAAATAAATGCCCATTAAATAATAATAAAGCCCAAGTCCTAATTTACAGTTCCAAAACCCAAATATTAAATATTACATCAGCCCGTTTGGGCCCAAGACTAATTGGAAACCCTAATCTAATGTTGTTTTCCTTCTTGCGCAGTCAAATCTGGACCGTAAGATTTGGCTGATCGATCGAACGGTCCAGATCCAACATGGGAAAGAAACCCTAATTAGGGTTATTGTTCGCCAGCGTCGCATCTATTTCAACCGTTAGATATGAGAGGAGATGGACGGCTCAGATGGAAGGTGGGAATCTTCCAGAACCGCCGCGCGTCCACGCGCGGCTTTCCCACTCCTCCACCTCTGACTCCTCATCTGTCGCGGCCGCAACCACCAGGGGTCCCCTCCTCCTCCCAAGCAGCCACGATAACCATGCAAAGAAACATAAAAACACAATATTGTCAGATATAATCCCAGGCGACCAAAAATGAACAAAACACATCAAGGAAGCACAAAATCCATATCCGGCCAAAAATAACAAGAACTCAGAAGATCCCGACAGATTTCAGACGAACATAAAGCCATTGTTTATTTCAACTTTCATGTAACAACATAGTTTGGTTATAAAAACTGAACGCACCAAACCTTGTAACAAGTTTTTCGAATTGAGAGAAATACAAAAGAGCACATTTTAGAGGTAATCTATCTTTTTTCTTGCACGCATAAAAAACCCTAGATCTAAGAAAGAGTTTACCTTTAGAGTTCTGGGTTATCTGGTTGCCATTGGCTTTCCGGCGATAAACCACCGCCTCCGGGCTAAAAAATGTGAGCCGATGTGGGGTTTTGGAGCGTCTTTTCAGTTCCATCCACTGGTAACAAACCTTAGGCCTTATAGTTGAACCAATTGGGAGAACCGAAGCTCGTCGTTTCGAAAGTCTGAACCCTAGATCTAAAGTAGGAAATGGGCTTTTGTTTTGTTAGATCTAGGTTGGTGGGGTCACTTTTCTCAAAAATCTGGCCTTGGTTTCGTATTTAGAAGAAAACAGTGAAGGTTTTAGGTTGCCTGGGTTTTCTGGCGCCGATATACGACGGCCGAATGAGTTTTTGGTGGCCGGAAGTGTTTGGTACGATAGAGAGATACCAGATTCTGGGTTGTGTGACGGCCGAGATGAATGCCACGGCGGTGTTCATCCCAGCTCGGGAGAGTTTTAAGAGGGTTAGAAGTTTTCAGGGAATTAAAGAAAATGGAAATGGTTTCTGAATTGGCCAAAAATTGCCGTTTAAGGCAAAATTTAAGTTTTATACTGTTTTTTAAAACAAAATGGTTTATTTCCCTTTTTAAATCCTTTCGTGATTTCAAAATTACCTGTTCAGGGTTTTCCCCTTTTGAAACTACAACCCGAGCTCCTGAAACATTTTCAAAACTTTCAATCAAACCCCAAATCAGTTCGATTCGATTCTAAAAAGTGGTTTAATTACACTAAAAGCCTTCTGTGTTTTCAAAATATCTTTTTTTAGGTTTTCGTCTTTTAAAATAGCACTCCAAAACCCTGTGGTTTAATCCGTATTTTATTAAACCCTAGTTTTTGGATTTAATTTGTTTTTAGAAGGGTTAATCACCAATTTGGACCCTTTTTTAAATCTTATAATTTACCCCTTTTCCAGTGTTTCTAATTTTATTGTAGTCCCTTTTTTTTATCATATCGGGCCTTTAGATTAATATTTTGTTTTAACTTATGCCTTGCATTACATATTTATTTAATGTCCTTTTTATGTGTTCTTTGTTTTATTTATTTATTTTAATTATATACCTCATTTGCAAGTTTTGATTATCCGTTGTTATTAGGGTAGACTTTGTAAATTAGTTTAGGCCCTTTAGGATTAGTTTAGAGTTTTATATTTAATTTAATTTAATTAATTTAAACTATGCACTCGTTTAATTGGGGCATAGGCTTTAAATTAATTAAATTAAATTTAGGTTGAGTTTTGTCGCGACCATTTTTGAAATCGGGTGTGAAAAATAGCCTGACGATCGATCTTTTTAGAAAATTAGGGTTTTCTGGCCATTTTTAATTTAATATTGAAAATTTAGAGTTTTTCGTATCAAATCAGATTTCCTTTATTTATCCTTGAAAAAACATTTTGGAGTCGCCATCGATCACTTCGAGGTAGACCGGACACCGGAAAAACAAGCTAGAGATTATGTCTTAAAATTGGGTTCGGGAGTCGGTTACGTGTAGGAAAGGGTTAGCACCCCTACGAACGCCCGTTATCGGTACCTTTAATTTTACATGGCATTTTGGCATTTCAAATAATTATTTGAATTTAATTTATCTCATAATTATTAATTGAATTTAAATTTTGAATGCAAATATCCTTTTATAAGGAAATTCATTTTGTTCAAATATGAGATTAAAGGTACCCGTTAGGTGGCACCCCTATTCATATTTAAAAATGAATTTCCAACATAAAAGGTTTTTAATGAATGTCATTTTATTGTCTTTTTTATTCTAAGTATTAATCCTAAAAAAGGCTCTAATTAATTGATTATTTAAAACTATGAATATTAATTAATTTAATGGCTTTTATGAGAAAATGCCAATTGCTTGAACACCTTCCATATATGTAAAGCCCTTAAATTAATCATATTCCTAATTATTTAATCCTTCTAATTAATTAAAGTTCTAGTCCTAATTAGGGCCCTAACAATTTGTTAAATCAATATTTTAGGTGAAAATGTATATTAAATATTCACCTTTAAAACCAACGTTGAGATAACACCCTATTGTAAACAATTGAACATCATCCAAATTTGAGTCCCAAAGGTTCAATTTAATATACATTTAATTATCTACAATGTGTCTTAATTAATTATTTAGTTTTAATTAAAGAACTAAATTAATATTCAATTTTTATATGTAATGTATATTAAATATAATTATAAAATTCATGTTGAGATAACACCCCATTGTAAACAATGTAACATCATCCAAATTAGAATTTTAAAATTATATCTAATATGCACTTCATTATCTACTATATTTAATTATTGAAATCCTAATTTGAGAACCTAAGCTAAAGGCTCTAATAATTAACTAAATTAAGTGTATTTAATTATCTAACATGTAATCCTATATGCTTTATTTAAATCATGCATTCAAACATATAAATTAATGACATGTAATTAAATAAAACAAATAAATAATGACTAAATTGAAAACAAATGAGACATGAAGCTAATTTTATTACAATAAGGACTGAATTGAAATCAAAACAAAACCTAGTGTCCAATTACAAAGCCCGTAGGACTCAATTACACTAATTGCAAACCTAAGAGGAATAATTAAAAGGGAGTGTGGACTAAATTGAATCAATTACAAAGATATGGAACGAAATAGGAAGAAATAGGGACCGAATTGAAATACATTCCAAAACCCTAGGGATTAAATCCCGAATTAACCCAAAAGCCTTAAAATTCGCAGATCCTCTATTCGGCCCGGCTCAAAACGCGCGGGTCTCTTCCGCCCAAAACGCAGCCTTTTGAGCGGGCTATATAAAGCCCCGATCAGGCCAAAATGGCATTTCTTTCCCATTTTTAAAATTTGGCTATCTCTAGCTCTCAAACTTTCTCTCGTTCTCTCTCTTGCAAACACCTTATTCCCAGAATTTAGCCCCAAATTGGATCAAAAACACCATGGCGGTGTTCATCCCAACTCGGGAGAGTTTTGAGAGGGTTAGAAGTTTTCAGGAAATGAAAGAAAATGGAAATGGTTTCTAATTGGCCAAAAATTGCAGTTTAAGGTAAAATTGAAGTTTTATACTATTTTTAAAAAAACAAAATGATTTATTTCCCTTTTTAAATCCTTTCATGATTTTGAAATTACCCGTTCAGGTTTTCCCCTTTGAAACTACAACCCAAGCCCCTGAAACATTTTCAAAACTTTCAAACAAACCCCAAATCAGTCCAATTCGATTGTAAAAAGTGGTTTAATTACACTAAAGGCCTTATGTGTTTTCAAAATATCTTTTTTAAGGTTTTCGTCTTTTAAAATAGCACTCCAAGCCCCTGTGGTTTTAACCCGCATTTAATTAAACCCTAATTTTTGGATTTAATTTGTTTTTAGAAGGGTAAATCACAAATTCGGACCTGTTTTTTAAAATTTTATAATTTACCCTTTTTCCAGTGTTTCTAATTTTATTTTAGTCCCTTTTTTTTATCATATTGGGCCCCTTAGATTAATATTTTGTTTTAATTTATGCCTTGCATTACATATTTATTTAATGTCCTTTTTATGTGTTCTTTGTTTTATTTATTTATTTTAATTATATACCTCTTTTGCAAGTTTTGGTTATCCGTTGTTATTAGGGTAGACTTTGTAAATTAGTTTAGCCCTTTAGGATTAGTTTAGAGTTTTATATTTAATTTAATTAATTTAAACTATGCGCTCATTTAATTGGGGCATAGGCTTTAAATTAATTAAATTAAATTTAGGTTGAGTTTAGAGTCTTAGTTAGACTTTAGGTTCGAATCCATTTAATCCATTTAAATTCGCCCTTGGCTCATTGGGGTAAATGTTAAATGAATTAAATCGATTGAACAATTCTTAATCATTTCAGGGGTAAAATTGCAATTTCATGTAGGTCGCCCAATTTAAAAATCATTACTAGTTAATTCGGTCGGTTTTAAATAGTTTCCTTGGCTCATTGAGATTCTAGTTTAAAATTAATCGAATTGATTATCATTGTTCAAGATAGCCAATAAAATGTTAGGATTTCCTAGTTTTTAGGATTAATTAATTTAGGGTTAATATTAGACTAACCTAATTAATTATTAGATCACTAATTGAATTTTTCATAATTTGGGCATTTTTAGGTTAAGGCTTTAGTGGGCCTTAGGTTTTAATTTTGTATCTTTCTATGCCACGCATTATAATTGTCATTCATGAGACCTCTAATATTTTAATTAGACATTACATGTAATTAATCAACTTTAATTATAAAACGGAGGTATTTATTAATTCCTATATTTCGTCTAAAGGTAATTTAATTTGAGGTAAAATTTTGACAAGTCATTTCATCATATTTAATTGCTTGCATCGTGCATAAAGGTGATGAACGAGGTTCGAACCATAAATTAACATGACAGTCGGGCTTATTCGATGTCGGTTTAATCTATGGTCCGAGGTATCGTCGCCCTTATTAACTAAATGTTTAATTGATTCGAATTCACCAATTTGACAAAGCCCGTCTAATCAAAGTCTAGATTCAATCGCGAACAATTTAATTAAATTCAATTTGAATTTCGATAATTTTCATCAATTAAAGGCAACATATATTTTGGTACCGATTTCCGGGCGTGATGGGGGTGATAATCCTTTCCCACACGTAACCAACTCCCGAACTTATTTTTTTACGAATCTCTGGTTTAATGGTGTCCGACCTACCTTAGTGGCCGGTGGCGACTCTAAGTCTTTTGTTTTCAAAAATACGAATTTTTTAAAACAACCCCCATTTTCCAAATTTTCTCTGAGAAAACAAAAAACGAAAAGAAACGTATTACTCATTTTTTAGCGATCTCGTTTGAAACCTTAAACTTTTAAATCAGAAAAAGGTCGCTACACAAACATCTTAAAAGTTTATTAATACAACACCAGGGAATTTAATCAAGGTGTGACTCGTTGTTTATACAATTACCAAAACCCATTTGTTGATAAAAATCAACCGTGTAAAGTGGAAAGTTCCCTGTCCCAGTTGCTTCCAATCCCACAAATTCATCTACATTATTTAAAACAGGAGCTTGACCATCATGCACATTGGTCTGAGACAAAATCCATCCTTCCAACTGCAAGAAATAAGTTCAGCACCCTATAGAAGATCGGAAGCTCAAAAGTTATATGCAACATAATCGGCTTACCTCGTCAGAAGCCCTGCAATTGGAGAGAAACGTATCATTGATCTTCAATCTTTGAGTAAAAGATACATGGATAGATTTAACCAAATGTTGAGTACTAAGCAAAAATCGTAATATAAGACAATTATTATTCAAATTTTCATACACTGACCTTCCATTCAATGGGGTTTTGCCTCATCCGTGCCTCGTTTCTAATCTGGAAAACACAATGAGTAGATATGTATATAAGAAATTGGTGTTGGGACGGTTATGCTTGGGAATAAACACAAGTCGTCCTATTAATTTAGGCAGTCGAGTAAGCTCGACGGAGAATTGTTTTTCATCTAAATTACAGTGTTTGCTGTTAATAATTAATCAAATAAAGCATTAATCAACGTAAAAAAATATACAGTGTGAATTGGGGATTAATGCAGTAAAGAATTAGGGATTGGGTTAGATGAAGAAGAATATGGAAGATGGTGGAGGGGAGAAGAAATAAAAAAAAGAGTAAATATGGAGGATTAAATGTGTAATTATACAAATTGTTTTTATTTTGGTGGTCAAAATAGGAGTGAAGTAATAGTTTAGGGACTATCTAGATAATTTATCCTTCTTCTTATTGTGCCAGATCAGCTTCCCGTTAACGTTTAACGACAACAAACGTCTCAGTGACCATAAGTTTACAAATCGAAAACGTAATAACGGTCGAATTTAAAAATCGATAATAAAAAATGTACAAACCCTAAACATAAATGACAATTGCAGCTGTTTACCCTTAAAAAACCACTTTCATAATTAACCATGAGCTTATTGTGAATTTATTTCAGCTATAGTTATTGGGTTAATTGTAATAGTAAACCTAGGTTTACTGTGATTTTTTACATGGTTGTTAACTTTTAGCTTCTTATTCATGATTGTGATTTTTTTTATTAATAGGAAAGTTCTACGGTGATTGTCGTATACCGATGTACATCACTAACTTTTAATTTAAAAGAAAAAAAATCTAAAAATTAAAAGAATTTTTTCCTAATTAATGTCATTAAAATATAGGTTAATTGCATGTTTGGTGTATGAATTATATTCAATTCTTAAATGACATATTTTTCAAATATATATATATATATATTTAAGACATAGTAGCAAGATTAATCCTCAACATTACACAATTTTTTTAATTTCAACCTTAAAATTTAAAAATTAAAAAAATATTTATTTTATAATTTTTTTTTAAAAAATATTCAAACTAATCTTAATTAACACATGACCTAATCTTAAAAATTAAAATTACTTTAATTCTGATATTTTATATTTTTTTTATCTTTTCCTTTTTTTTATCTTCTTTCATTGGAGCTTTTTAAAAATCTTAAATTTTCGATTAAATGAAACAAAGAAATACATAGCTCTAATTTTTTAAAAAGCCAAAACTTAACTGTTACCAATCCTAATGATATAGATATTCATAAAATTAGGGCTCTTTATAAAGAAGATCCCAATTCTCAACCTTAATTTTTCTTTTCTCTCCAATCCTCAAATTCGACTCAAACATAATAAAGAAATTTTGTGGTAGATGTTGAGAAAATACTAGGCGATAATTTTAAAAATATTATTTTATATACCAAAATTTGAAGATAATTTAATGAATAAACACTGACACTAAGAGGGTAGAAACATTAAGTAAATAAAAGTTATTGACAATAAATAAGATGTACTTGTAGCGATGTCTCTTTTTTATCTTTCGCTAAATAAAAACGTGGCTTTTTCGAAGGTGTTAATGAATTTTTCGAATATAAAATATTTATTCCATGGGGTTTTAAAAGAAACCGCATTTAAAAAATGGAGTCGCCACCGGCCACTTAGGTAAGCCGGATACCATAAAACCAGAGATTCAAAAAGACAAGGTTCGGGAGTCGGTTACGGATGGGGAAGGATTAGCACCCCCACACCGTCCAAAATTAGTACTTTAATAATTACCGCTTTATTAAATTGGATTTTCCGGATTAGAGTGACGATTATTTTAAAATTCGGTCATAATTGCGAATATATTTTAAGGGTCCCGTTACCCGAGAATAAACGCCCAACCACTATCACTACGCTTGATACTGGCCCCGTTTACGCTCGGATAAAAGGACTCCGCATTAACAAGTTATATCTCGATATGCAATCTTAGTGGCAAAAACGTAAAACATGACAAAATATTTAAATATTGACATACCAGAATACTAATTTAACATAAATGATTTTTTAGACTAAAACATGTATATATATACATATTATTCTAAATAATAGATAAAAACAACTATATTATGTCAAAATAACAAGGCAGGAATAAGTACATATAGACGAACAAATATTTCGAAAAGACATGCATATTGGTAATAAAACATATTTCAACATATACGGGTCCACTTATCGTACAAAAAGGGTAAATACACTAACATGTAACCCTAAAAAACAAGGAAACACACACATATAAAATACAAAATACGCCATGTACGAATCAACTAACACATAACATGCTTGATATGAATAACCGAATAAAAACGCATGACCATTATAATCTTAATACACATATATGTAAACATAAAATACGATTCATATACCAGAGACATAAAATAAAATAGAATACATCAACATATACGATTATAATACGAACATTAGTATTTACAACGAATACAGGACTGAAATGAAAGAAAAACAAAAGTCAGTGGCAGAAATTAAAGAGCAATAATATGTAATTTAGGGACGAAATTGCGAAACAAACAAAACCTAAAAGGACCATAATTGTAATTAGACCAAGGGGCGGACCCAAAACGAAAAGTTCAAAAACGCGAGATGACTAAAGGAGTAATTTTACCATTTAAAATCTGATTCGGTGTAATTTAGGGACTAGATTGTAACCTTTTGAAATATCAGGGGGACTGGAATTGTGATTATACCATGCGGCAAGACAAAAACGAAAATATTGAAAACTCAGGATGGTTAAGTGCGTAATTTACCCATTTAGCAAAATAATAATAACTATAAAAAACCCCTTTTTAGGCCGAAATCAGATTTTGGTCATTCGTCTCATTTTTTTGGTTTTGCAAGAACGGTGTTCTTCATTTTCTCTCCTTTGTTCTTCTGAAACCCAGAATCTGGCGGCCGGCCGCCGTGTTCTCCGCCGCCGGCCGCCGCTAACCGGCGCCGGCAGGCTCCCCCCAAAATAACCTTCTTTTCGTCCTCAACATGAATCCGTGGTTGGATTCAGAGGATATATCTTTATTCGCCCTAGATCTAGGAAATACGAACCAAAAAATATTTTTTTTAGACCAAAACAAAACTACAAAGGGTCTTCTCCTCCCTTTAGTTCACCAGATCTGGCTTGTAGAAGCCGAAAGGCTTATCACTGAGGAAGGGAAGACCCACAAACAACACCGGTAAGACTACTTCCCTTTTTTTTGTATCTGTTTTTTTTGTTCTATTTCGTATATGCATGTAAAGAAAACAAGTAAGAAAAAGAGACAAAAAATTTACCACTGGACTGTCTTTTGATTATCTTCGATGTTTACAACTTTCAGATTTTTTTGTATTACAAGATCTCCGTTCTCTTTTTTTTGTTACTTTCGTGTTTTTTCGCTCCCCCTTTACAAAAGCCCCGTTTCATATATATTATTGTCCCTGTTTGTTGCAAGTTGCATCTTCTTTTCAGATCTGAACTGACACTTTGCTTGTTGTCTTGGGCATATTCTGAACGCGGGGACTGAATATCGGTGCGGTGGCGGTGTGGACATTCTACCAGCGGCCAGACGCGTTTTCGGCCGTTAGATCAGATCTGATCTAACGGTTGAGATGGCTTGAAGAACGATCGGCCTGGATGAAGCCTCGATTCGATGAGACGGCTTCAGATTTCGCCACGTGGAGCTCCGCAGTCGAGGAGTCAGAACGCGTGGATCTTACGCGCGCGTGGGATGTTAAAGCGACCGCGCGTGGACCACACGCGCGCGTGGCACTCGAACGGTCCATACGTGTGGAACACGCGCCTGGCAGATATTTTTGACCTCCTGGTTGCATCGTGGCCGTTGGATCAGATCTTGATCCAACGGCCCACAGTTACCTGCACATTGTAATTAGATAATATTCAAATTTGGGCCAACCGGGCCTTGTAATTGAATTTGTAATTGGACTGTAAATTTATTTGGGTTTAATATATTTAATTCTTTTCATTTTGTCAGCCCAATAATTATAACAGCAATACATATACATACGAAAATGTATACTTAATTAATATAATATTCTAGTATACGTACGTATAATCATACATATAATTAACATAACATCTATATATATATTAATCGAATATGCTCATACTCTAGATACATACGCGACATACATACACCCCTAATACGTATACATAGCTTCTACATGCACACACCACTTTATATTAGTAACATTCATATAATAAATATACATGCAATATTAATATATTTACAAGTGAAAATGAGTGATTACAGTACTCTCAACATTTAAACCTTTAATTGTTTAAATCAACAATGTGAAAAAACAAATCACACAATATAAATTAAACTTATAAACCCCATGCAAATTCGGATTTCAAAAAAATATATCAACTGCGTCAACAATCGCTAGAGCAAGTGGTTAAAATCTCTCAGTTGACACCTCCCCCTCCCCTAGGTTGTGGGTTCTAGACCCATTATGAACAAATTTCCCCTTCCCCTCCCGTAGGAATTATTCAAAAAAAATCATCTCCATCTATGACTCCATAACCCAGACTTAGACGATTGAAACCAAATTATAAATCAGATGGTGGGAAACCAGGTGGTGGGTAACCAATTGGATCACTTTTTCTTCTTCAATTGATCTTCAACGGCAATCGAGCGAGACTAACTTATGTCGCTATCGGTTTTGTTGGTTTAAATAAGGAGAATAAGAAAAGAAAAGATTTTGAGGGGAGGTTTAATCAAACAAAAAAATATTTGTAGGTTTTTTTAATATATTTTTATAATTTTTAAAATAAAATTTATTTTTTTAATTTTCAAACCTTAAGAAAAAATTCATAGAATATACAAATATTGAGAGTTAAATTTATTGGATTACTTTTTAAATTAGGATCAAATTGATTGAAAGTATAAGTTTCGGAGACTAAAATTGTTATTATATCATGTCACATCATTATTTATGTTAACTCATAACGGTCAATGGCCAAAGTAGAGAAATGTATCATTAGAGCCTATTTTTGCAAAAAAAAAATAGTATGATGACCAAAATAAAAGAAAAGATATAATTTGGTGGCTAATAGTGTAGTTTATCCTATTTTATATTAGCAGTGTATATGACAATAATATCGATATATGACATTCATTATAAAATCATCCATATCATATTTTTTTAACTAAAAACCTTAAACCTTAAATAGCCTTTTTAGCCTTTAAACTTATCACTTTCTCGCACATTATTCCTTATTTTTTTTATTTTTCTTGCATTGATTCTGAACTTGTATTTACCTTAGACTAGTTGATCTTTTCTTATTGTTAATGTCGAATATTTTTAAATGATGTGGCACTAAGAGTTCATAAGAACGCGACACTTGTCATGTTTATGTTTTATTATTTTCTTTTCTGATAAATTATTTAATTTATTAATTTTTGTAATTTGATTTATTAGCCAAAAACCAATGGTTAAACCCATATTTGCATCTCCACTAAGCGCATTGAATTTGTATCCGCCAAAAAACAGTTGTATATTCATTTCCACCACCAACGTCCTAAGAGGTTATCTCCGCTCCTTGATTGCAAATCCCACAACCCCTGCTACAAGTTGAATTGCTGCAAAATCCCACGATTCAAATCATTGCAAACTTTAGCTTTCTCCAATCCTATGTTACGGAAACGGGATAAAAAAAATAGTAATTTTTAAATTATAGATACAAATACAATAAATATAAAATAAATTTTATATTTGTAAAGGAAATATAAGAACTAAAAGTAATAAATAAAAAATCATGTGAACATGACATCACATACTTATATTGAATCATGTGAGAAAAAAGAGTGAGTAAAAAAAGTAGAAGAGAAAGACTAAGAGTAGGAGAATAGAAAAAAAAAAGAAAAAAGAAATAGAGATGAAATATTTGCAAGTACTCAAGTCATATCTAATATGATTCGATACGAGGACGTATTGGATACATAATACGATTTTAGATTAATGCACCCGTGCTTCATAGTTCCTATCCTAAATTGCCAAAACAGAAAACCACCGGAGACGTATAGAAACAAACCCTCAACATTAAAATAAATACTGAATTCTTCATTCCCATCTAAAGTAGAAAAGCCAAAACACATGTTACACATGACAGACCCTGGTTTTTAATAGGGGAATCTAGATCAATTTGCAAACTGTTTTATTTTCCATTTCCATTTTCCAACTCAATCACTTGTGAAACTAGGGAAACAATGTCACTCCATTTATATACAACTCTACTCTTCTCATTATTAACTCAAGCTAACCCAACTAAATTAGTCTCGGCTTCAAAATTTGGAAATCCTGTTCCCTCCACCAAACGTCATAAGCTTTGTTTGCACCCGCCGGTACAGGTTTCCATTTCTTTCTGGAGTTTCTGCAATAGGGCAAGTATAAATGTTAACATAAACTTGAAGACAAGTTGCCAAAATGCAGGCATTTTAGACATATTCTAAAGCCAAATTGATATGTTTTTGGCCTTGACAAAATTGATTGAATCTACTCTACCATGCATGTACATGCATATCATCAAAGTTTGGACGGAGCCACGCATGAGAAAATTGATTGAATCTACTCTACCATGCACATGCATATCATCATGGTTTGATTCTATATCCAGGGATGGAGCCGCACATGAGAAAATTGATTGAACTACTCTACCATGCACGTGCACATGAATCTTTTAAAATCTTTTTAAGACCTTATTTATTTCAATGTTAATCGGTCTGCCCCTTGAAGTTCAACCCTGACCTCGTCCCTATCTATATAAGTATCCATGCATCTATCACGTTCAGAAGCGTCATAATGATGTTGTTTGAAACTGAGAATGAAATATTTACGAACCTGAACTTCATTTTGAAGGCCTTTAATATGCTGCACAGCCAAGTCCAGCATGTCTGCATAGCTCGTTTGCTGCAACAAGTTTTTAAAGATACACGTCATTTTGTCAGAAATAAAATCTTGGACCCTTGTCACCATAACTTGAAAACCACAACTTCACAAGCAGGGCGGTATTCAATGGATATCAGTGTGAGCCACAGTACGTCTAAAAATTAGAAAAAATTTAAGTTGGAGTAATAGTAAAATTATATTTTAGTCCCCTATAATTTATATTGTTGGTCTTCCTCAATTTAGGCATTTTTAGAGTTCAGCCATTTTTCACAAGGTAATGAATGATTTAAAGCCACCTATATATAGATTCAAGAAAAGGGGTAGGATAGAAACATGTTATTACCTTATCCATGTTAGGAACAAGGTCTTGTAATTTCTTCAGTTTCCCACTTATTCTTGTTCTTCTCTCCTGTACATACAGAACAAGTTTTCATGCTGAGACAGAAATTGCAGCTATACCAATTCTCTGTTGGATCCGAACTTACTCTTTCAGCAATGCTTCGAGGGTGAGTGGCACAACCACGCTTGGCTCGGATTTTGCAAGGCATGGAATCTTCAGGAATATTATGTAGCAGCTTTTCAAAGGTGGCCATCTCAAGCGTTGTTTGGGGCATGCTAAACTGAAACAAACATCAAATGCTGAGAAATAATAGACTCCAAAATGTTCATTTTCTTCGGAAACAAACAGCATTAAGTTGTTCACCTGAGTTTCCAAGCCATTGAGACAGTTGTAAACATCACCATCGATATTCTTAGCCCTCTTGCTTGATGGGGCAGAGAACACAATGGAGTTTGTGTTATCCCATGAATCCATTCCGAATCCAGCAGCAGCAATTGAATGTGCAGCATTCCGGTGGTTGGTGTTAGAACTAACACCATCAACAAGATTCTCACTTACTTCAGAGATCTGAGAAAGAGAATCTTGTCTAGTGAAGCTCAATTGGGACTTCAGCCTTGACACTCCATGCCCACCGTTACCACTGCCTTGACAACTATAATTTCTGTTGCCCATTGTTACAGAAAAACCTGCAATCATCATTTTTAGCTTTTTGATGCAACACAACATGGTCCATTATATGTAGTATTTATTCGGACATGGATATAGGGATATTATCTTTCAAACATATTAATATTCAAATCTGATCGAGTACAAATATGTTAAGAGTATATAGTTTGTTTTTTGAGTATTTCATTTGAACTAATAAAATATACAATCTAGCAAACAGTTAAACTTAGACATGATAAAAAAGACCAGTAAATGTAGTTTTGTTGCAAATTCATCTCGAATGAAATTAATACAAATTCAATCGTCTAAACTGCAACCCTAAAATTATGTCATTCTATTAAAGTTGGAAACTATCCCGTGCACCGGCGGTAAAAACGAAAAGTTTCCACAAGCGTCTTAGTTTTAAGGTTTATAGACTTAATTTAGGGTTTAGGGTTCAAGTGTGTGGGGTTAGAATTTAAAATTTATAGTTAGAATTTAGTGTTTAGGATTATAATTTAACGCTTAGATGTTAGGGCTTATGTTTAGGGTAATATGGTTAGATATTTAAATTTTAACCTATAAACCTTAAATTTTAACTCAAAATCCTAAATTCTAACCACACAATTATAAATGTCAAAATCACTAAACCCTAAAATCAAAATGCTTGTGAAAACAAAAGTGCTTAAGCGTGGAATAATTACCCTTAAAGTTGTTTCTTTTATGAGTATTTTTCTTAGATCTGTACTTAGTTATATGGTTACTTTTAAGTCTTAATTTTCAAAGTAAAAAATGCATTTAAATATGGTTATTTAAGTCATAATTTTCAATGAAAAATCGAAACATGCATATGGATATAAAGTTATTAATATGTACTCAAACTAATAAATTCTAAAACTTTAAAAAAGCATACATATAATGTGTCCGATACGAATATATTTATTTTAAAAAATCATACATATAAAAGTCTTTTAATAATTATACTCTTCTATTCAAATTCGAATATATGTTACATATAAATAATAAAACAAATATTTAAAAAATGAAAAACGAAAACAACATAAAATAATCTTATGAAATTTAAAAGATTTCATGATTTTTTTTTCTAAAATATATGACTGTCCTTTGGATGCATGGTTCGGCCAAGGAAAATGTCACTCGGACTTTTTTATTTTATCTAAATCACTTGTGCTCGACATTTATAACTGGCGTATATTTCAACATTAGAATAAGGTATGATCAAAGACCTTTTAAATAGATAGAAATCTTTGAGAAAGAAAAGATATTATCCTTTTGACACGGGTGAAGTAAAAAAATTAGATTTTAGGAAGATTGAGATAAAATTATAAATTTTGCGGGTCAAAACTAAAAACCTTATATTTAAGAAATTAAATTGAATTATTAATTTTGTATAGGGTCAAACTTAATTTTTCTATTTTAACAAAGGGACCAAGCTTTAGTTGAATAAAAATCTTCTTCCCTTTTTCAGAGTTTTTTTTATGTTCAGCACTAAAAAATTAAATTCTAATTCATAACATTAAATTCTAAATTTTAAACCCTAAAAAATACACTTTATACTCAATTTCCTAAACCCTAACTAAAAACCTTAACCTTTAACCCTAAACTTAATTTTTTTTTAGTATTGACATAAATAGAGATACTAAAAAAAGGACAAAAGATTTCTATTTGCCTTGTAAGTCCCCTCATTCCAAAAAATTATTAGATGGATCTGGTTCACCACGTCATCTATGGTCTCATCCAATAATAATTTTTCATCTCATTTTTTTTAAGGTGAATCTTCACCTCTTTCTTACATATCATTAAATAATGAATCTCATTAAATGAGACTATGAATGACGTGGTGAGATGAGACCATGTAATAATTTCTCCCTCATTCCATTGGGCATTGGGGTGCAACTGCAACGCTCATCTATCTTATTCTTACTTTATTCCAACTTGTGTTGGACAAGGCATAATATATTTTGTGCATCTACATCGATTATGATAAAGTAAAATAAAAGGCATAATGTTTGGACTCCTAAGAAATTGGTGGGGACATGTGAGGCACGTGACAGATTCCCTGTAAGATCTCAAAATAGACACCATAGTGGGTTGCTTGCATTCAATTTTATTCTTTCTTTTATTTTCCCTTTCTCTTTTGTATCCATTCAACCAACACTACAACCTAACTCAGACCGACCGACCGACCTGTCCCATATACGGTTGAAACAAATTTAAATTTTTAAAAGTGTCAACCACATAATCCCATCAAAAATAAGAAAGAAAAAATAATCCTAAAACTTTTCGGAATACAATTGTGAAATTGGAAAAAAAATACTTAATTCATTTGACCTTTGAATTATATCAGTTTTTTTATCAAAAAACATTTTTGACTTATTATGGTACTTAAATCAAAATCATTTTCATTTCATTTTTTTCAAAAAAAGAGTTGTCAATAAGAACACAACACAAGATGTGTTCTTATTGGACATTGATAACGTCTGGAGTAAAATGGATAAAATGACAATTTGAGTGTCAAAATAAAATAAATTTAGACGTTAAAATGGAAAAGTTGATATGGTTCAGGGCCAAATTACAAATAATACCTTAAAACTTATTTTAATGAGACAAATAAAAATTGATGGAATGTACTTGATGCACAAAACTTGCCGTAATAAGTGGAATGACTAATTCTAGGCATTTTATTATCTAATATATAGAAGATTTTAGACACAATTTTAAAATTACTTTGTACTTAAAACAAATATTTAACATTTAACTTCAACCATTACTTAAAGTAGAAAAGATGTCTAACACTCCCCTCGTTTTTAGTAAAAAACCTATTTTTACAAACTGTATTTCCTTTTCTAAAACAATGGAAATAATCCAACTTTACATCCGCTAAAGAGTTAAAATGTTCGAAATTTTATATATGCAGAAAATTTTTGCTGAGAACTAAAATGTTTAATCAATATAGAAGTTGGACGTTTGAAACTAGAAATATAACATTTGGAGATAAATATGATAAATTAACACCATATTGAAAATAATTTTTAAAATAAACTTTAAATCGTTAGTTTAAATAAAAGAAACAAATTAAGATAACTATTATTATCTAGTATATTAAATAATTAATCCAAACCAAATCTTACAAATATTTTTAATTTAATTTTTTAATTCAGAATGAAAAAAAAACTAAGGACTCGTTCATAGTTGTTTAGAGTTATCTTTTCTTTGAAGGTGCGATTCATTATTAGTCTAATTTTTGCAATTAAATTGAATATACAGAGACATTGGGGTCAACGTAAAAACTTGGTCAACGCCTTTAGTCATTCGCTAGAATTATAACCAGTAGAAGAAAACGGACGCCGTGAAAAGTCAAAAATACCCCAAACGGATAATGATTAAGCAGATATAATGAGGACAAAACGGTCGCTAGAAAAAAAAAAAGGGAAGGAGGCATTACCGTTTTCAGACGTGAGGTGGCTAAGGAAACCGGCAGGGGAGCTGCGTTGTCTGAGCAGAGAGGAAGAAGAAGGAGAGGGTGCAGGATAAGATCCATGGGGATGATGCGGAGGGGGTGGAGGAGCAGCCGACGATTTAGGCTCTCGTGGATCGTTGGACGAGCTGGCTTTACAAGTCGACTCCGATGTTAGAGACGAGGAGTCGGCGGCGGAGTAGTAGGGGCAGACGAGGTTAACATCAGCTCCGATGACAGAATCGACGGCGTTGGTGAGGAAGGAACCGGGAGCTGAACCGTAACGGGTCAGACCGGATTGGCCGGTGGGTTTTTGAGAGGAAGACGATGGATACATGACTTTGGTTAGCTGAAGAAAGTGGATGAATTACTAATGGAAAATTTAGAAGCTAAAAACTAAAAAAAGTAAAGGTTTTTATTTTCAAAGCTGGATGAAAAAGGAGGAATGCTTGATGGGGAAAATGTGCTATGAGGTTTTGCTTCCATCACACGTTGGTGATTTTTTTTGTTACGTTACCAATGGTTGCCTTTGTTTTATAATATTGTTATATATCCATCTCAGCTGGCATAATTCACGTGCTGGCTTTTTTATACTTTACCTTTTTTGACGATAATTGAGGGAAATTTGGGTAAATTATATATTTCAGTTGGTGTATTATGAGTTAGTCTACCATTGAATTATGTCATTTGAAATGTTACATTGAACATTCTATTTATTGATTACTAAGAATCATGTAACTTATATTTTCTATTTAATATAATAGGGCAGTTTATACTCTATCATATACAAATCTTTTTTCATTGCTTGTAAAACATCATATAACTTATACAAAAACTATGTTATCATTTCAATAAAATCAAGTAAATAAAATTCTTAAAAGTCTATTAAAATACATTTAAAAACATATAAATGCACTCACATGGGCCATTTATTAGCTTGCCTCGCTAAGCTTTATTCGATCCTTTCTTTCATAGTACCTCGAACCCTCTTTTGATTCGGATCAAACTTCATTAATCACATGAATGTAAACAACAAATTGTTAGATTCAAATCTAACAATGTCTCAAACATGCTATCAAATCTAATCATTCCAATATACAGAATTTCCAAAATTTCCTTCCTTTCTTGAATTGTTCGAAAACTCATTATGGTCCTTAGTGACCAATTTGAACTTCCATTAACCCCTTTCAAGCTTACTAATTAATCTTACATACAAAATATATCAATTCTCATTTTCTGGCAGATTGCACTACCTTAAAAGAAATATTTCTATAAAATAATTTACAACTCGGAATTCGACTCCGTTTGTTCTGAAACAAACTAGATTCAATAAGCTTTTCACCCATATAAATTAATAGTCCGAGTTCAACTTGTACGATTTATGGCGAATTTTCAAAGTCAATTACAGAGCTGGAATTCGGAAGACTGGTGCTCTGTTTTCTGACCTATCGTCACTTAAAAATTCATATCTTTTGACTCAGAACTCGAAATCAGTTTTCGTTTGTTGGCAACGAAACTAGATGAACAAATCTTTACATTGGTATAAAATTCACCATCTAGCCATTTTTGTAGAATTTATGGTGAATTTTCGAACTTACTGCCATAATCCAGTTTCTACACCAATTGCTTGCTTTAAACCACCAACTCATCACCTTCTTCACCAAATAATTATTCAAAATAATTCTCCCTTATTTTTCATTCTTTGACAAAATAGTCACTAAAATGCAAAGATAAGGATTCAAGCTTCTTAACTTTGCAAATTAGTCCTCAATTCAACATTACTACCTTAACTCCATAATTACAACTAAAAATCAGATTTAGCCCCCATACAAAACTTCATTTTTGATTTGGTCACTTAACTTTGACAATTTGTCAAAATGGTCACTAATTCGATTCAACATCAATTTAACATTCTAACTTCAATTTCATGTCTCTAACATCATTAATAACATAAATACACACCAGAATCATAAAAATCAGATTTGGTCCTCTAACTTTTAAACTTGCCAAAATGGTCCCTATACCTTTAACTTAGGGTTTTGCTTCCAAATAACAATTCAAGCTTACTAGATCATTAATTCAACATTACAAACCCTAAATTAAACTTGAATCCATAAAACCTAATCATCTTCATAAAAATCAAAACATGTAGAACTTAAATCCCAACTCAATATCATGATTTTAACATCATACTAACTTGATTTCAACTTGAATTCAATCATGGAATCATAAAATCTCAAAAGCCCCAATTGATCCATAAACCCTAATTTCTTTCTCATATAAATTCTCATCAATCAAGCATGAATTCCATGAATTATTGATATCAAAAAATAGAGCTTGAAGAGTAGAACAACTTTGCAGTTGAAGAGATTACCTGAAAATCGAATTTTGGGGCTTGAATCGAGCTTAGAAATTTTTTTCTCTTTCTTTCCCTAGCTCTCATGTTTTTGGCTGGAAAATTCACCATTATTTTACACATATAACTATTAAATGAATATTAAATTCTTTTAATAGTAAAATTAGAATTTTACCCTTTTTATCCAATGGTTGAGATAGATTTTATCATCAATCAAGGGCCAAGATTTAATCTTGCATTTCCAAAATTGCCCTTATAACTTTTTAAATATTTCAAAATTGCCATTGGAGCCAAATGACCAATTTGCCCTCCAACTAGTTTTTATTTACTAGTTTGCCGTTCTTGTAAAAATTCTACTAAGTTTAGCTGGAATCCAACCAACTGTAATAAAATATTCATAAAATAGTATTTTATGACTTTTAAATGGATTTTGAATCAACCTCTGAAATTTCAGTTCGATCTAATTTCCTGATATTCATAAAATACTTCTACTGTGATTTTACCTTTTTCGAGCTGTCAGATTTATTCCAATAATTCTATATTTCCATATTCGGGAAATCCACAATATCATCTCATAAAATTTTTCTTTCCTAAGATCTTAGACTAAATTTTCTTAACTCATTCTATTTTCCCGATACTTATCGAAAATCTTCATAGAATAAAATTTCTCTTAGAATTCCTTTATCGATAATCCATACGAATATTCTCTACTCTTACTGAGTCCACAATATCGATCAAAAACACTTGTATGGGACCTTCCCGGAGGTCACCCATCCTAATATTACCCTGGCATGAGCACGCTTAACAATTTTATTCGATCAAAATTCGGTACCTTTTACTACATCTTAATTCTTAAAACCGACATCAAGGTACTTATTTCGATCCGATTCACTCTTATACTGAATAAAATTACTTATTGGGAAATTTACACTTTAATCCCCAAACTTTTCCAAATTTATACTTTAACCCCAAAACTTTCAAAATTTACATTTTGGTCACTAGCCAATAATTTGGGATATTACAGATCTATTCCAAAAAATCTATATTTCCATAATGTACCTCATGTCATCATCCTTCATCCAATGGCCTAGATTTAATCTTGAGTTAGTAGTTACAAAGTTTGCCCTTATAATTTTCCAAAATTACGATCTTGCCATTTTTCATCCAACGGCTCATATTCAACATGGAAAATCAACTTAAATCCAAGGGTTCACATTCTTCCAACACGAAGAAAATATCTTAGACATGTACAATGACATAATTAACCTTGCCTTATCATCCTTCAAAATATCCTGGATATTCGATTCGATCCGATTATCCGAATATTTTTCTGAACTTTATCGCTTTATAGCCATTAATACAAACTCCATACGAAAAATCTGAGTAACACGGAAACATCATTCTTGGGGGTAAACTATTCATTTTCGGGATTAAACTACACAACTTTTGAAAATTACACTTTGGTCCCTAAACTTTTCCAAAGTTTATACTTTAGACATAAAACTTCCAAAATTTACATTTTGGTCACTAGCAAAAAAATTAGGATATTACAAGTCTGAGTGTGGAAAGTTGTACTGAAATGCAACTTAGTGTCCAAGGTCTCATGTATCTTCTTCCACAACCTTGCCATGAAATGCAGATCTCTATCCGATATGATCAATGATGGCACTCCATGCAACCTTACTATCTCTCGGATGTACAATTGTGCCAACCTCTCAAGTGTAAAATCCATACGCACGGACAAGAAATGAGCAGACTAGGTCAAACGATCCACTATCACCCAAATAGCATCATGCTTTTTTTGTCAACGTCAAACCTGTCACAAAACCCATGGTCACACGATCCCACTTCTATTGTAAAATCTGGATGGGCTGAAGCAAGCTTGAAAGAACCTGTTGCTCGACCTTAATTTGCTGACAAGCTAAGCATCTTGTCACAAACTTGGACACATATCTTTTCATACTAGGCCACCAATAAAAAGGACGAAGGTCTTGATACATTTTGCTGCTGCCCGAATGCATGATAAATAGACTCTGATGCGCCTCTCGCGGGATACGGTCTCGTAAATCCTCTAAGGCTATGACACTTAACCGGTCTTTGAAATACAAGACCCCACCGTCTCGCACTTCAAAATCAGATACCTGACCTCTCTAAACCATTTCAATCTTTGCTACCAATTGTTCGTCTAATACTTGCGTCATCTTGATCTCTTGCACTAGGGTATGCTCTACCCGAAGCTCGGCTAATAACCCACCATCTTCGTTTATCCTCAAATGGGCAAACATCGCCCTCAAATCTGACATAGACTTCTAGCTCAAAGCATCAGCCACCACATTCGCTTTACCGGGATGATACTCGATGATGTAATCGTAGTTCTTTAACAACTCAATCTATCGTCTTTGTCTCAAATTTAGCTATTTCTGGGTGAGCAGATACTTTAAACTCTTATGGTCGGTATAGATGTAGCACTTTTCTCCATATAGATAATGTCTCTAAATCTTCAACGCGAAGATAAACGCAGCGAGCTCCAAATCATGGGTAGGGTAGTTTCGTTCATGAGGCTTAAGCTGTCTTGAGGCATAAGCAACCACCTTACATTCTTGCATAAGGACTCAACCAAGCCCATTCAACAAAGTGTCACTAAACACAACATAACATTTTCCCAATTTGGGTTGCGTTAACACCAGGGCCTCCGTAAGATAAGCCTTCAACTTCTCAAAGCTTTATTGTCTTTCCTCATTCCACTCAAATGGGACTCTTTTTTACAACAACTTGGTTATAGGTGCTGCTATGATGGAAAAACCTTTACCAAAATAGTGATAATATCCGGCAAACCCAAGAAAACTATGGACTTTCACGATTTTTCTAGACGGTTTCCACTCTACCACTGCTTGGATTTTATATAGATCGACTTAGTTCCCATATGGTACAATAATGTGACCCAAAAGTGCTACTTTGGAAAGCCTAAACTCACATTTACTGAACTTGGCGAAAAGATGCCTTTTCCTCAAGGTCTAAAGAACAACACAAAGATGATAATCATGCTCTTCCTCCAAGCTTTATTAAACCAAGATATCATCAATGAAAACCACCATGAACTGATCTAGGTAAGGCTAAAAGATCCAGTTCATCAAATCGATAAAGGTTGCAGGTGCATCGGTAAGCCCAAAGGGCATTACCAAGAACTCATAATGTCCATACCGCGTCCTGAAAGTAGTTTTTCGAAAATCCTCTTCTACTACCTTAAATTGGTAATAACCTGACCTCAAACCGATCTTTGAAAATACACGGGCACCTCTCAATTGATCAAACAGGTCATCTATCCTTGGTAGGGGATAATGGTTCTTCACCATTACCTTGTTGAGTTGACAGTCTTATGTTTAACAAAAAAGACCGGTGTACCCTAGGGTAAGATGCTTGGTCGAATGAAACCACTTTCTAACAACTCTTGAATCTAATTCTTTAACTCACTAAACTCTGTCGGTGCCATGCAATACTGAGCAATAGACACTAGTACCATGTCGGGCATTACATTTATCTGAAACTATAACCCACAATTTGGAGGAAGTCTGGGTAACTCTTTTGGAAACACATCAACAAACTCTCTAACAGTACAAAGACTCTAAAGCGTAGAACTCTCAACACTTGTGTCAACCACGCGAGCCAAGAAGGGCTCGCAACCTTGCTGGATCATCCTTTGTACCGCTAAAGCCAATACTACCTTAGAAAGACATGGATTCCTCTCACCCTTCACTGCTAACTTCTCCTCATCTAAACCATGAAGCTTAAGGCTATTTGTCCTACAACCCAAACTCACGTCATGCTCAAACAACCAATCCATTCCTAAGATAGCATCAAACTCTTAGAACGGTAACACCATCAAATTAGCCGAAAAGATTGAACCCTAAACCTTAATTGAACACATTCGATACACCTTGTCTACTAACACATCATACCTTAAAAAACTATTCACATGGACCCATATCTCAAGATCTTCGGCAGGAATACCCCACTGCTGAGATATTCCACTACGGATATAGGAATGGGTAGAGCAACTATAGAAATTGAAAACAAGGTAAACATACCTGAGATAACATAGGTAGCCTAACAGTCCTCTTGAGCTTTAACTGTATACTGTCTCGCTGGTGCCCTAGTGATAGACTGGATTGTACCCTCACTTTGATGTCCCGATATAACACCCTCGATCCGGATGTCACATTTGGGCCTCAAGCCTGAAACACAACCATAAAATTTTGGCCTAATTTAGCCCAATCCACAATAAATTTCCAAAACCCATTTTATTTCAATCTAATAAAGTATAAATAATATTTAAAACATATACAATGGAGCTACTTTTAAAAATCACAATATAAAACATTTAACTCTATCGTTTTAGAAATACAAATACAGGTTACAATGTACAATAGGTTCCTATGAATACATAGCTCAAAGACCTAAGTGTTGTACTCTAGAGAGACGAGGAGCTAGAATCCTTCGCTGATGGTGCTCCTCCAAGTAACATGTCAAATCTACTAACGGAAACAACAATTTCGAACGCTGAGCTAACAAAGCTTAGTGGCTACACAACCACTCAACCATGCTTCATGCAAATCATAAATAAGAACGATGCTACAAGATCTGATATTATGGAAAGATAACAATATCGCTACCACTAGTCGCCTAAACACATACCTCAACAAAGCAATCATCAATCATGGAACACAAGGCCTAACCAAGCCCGAGATCCCAATAGATCACCTAGGCAATAACAACATCAACAACAACTCTAGAGTTAGGCTGGGTCATGTAGCATCAGATCATACATCCTGGGTGAGGTCGGGTCACGTAGCATCAGATCATACACCCTGCTCAGAATCCTTCATCAAGCATTTACACTCTGGGTGAGATCGGGTCACCTAGCATCAGAACATATACCTATACTCGAAATGCTTTTTCGAGTATCTTCGAATAAGGCCCAAGTCACATAGTATCGGTAACCTCTATTCAGTATCTCAAACTATAGTGTTGCAATACTCTTCACTGGGTATCTAGATCCCATCAATCAAGTGCCCACACGGCACGATACATCAACATATAACCTAACCAATGCCTATCCAGCATACAAGCAACGCGATCCTAAGGATCCTATATTATTGCTAAGCGACAACACACCAATATTTCACATTACTGAGTTGTTAGTACATTATGGAGAAGTATTCATTTAAACCTATTATTTGACTCATTAATCCACATTGTCTTATTACTCAAGGCAACTCAACTGTATAGGTATCCCTTGAGCGCACAGTAAGGATCCTAATTACCACGTAACATTATTTGATTCACCCAGGCTCCTTATAGGGTACTAACACAAGTAACTTATCCAATATTTACCAAGTTATTAGCCATTTATTTTACATACGAGGTTTAAATCTTAGTTTCTTAGTTTTACAATTCATTTTATACCTTGGGAGACCCATTAGGCCTTTTATCTCGAATTATAGAACCCTCGAACGCAAACTCAATTTTCTATGGTAGATTGCTCTGTGAGTACCGATACTCCTATATGTGTATTGGTACTCCTCCACGAGTACCGATACTCAATTTAGGTTTAAAAGAAATGGGTCCCCAAGACATACCAATACGCTCACCCCCGTATTGATACTCATTATCAGTACGTGAACCACCCCGAACCGATCCCCACCCGTACTGATTCTCCTACCCTTGCGTATCGATACACGAAATCCTTTCTCAGGCAATAGAATAGTAATACCGATACGCCCTCTAGTGTACCAGTACGTGAAAACATTACTGGAATTTCATTCATAATAGGGGTACCGATACTCAGAAAGCTGTACCGGTACACCCTTCATATTTCGACTCTTTATATAGAGAAAGGTACCGGTACTAAACCATTTGTACTAATATGCGAACCCTAATTTATAGGTTTAGGGTTCGAATTTATCATCTTTAACCCCCCAAACTAACTTGGTAACCCCCAAAACTCAACCTACAACTTATGGAAGGTGTTTAGGGTCAGTTTCTATCAATTTTAAGCCTTATTAACATCAATTTCGCAATTTGCCATTAAAGAGCAACCAAGGTTCAATCTCAACCAAAAACACCATAAACATGCAACAAGATCTATTTTCATGATTTCCAGGAAGCTATAGGAGTCATTAGTGTACTAACCTTGGATTAAAGCTGATGAAGAAGCCTTCAAAGACCCATTCTCGTTCATCCATACTAGCCCCTACCAAAGCCTCAACCTCTACCATTTAACTCATCTTTACCTTGGTTTGTAGATCCTTTGCTGCTAAACAAACTTCCCTCAATCGCCAAAAAATGATTCTCACTCAAAGATTACACCTAGAACCTCAAACTTGGGTAAGAAGATAAAGACGAGAAAGAGGGATAAACAAGGGGACAAGGGTGACTTCACACTCTACTTTTTCTGCAGAATATAAATGAATCCACCCTCTTTGTCTTCCATCAAGAAATTACTCATTTGTTCCTTTTTATTTTCACTCTAGCCCATTAACAAACCAACAAAACAAGCCCAAAAACTTTCCTCAAGCCCAACAAGGCTCCTAATATCCCAACAACAAGGCCCACGCACGGATCCCGCGCTTTCGATTAACTTGACTTTCGAATTCTAAAATCTGGGTCGTTACAACACTCCTCTCTTTAAAGAAAATTTTTTCCTCAGAATTTAAACAAGAGAATGTTATGCAACTGCTGAAGATCCCACTATCCTCTCAACCACAGATGCCACGCGGCCCTAGGGTCTCTCCACAAAACTTTTCTAGCCAACACTCTTAACATAAATTCTCAACTCTATACACGACTTCTCGACGATTCATTCTCAACGTCCAGAACAGCACTCACATCGAACTGAGAAGCTAATCAACAAAGGATAACTTCAATAGTGTTGTCAAACATCAACCCGTTGAACTCATTTTGGGTGACTCACATCTCGGTTATCAACTTCTTTTGTGTCCAAAACACGATATTTCTTTAAAGGTACACTTTACGGGCACTTATTTGTCTATTAACAACATCATGACCCACATGTTCAAGAACAAGCAAAATCTTTCAATCAAGCTCTACCGCCAATCAATCTTAAAATTATAACCTTTTCTCTCGACTTGGTCAACTAAGACAAAGCTTAACACATCATTAACTTGAACCCATTACAAAATAAACAGATACAAATTCACAATCAAGCGATTCCACTAGCCAAGCCACTTTAGTTCTGAAGGAAAATTGTTACCACTAACAAGCTCTACTAGGGATCAAACCCACCAAACTATCCTCAAAGGTCTGAACACCCTCTTCCACTCTAACCACCTAATTCTAACTAACAATTAAGCGAAACTTTAGCAAGTCCTCAAGGATTTCCTAATGGTTCTTCCAACATAACTTGTTACAGCACAAGAATCCAATTCCACACAACTTTAGCAAAAAACCCATATTTCTACTAAGTTATTTAGACGATCTTCACACTGTTACCATGCATGTAAACAATCCATCTCAAACCCAAAAAACAACCCTCAATTCATCGAACTTAAGATTATCTCAATGCATTTGTAAGTCCAAATCACCCCTTGACTTGTCCTTAGAGTCCAAACATCGTATCGAACCTCAAATAATATCACTAATTCTCTTTAATATTTAACTTACGAGACCCAATTTCTGAACGATCTTAAGGAAATCTCAAAACTCTTCAATATTAACAAGGTCATCAGCCCTGAGAAACGAGTATCGGTTCTTCACCGTTATACATCGACCTACAATAATCAACACCATTACATCTTGCTATACCAACACAAGCACGTCCCAAGTTGAACCCCTTGGCGACATCGCCTGCATCCACTCATCTACCAAGGAGTCCTTGCACTAAAAGTTCAGTCTGTATCGCACCATAGAGTGAGGGACACAAACACCAAACTCAACGTTATCTCTATCACAGGTTCTAATCTACGATCAAGAGGTAAGCCCACTCATTCTTCAAAGATCACTCCATCAAGCTCTTAACCATTTGCAACTCTAAAGCTTTGGACTCTCAACCCTCATATCCAATGTGGGCTAAGAACGTCTTGCAACCCACAAGACCCTCTTAAACAACCATCACAAGAAAACAACCTTTGTGCTAAAGCGACAATGGTTCTTTGCTTCCATTTCCAACAACCTGGTTCACCTTAAACCTAAAACTTCGAGGCTCTTACTCGAAAACCAAGGCATACCTCAAAATCATATGCTCAACCTTCTCCAAGGGTAACATCTACCAGCTATAGAGAGTAAATCTAACAAGTCCACGAGGACTATTACTCTTAATCCTCACTTACTACCCACGGTAAGAACATTACTTACAAAGACTTACAAAACTGATAAATTAATCAATCCAACAGACCACAACACTTATCCAACAAGAGCTAAAATTATTACGTGAATGGGAGATCAAATTCCATTAATGTAACAACTAAAACCAAAACAAACACATGTACTTGATATATCATCGGTGGCAAAGATATCTTCTCTAGCTTGAACAGAAGACTGCCTAGCAATAGCTAGATCATCGACTGTAACGGTGAATCTCATAGGACCTCTACCCTGATACCCTAACGACGCTCTAGCACCGCCTCTCGAAGAACTCTGACCCTGTCAGAAAGAGGCCAACCTCTAAGACTGAACTGGTGTACCAACATCCATAACTAGGCAGTCTTTCACCATAAGACCTGATGTCTAGCACCTAAAACAATTCCTTCAAGCAAGAGGCATACCCCAAGGTGACATCGACCGCAAAACTCACAAACTGGTGGAAGAGACACTCCAGCCAAACCATCAATGCTCCCCTGCTAGAGTAGAAATCGAGAAGCCCTTACGAACCTTCAATCTAGATCTTCAACCATCTTTCAATAGCCGAATCTAAAACAAATATCTTTGATTCCCCTCAAAGCACAAAATCCTTTAACAGAGCCTGATAAAAACCATGATGTCTTAGGTCCCCACAACATGGCCTATAGAATCCTTAAACTAACTTAATATTGGCTCTAAAGTTATTCGAGTGCCTTTGTACTATTGACTAACTCAGAAAATATCCTAAGTAAACTCGCTGTCACGTGCATCAATATGTCAGCCTTGAATCCAAGTCTAAACCTCTTACACCTTAACTCATCGGTGGTAACAACTCTGGGGCATAACGGCTCTACCGTAGAAAAATCTTATTCATACTCAAACACCATCTTGTCACCCTAAACTAGGTGCAAGAACCGATTCCTTATTTCACCTAAGCGAGCCTCTGGTGTACTTCCCTTTTGAACTCATCAAAGAAGTTATCCCCTATCGGGAGTGCAATCTGTAGTCTAAACTCAACGGTCTTCCACTACTCATATTCATTGCTTTTGAGAAGGGAGACAATGCAATCGAGATCACTTTAAAACCACTTCACATCTACCTCAGAACCCTTTAAATACCTTTCAACCACTGATCCGCTTGATCTCGTCTTCATTTCTAGACCTTTCAATATTATTTGGTCCATAAAAATGATGCTTCTCTCATTTGAGAGACATGGCTCTCTTTACAACTTTTGTGGTCGTATCTCGTGCCACCTGACTCAAACTAGTCTGAGCCGCATTAAGAATATGGTAGTTCATCTTTCTCAACCAAGGGTTTGGTTGTCTATGAACCTTGAAGCTTCTAACACAACGCTTGACATCTCAAGCTAGCTCGTCTGAACAAATAATTGATGGCCAAGATTATATCAATTTATTAAAATGACAACTCTATGAATCTGTCAACCACGTATCCTCAAGCCTTACTTGAGTATTACCTTGCGCAAATCCAACGATGTCCCTTCAGCTACTAGTATATGCAATTCATAACAAGCGTACACTACTCGAACCTCCAAGCATTCAACTTACAAGGAGCACACTTGGGACCTCATAGTCATCAAGTACCTCCCAACATTAAACGGAAATACATATTTTTCAGGTGTGTTACATCCCTATTATATAGTACCTTACCATCATGGATCACTTACTATGGATGAATGAACCCCAATTGACACTCTACCACTAGTCGATCAAAAGCAAGTCCTCCTTAATCCATACAATAAAGGTCGTCCACCAATACCTGAAGCCTTACCACTAAAAATTCTCGTGATGAAGTCAAAGGCTTCGTGGTAGCTTAGGTCAAAAAACCACTATTGTCTCTCGAGTGATGAAAGGAGAACATACTCTCAACTCTTGCATCCTTTCATGTTCCAAGATTAACATCTGGGATAGCCTTGATCTCATAATCTTTCTCTATGAATTCAGCCATCAACACGACCCTCACAACTGTGATTGAAACTATCTCAACGTTACACCCAACGACACGCATGAACACAAGGCAAACCATCCAGATTTCAGTCTTGAAAAAGTACAACTTAGACAAAAGGGCTCGTATTCACTAGACACATATCCACAACTCTTAACCACCTTGGGGTTTTCCTAGAATCGGCTAAACCTAGGCTCTGATACCACTAAATGTAGTACCTTCGATCCGGATATCACATTTGAGCCTCAGCCTAAAACCTAACCATAAAATTTTAGCTTAGTTTAGCCCAATCCACAATAGAATTCCAAAAACCATTTTATTTCAAATCAATAAAGTATAAATAATATTTGAAACATATACGATGAAGCTCTTTTTAAAAATCACATTATAAAATATTTGACTCTATCATTTTAGAAATATAAATACAAGTTACAATGTACAATAGGTTCCTAGGAAAATAGCCCAAAGACTTAAGTGTTTTACTCTAGAGAGACGAGGTACTAGAATCCTTCTCTAATGGTGCTCTTCTAAGCAATATGTCAAACCTACTAACCTGCAAATGGAAACAACAATTTCTGAATACTGAGCTAACGAAGCTCAGTGGATACACAACCACTCAGCCATGCTTCATGCAAATCATAAATAAGAATGATGCTACAAGATATGATATCATGACAAGATAACAATGGCGTTACCACTAGTCACCTAAACATATGCCTCAACAAAGCAATCATCAATCATGGCACACAAGGCCCAACCAAGCCCGATATCTCAACAGATCACCTAGGCAATAACAACATCTAAAACAACTCTAGAGTGAGGCCGGGTCAAGTAGCATCAGAACATACACTTCGGGTAAGGTCGGGTCAATTAGTATTGGATCATACACCCTGGGTGAGGTCGGGTCACGTAGCATCGGATCATATACCCTACTTAGAATCCTCTATCGAGCATCTACATTCTGGGTAAGGCTAGGTCACCTAGTATCAGAACATACACCCATACTTAGAATGGTCCCTTGAGTATCTTCGAATGAGGCCTGGGTCACATAGCATTAGTAACCTCCATTCGGTATCTCAAACTATAGTGTTGCAATACTCTTCACAGGGTATCTAGATCCCATCAATCAAGTGCCCACATAGCAGGATACATCAACATATAACCTAACCAATGCCTATCCAGCATACAAGCAACGCGATCCTAAGGATCCCATATTATTGCTAAGCGACAGCACATCAATATTTCACATTACTGAGTTGTTAGTACATTATTGAGAAGTATTCGTTTAATCCCATTATTTGACTCATTAATCCACACCGTCTTATTACTCAAGGCAACTCAACTGTATAGGCGTCCCTTGAGCGCACAACAAGGATATTAATTACCATGTAACATTATTTGATTCACCCAGGCTCCCTATAGGGTACTAACACAAGCAACGCATCCAATATTTACCAAGTTATTAGCCATTTATTTCATATACGGGGTTTAAATCTTAGTTTCTTAGTTTTACAATTCATTTTATACCTTGGGAGACCCATTAGGACTTTTATCTCGAATTATAGAACCCCCAAACGCAAACTTAATTTTCTCAGGCAGATTGCTCTACGAGTATCGATACTCTTATATAGGTATCAATATGTCTATCTAGGTACCGGTACTCATCCACGAGTACCGATACTCAATTTAGGTTTGAAAGAAATAGGTTCTCAAGCTGTACCAATATGCTTACCCCCGTATCGGTACTCAGTATCGGTACATGAACCACACCGTACCGATCCCTACCCGTACTGGTACTCCTACCCTTGTGTATACACAAAAACCTTCCTCAAGCAATAGAAAAGTAGTACTGATACGCTCCCTAGCATACCAGTATACGAAATGTTACTGGAATTTTATTCATAATATGAGTACCGATATTCTAGAAGTTATACCGGTACGCCATTCATGTTTTGACTCTTTACATAGAGAGGGGTACCGGTACCGAACCACCTATACCGGTACGTGAACCTTGCTTTCATGGTTTAAGGTTTGAATTTTTCATCTTTAACCCCCAAATCAACTTGGTAGCCCCCAAAACTCAACTTACAACTTATGGAAGGTGTTTAGGGTCAGTTTCTATCAATTTTAAGCCTTATTAACATCAATTTCATAATTTTCCATTAAAGAGCAACCAAGGTTCAATCTCAACCAAAAACACCATAAACATGCAACAAGATCAATTTTCATGATTTCCATGAAGCTATAGGAGTTAGTAGTGTACTAACCTTGGATTAAAGCTGATGAAGAAAACTTCAAAGACCCATTATCGTTCATCCTCACTAACCCCCACCAAAACCTCAACCTCTACCATTTTAACTCATCTTTACCTTGGTTTGTAGATCATTTGTTGCTAAACAAACTTCCCTCAATCGCCAAAATGTGTTTCTCACTCAAACACTCAAAGATTACACCTTGAACCTTAAGCTTAGGTAAGAATATGAAGATGAGAAAGAGGGAGAAATAAGGGGACAAGGGTGACTTCACCCTCTGCTTTTTCGCAAAACATAAATGAATCCCCCCTCTTTGTTTTCTATCGAGAAATTACTCATTTGTCCCTTTTATTTTCACTCTAGCCCATTAACAAACCAACAACACAAGCTTAAAGCTTTCCTCAAGCCCAACAAGGCTCACGCACGGAGCCCGCGCTCCCGATTTACTCGACTCTCGAATTCTAAAATATCAACAAGTGGCTCGCTCCTTCTCTAGAAAAGTCCTGACCCCTCTGAGTTGGAGAAGAGGTTATTTGAGTCTAAACTGGGGTGGTGTCAGTAGTTATCGGACAATCCCTCATAAAATGATCAGTGACCCACAACCATAGCAAACTTTGGATATCCCCCAACACTCGCCCCTATGCTTACACCCATACTGTTCACAAACTGGTGTGTTCTTTTGTGAACTCTCAAAGCTCATCATGGAAAAAGATGAAGGCCTCTTACGGTCAGCTGATTTTAACCTACGGTTTGATCTTGAATTCTAGTTCGAAGCTCATCTACCTTGGTTCCAACATTTCTTATTCCTTCTAGAGTAAGACTGTGAGTTGTTGGAGAAGTTTTAAGTTCTCCCACTCGAGCTTTCTTGCCCACAAGACGGGCCATATGTCAAACCATGCACTTGCTCAAGCGACTTAGCACTAGCAGTCAACTCTGAAAACACTTTCGGTGAGGCAGCAGTCAAATAAGTCTGAATTTATTTCCTCAAACCTTTCAAAAACTTCTTACACCTTATCTTCTCGGTGGCAACCAAATCAGGGGAATACCTACTCAACTATAGGAATTCTTATTCATATTTAAAGACTGACTGATTTCCTTGGACCAAATGGTTGAACCGATCCCTCAAACTATTAATGCGGGTCTCTCCTACAAACTTCTTCTCAAACTCATCCAAGAAGTCATACTACGTATGTTGGTTAGGATATTAATCCAACTCTACGTCTCCCACCATTCTCGAGCATTCTCCTTTAATAGAGAAAGAATACATGTCAACTTGTGCTTATATCTCAACCTCATCTGACGCATGATCTAACGTGTGTCCCTTAACTACTGATCAACCTTAACCGGGTTGTCTTGTCCTGGCCCAAGAAAATTTGTAGCATCATGGTGGCGCACCCTCTTAATAGGTGCCTCACGAGGGGTAGCCAAAGGCCTCGGTATGACCCTCACAATCTAGTGAAGGACCTGACACAAATAAGAGAAATAATTAGCCCCCTGACCCCTATCATCCTCTGACATCTCCTTCGCACTGGGGATGTAATCCCCATCATAGCTTCATTCTCGAGAGCCCCAATTCTCCCATCGCGCTCGTGCCCTCCTTGGCATGACATTTTTTTGCACAAGCAAACAAATAAGGTTACACCATCAAATATTTAGCTTAAACAAGTAAAACTTAGACTTATGGGCAACATATTCGCTAGACACCTATACAATACTCTCTAGACAACCCTAGGGCTTCCTAGAACCGACTAAACCTAGGCTCTAATACCACTAAATGTAACACTCTCGACCCGAATGTCATATTTGGGCCCCAAGCCCAAAACCAAAATCGTACAATAGCGTAACTAGATTTAGCCCAAATCATATATTATTCATTTAAGCCATTAAGTTTGAAACATTTCAAAATAGAAAGATAGTTAAAATGTTATATGGGGAGCTCTATTTCAAAATAGAAAGATAGTTAAAATAGAAAGATAGTTAAAATGTTATATGGGGAGCTCTATTTAAAATTACATAGCTAAAGTATTCGACACTTAATTTGAAATCCAAAATAAGAGTTACAATACAATATGGGGTCCTATGAATACATAGCCCAAATAAATCTAAGTACTACACTTGGACACAAGTTGATGCCAAAGTCCTACTCAGATGGTGCTCCAACGATGCACGCCAACCTACTAACCTATGAATGAAAACAACAATTTTGAACGCTGAACTAACGAAGCTCAGTGGATATACTTCCACTCAACCATGCTTCATGCAAATCATAAATAAGAGTATGCAGTTAAAGATGATAATATGACAATCTTAACATATCAATCTGGTGCTATCTCTAGCCGTCCCAACATATATCAACAATAAAAGGTAAATAGTCTCACATAGTAACCATATGCATAATATCAATACACCTGGAGTGAGGCCCGATTCCATTAAGCGTTGGGTACACACACACTCTAAGTGAGGCCTGGTTCCACTAAGCATCAGGTACGCACACTAATGCTTGGAATCTATCATCGAGCTTTCGAATAAGTCTCGGTCCTAATAAGCCTCGAGTTTATACATTCAAAATCTTGACCATGATGTTATAACACTCTATATCCTCATGGGTATCCAGAACCCCATCAAATAAGGTGATAAAACCATAATAATGCCCTTACGTGACATGCATTCATTATTCGATCCACCAAGGATCTTCAGTCATACAACACAACAAGTCACCCAATGTTTTAATTAAGTTATTACCCATTAAGCTCGTAAGTGATGCTTAACACTCAGTTTCTCAATTTTACTATTTATTTTACCACTTTAGAAACCCATTAGGCTTTAGTCCTCAAATTATAGGTCCCTCGAACTCAAATCTTTTTTTTGGCAAATTGCCTAGTGAGTATCAATACCTATAAACGAGTATCGATATGTTCTAAGGGGTACCAATATCAACCTAAGAGTATCAATACTTGGCTTGTACTCAGAAGAGGGTTTAACTTAAGCCTCATACTGATACACGGGAGCTACGTACCGATACCCTAGGTGTACCGATACGTACCCGAGCGTATTGGTACCAATTTTGGCTACTGGAATTTGATGAAACAAGGGGGTATCGATACCCTCTTTAGGCGTATCGATACGCCTTTACAATTTACTTGGTTTCAGCCATTTTTAACACTGGGTATCGATACGTATTCAACCCGTATCGATACCCAAACTCATAATTTAATTTCAGGACTTCAAAAATCCTTTCCCCAGCCCCCAAAACCCAAAAGCAAGACCCAAATTGAACCAACACATTATGGGAAGTGATTTAGGTGGTTTCCTACCATTTTAAGCCATGTTATCATCAAACTTAAGATTTACCATTTTAGAGGTTTCAATGTAATATTCCAACCCAGATGCCACAATTGGGCCTTAAGCCCAAAATCCATTCTATAAAAATTTTCCAATTTAGTTTAGCCCAATAAAATATGTACAAGAACATTTAAATCAAATAATTGAAAAATGAACTAATTAGTTAAAATTATTACATGAGAGCTATATTAAAATCAAAATATTTGACTTGACCAATACATTTTACAAAATACGCGGTGCGGACCCAACTCGTAAGGTCCTATGAATACATAACCCACTAAATATTGGTGACGTACTCTGGCAACCTCCGCTTACTGGAATCCATACTGACAGTGCTCTTTGGTCTTGCGATCCCACGATCAACCTACGCACGAAAAAAATAATTATGAGCGCTGAGCTTACAAAGCTTAGTGGTACACATCAACCCTACTATAATTCATGCTAATCATAAACATAAGCATACAAACTAGTAAGAGCAATAAGGATAGATAATTAAACGTGTGGCCCTACCACTAGTCGTCTAAAAACATTCTCTCATTAAAAATCATCATAAAAATTGTGGCGCTACCTCTAGTTGCCTAAACATATGGCTAAAATCATACAAACTACCACACATGGCATACTAGGTGTAACCCTCTCGACTCGGCCTAGTCGCAAGACCGAACCGAGCGAGCTACATTAGGTTTACCGAAGTAAACCAAAAAGAAGAAACATGAAACACGTCCATTTTTTTCTTTTATCTTGTCTAGATACACAATTATTATCCTACATGTATATACTGACCGCAGGTGAAAACTCAACTCAATCGGGCATCGATTCGACATGCAATTGATCGTGATTGGACTTAGTGACCAAATTACAATTTCAGAAAACTGCAGGGACTTAGCTCACTTTTATATTACCAACCTTTAATTATGCAGGTTTCATGCTCACATATTAAAACTCAAGTCAAAGAGATAATCCAAATTCATTTAATTACATCCACAACCTCTAGGGACTAAAATGTAAGAAAACAAAACTTCAGAAGTTTCCAAAATAACCAAATTAACTACCACTGTACCGGTACGGACAAGGGTGTTCCGATACGCCTATATTATTTTAAAACCCCAGAATTCCAGTAGCTAAAACCCATTCCGATACGCCCCCACATATCGAAATGCCCTTCATGAAAACACTGTACCGTATCGAAACGCCTCCCTGAGTATCGAAACACTGGCCACATTTGCCTAGACCCGTACCAAAATAGTTGCCCGTGTACCGATATGCTAAGCCTAGAATGGCTTACTCGTACCAAAACAGGGACACCCGTACTGGTACGCCTGGACTTGAAATGTCTATTTTTGTTGGTTTAACATGCTTTTGACCAAACCAAAACATCCTAACATGCCCCTAACACACATCCAACATATTCAAGGATCAAATCAGACCAGAACAACTAGTTTCAGCATCAACACAAGGTATTATACTCCAATCGTAAATCTAGAGGCATGCTTCATAGAAAATCAATAGCAAAGCATGAAACTTCAAACCATCACCACAAACAATCATTAATGGCCATTTGCAAACCAAGAGCAACAAAACAAACTTGCTCGAATAGGGAGTTTAACAAAATTTCTCCCAAAACAACAATGGAACCCCCATTGCCCTTATTACTTTTAGTCTAATCCAAAAACATACTTTGGTTACCAAGTCTTGTTGTGATCCCTTGCTTTCTGCTGCCTTCCAAACCTTTAAATCTCTGCATTGATAGACAAAGAGAGCGTAAGCACATTAGGCTTAGTGAGGAGTGCTAAAAAACAACACACCATCAATGCATTAAAACTATTGCTTAACATTACGTTGAAATCTCATTTCAATCATCTTTTAAACATTATCATGCCTTGAAAACCATGTACTTAACATCTTTAAAAACTAGCATATTAAACCATATGCAACGTGCATCATTAATCAACAACAAATCCCATTGCTCAACCTCAATTTAAGCCTTCTCATGCATAACAACCATATGCAAAGCTTAAAGAGTAAACATGTATAAATCACATTATACAACATAAACCTTTCAATGATACATCAACAATTATATTGGCTTACAAGTGATCATAACCAAGTTCCTTTACCAAAATAGTTCATCGGATACACAGATTCAAACAAGTGTCCTTGCAACACTTCAAGCCATCTCAACCAGAATAGCGATACAATAATAATCGCGGTACATTAACAATCGGGTACACTTTCAACCCACGAGGACACCAACCCCTTTCATTGGTTAGATGCTTAATTCGCCAACAGGAGTTTATGGTACCATATAACCCCTCTACCGTTAGGGTACTTGGATGGAGTTTACGGTACACCAAATCAAAACCCCTCAACATCTAAGGTGACTTATTATAGTGCACTATCAATCCTATGGCCGGCAAACTATATCCGATAACAATTTTTAAAACACATCACTTGCCAATATAATTTACCATTTACCTCACTATTTTCACAAGCATTAATCCAAACCATTTTCCAAAGCAACAATCCATGATTTAACCACAAGTATAAACTGTATACTTACAAGGATCATTTACCATGTGCATCCCTCAGCATATCATGCTCAAAACAATATCTCATATACTTTTAAATCATGCTAACAGTAGGTACAATGTAAATCAAAACAAGTGCATAAAACCATTTCATTCTAGCATGACCGAGAGAGAAAACCATGTTATACTTCCTTATGAGTTTAAACCAATGTTTCAAGCTCAGTTTAAACTCCCACAAACCACTTTTAAAACATTCCAAAGCTAGAATCCATGTTATCACTCAACGATACGCGATACCTTGATTTGCCAACGCGAAATTAAATGACTGAAGCCTTCAAAGCTTCACCGATCACTTTTGAATCAACCTCCCCTTTTTTAATCACATTGCAATAGTGAATTAATGCATATCCATGTATTCAAAACACTATAGCAACAAATCCTCACGGGCTTCCACAATCCTCTCACAATTAATCAATCACAACAATCGAAATCATCATCTAATCCTTCCCAAACACAACCCAGCCACAATCTAACAATTTAACACTTCCATAATCATCAATTAACACTTAAAAACAGGATCAATTCATACAACTACACAGCCACCACAACTCCACAAAAATATAAATCTAACTACCTTATCAACTAGGGATTCAAGAGTTTCAGGATTCTATTGTTAAAATAAACTTAACAACAATATAAAACATCTAAAATATGTTTAAAATCAATCCTTAATACTGGAAAATAGATCCAACTCAGATCTTCCACTATTTCATCAAATTTACCCAATTAAATTAATTAACCATTATAAAAACACAAAAATTAGTTTATAAAACGTAAATCAATGATAAAATACTTGGGAATATCAATAAAGAACCATTCAATAGAGGAGAAAACGAACTTTACCTCTATTGTGTGATTTCTCCCTCAATTGGTTGATTAAAGCTAAGAAAACACAAGATTTCAATAAGGTTTTGTAAATCAAAGATCAAGAATCATTCACAAATCAAGAAAACAAGTCTCTCACCTCTGTGATTTGATGAAAATGAGAGTGTTTGGCAAAAAAAAGAAGTTGAGAGAAAAGTTACATAAAATTTCTTTTAATCCAATAACTAACTTTTTATTAACAAAACTCTTTTAATTATCTTTAAAACACATGTTAAAATATCTTAATTTGAGGGAGAAACCATAAGCCAAAACATCATAATATAGCTCCTTAAGGATTCTAAGAATTTGATCATTTTCATTTTAGTCACTTACCAAAATATCACCCTTCCAAAGCCCATTTTCCAAAATTGTTTTCACCAATATTAACCATATATAAAAATATGTTTTTTTAACCATTTCCCATATTTTTATCTTACCGAAAAATATATACTCCCGAATCTGACTCAAATCCCTAACGCAATCCACTAGACCTTCTAACATGCCACAAAACCGCTAGGCCCAAAACTGGGCATTACACTAGGCCTAACCATGCTCGGGGTCTACCAACTCCACCAGACTAAACAAACAAGGGGTTACTCGAGTTCGCCCATTGGATACCTTCGAAGAAGAGCTCGAAATGCCCGTCGAGATTCTTCAAAGAGATCGATACTCTTATCGAGCAGCCTGAATGCCCATCAGGCTAATTCTTCTAATAAGCTCAGAATTCCCATCAAGTGACTTGGAATACCCATCGAGCTATTTTTTCAATAAATAATATGCTCGAAATGCCCATCGAGTAGTTCAGAATGCCATCAAGCTAAATGTGTTACAACACTAACCTGGGTATTCGAATCTCACCAAAAAAGAGTGACTCAACCATACAAGTGCCCTACCCGACACGTAAACATACATGACCCACCAAGGGTCCCTATTAGTGTCCCTACCTAACATATGACCATATACGATCCACCAAGGATCCATACAAGTGGCCTATCTGGCACACAACATCATACGACCCACTACGGGTCCCTATTGCTGCTATTACAACAAATCAAGAATTACATAGTTGTTATATTTTATGGAAGAGTATACAATTCATTCTTATCAATTATATCAATCAATCCACATTATCTCATTTATCATGGTAATAACTGCTTCGTTAATCATATTCGTTAATTTACATCTTAAACTGGCATTTAAACCAGTTAGTTTTGATTACCGATTTTATAACTAATTTATCGAGTATTTACCGGTATTAATCCATTATTACAGCTCTCGTCTTTAACTAGCATTATAGGTCATTAAGCCTGTCAGAATCAATATTAATTACGGGGCTCTATTCTACCCCTAAAGCCTATGAAACTCATTAGAGTTTGTTGCTAGCGCATTTAAATAACTTCATATTAATTACCAATTTTTAAGCATTTAATCGAATATTTATCGCTACTATCTTTAAGCATGATTTTCATCGAACAAGTTAATCCATTCAAACCAGCATACAGAGCTCCACTATTTATAAATCTAACAACCAATCATGAATTCTCTATACAAATATTCGAACAACCCTATACAGTCTCTAAAGCTCATACAAATCTCAATATATTCCCAAGATCACCATGAATTTCATTTTTACCAAGCCTCCTAATACCGGTCTCAACACAGCTTAATTATCACCAACCTATTTTGCAGTCACTAACATGCAAAGCAATCACATTTATGATGCTCATGAAGCATTTCAGATTTTGAGGTGTACTAACCTTAAGCGAAATACAGCTAATACCTCATTCGAGCTTCTCGACTACTCCGCTCGTCCTGGTATTTACTCTAAAATATTCCTCGAATAAATACAAATACAACTTGTATTAATTTCTCATACTCACTAAGCAATTCACGAGGTTAAATGCTCAAAAATAGCTTTTCAGGTTCAAATTTGGTAAAATGGACCTCACCAATGAACTTAGAACGTCGAGAAACCCTCGAGTAGGGTCCCTCAAAAAAGTCAATGGGACAAAGGACCGGTCAAAGTCCATGTCGATCCGGTGCGAAACAGGTGCAGGATAGGCTGCATGTACCCACGGCCAGGAATCTAGTGCGGCAGGGTGCACTAGAAAGCAGGGTGCACCCGCCCTGTTTGCCAGCCCATGCTCACGCGCAGACGAGGTGCTTGTGGCGCGTGGGGAGTCCTTCGATGGCCGGCCGGCTACGGCAAGCTCTAGACCGGTTGTTCTTCGATCGATGGTTCCAGTGGTGGCCTCCGTTTGCGGTGTTCAGCATTGCTTCATGCCTTTCCAGCTCCTTCGACCATTATTTTCTCTTACCCCGACGAGTGGCGATGGCGACAGTGACGATGCAACCACCGACGGATGCATCTCAGTGAGGCACTTCTAATGGTGCCAGCGGTGTCATCAACGGCAGCGTAATTAGCGACAAAAATCCCTTTGAGCACTTACCTTTTCTAAAACCCAATATTTTCTCTCTCTTTACTTTAATATTTTCCCATCTTTTTCTCCCTACCACCAGCCAATTTTAATTCAACATATTCCAACAAAAGGGTAAATCAATTTATAAATCCTCATGTTGCTTCTTGTTTTTAATTTTAACTTCACTTTTATTTCTCTTTCACTTTAGTCCTTAAATCCTTTTAAATTGAACTTTTAAACTCTAATTTCTTCCAATTTAATCCTCAATATTCAAATACTCGAACCTGGATTACAACCCAAATTAATGAACCAAAAATTGGGTCATTACAACTTTCCTCTCCTTTAAGAAATTTTATCCCCAAAATTTGTATATACCAACCAGGAGATGATGTTAAACTATGACAACTCTCCCAAGTCTTCAGCATTTCCCGCTACGCTACACTGATCTACCACAACACATATCCATACAGCTTCGTCCCACAAAGGTACAGATATAGTCTCAATTGATCCCTTCTTATAATCTATTCTACCATTATCTCGATTCAAAACATCTTAACTCAACCCCCACTTGTATTCGGAACACAACACCTACTCGGAGGTATACTACTAGGAACACTATTTCGCTCATTATTAACACTAGGGTTCAATGTTTTCATTCCACCCGCAACCTCTGACAATCAACCACCAATGTCAATCTTTTATGAGTTGACATTGACTTTCCCTTACTTTGGTCAACCAAGATGGAACTCAGTGTCATACATTACTCGAATTCGGCCTCAACCAAAGAAATCTGACTAAACGGTCATATAAATCCAAAGTTTGTACCACTGGATTCCAACTGTCATACAAAAACCTCAAAACTTGCCCATTAATTTAAAGGCCATCCACATCAGAAACTGATAGCAGTCCTTTATCGTTACCTATTAGCCATTCACATTCAATACACAATCTCTGTAATTCTTGTCTTTAACAGTACAACCATAATCTCAACTAACATTCTATAACAGAGAATTCGTCACCAAAGATGTATTTACCGAAGCCATAGTATAATCTGACGGTACCTTAACAAATTCGTCCCTTGAACATATCATTGAAGGAATCTAATTCAAACAGCGAGACTCCATAAGGCAATAATACGACAAAATTATCCCTACTCCGTATGATTAGGATATCAAGAGGTTTGACGGCCGATACAACCCCAATGATATGATTTTTTCCCACGGTGACTCATCGAAAATTCTAAATCTAGTAATAACCTTTACTAGCATACTTGTGTTGACCAATGCAAAATCTTTAAAGAAACGAAAAACATCTTAATCTGCCTCATTTTTGACCAAACTCTTGTCCTGATTACTGGCATCGGTAGTCATTACCGCTTCTGTTAACACAGTTTATACGATGGAGCCTCATACTCCAAACTATGTCGCGTCTGGAACATGCCATATGTGCACTCACTATGACCTACCCTCACATGAATTTCCACCAAAAAGAGTTCCACTAAGACCCGAACCTCATATCGAGAGATAAAAATATATACACCTTAGTACCGTACAACCTGAACTATGCTCATCTTGAGTAGCTCAACCACTTAGATCCTATTCTCACCAAAGACGTACGGGTGATGCTCGCCAAGAAGGTTATCATTTAACGAAACGTGCGTACCCAAAAAATCATTTCACCAACATCCACAATCGTCTTACTTACTTCCACTAAAGGAATCTCGAGGCATCTTAACAACTCTAAAGGGCTCAAAGGATAACTCCCAATTGCTGACAAGATAACGCTTACCGATGGTCTCAGCCACTCATCTTATTGCGGTCCTCCAAAATACACGGTGAATGTGTGATACAGCTGTCACATATGAGATTTACCATGTACAGACCGTTGTACAACATAAGAAAAATTTATTGCGACGATATATCTTTTGCTACAACACCCATAACCAGATCTCGAGGTTTTTCTGAACCCATCGAACTTGAACTAAGCCACAATATTTTACTCCATAATTAGAACCAGTCATTACTTCTCGCGGCTTCTAGAGCTATCTGATCCATATCTCGGTGCTTAACTGATAACACACACGGGTATCGGTACTGACCGATCAGCCTTAACACTAGATAAATCAAGTACCAATATCGTAAGGAGCTAGTATCAGTATTCCTTCACACATCCAATACTTAGAATCCTTGATCGCTCTACATGAGCTGCACAATACTCTAATTCGAACTAAATTCCACATTACTTATCACTTAAAAAATTACTTACTTAAGTGGTAATCAACCGCAAGATCACCGATTCTTAACTACTTCAATTCTCGTCGATGTCTCAAATCTCATTTCTCTTTAGCAGACGAGCATTCAAAATTTCCTCGATGTAAAGGTAGACACACACTTCTATCTTCTCACACAAAATACATCGTTCAACAACATAACATATATTCTCGATGATCTCAAATTCTTACATAGCTCTTTTCCAATCAGTATTGTTGTCACAAAGAAACGGTCTTCAGTAGCTTAGACCTCTATCGATGTCCCCCGGCTCATTCTAGGGAAACTATAATACCCCTACAAAGCATTTACGGGGTCTCTAGCACTCTCTGTAGCTGATCACACGGTAACTAGCCTCTTCTACATGTAAGGGTATTTTGGTACTTATCTTATTGACACTTATATCTCTAAAATCCCTAATCTTTTATGTATGTTACAGAAAACATTAAACTGATATTCGAGAATCAAACTGTTGACCCTATCCTAACATCATTAACATCTCATACGTCCTGCAGACATCAAACTTTACCACGACACATCTTAGAAAGAAAACTCATTTTGAAAACCATTTCGAAATTCCTAGTCTCCAACACCCAACCATAGGCATCTCATTCTTGAACTGGCTTCGAAAACAAACATACACTCGGTTAACAAACCACCGACTTTCGAAGGCGAATAACGATTCTCTACTGTCACACAACAAATGACGATGGTTCAAACGTCATTTAAGCAAACCAACTTCTTTTCAACAAACAAATCTGGTTATCCTTGGGCAAAACACTCAGACAAAAGGAATCTTGTTCAAGTTGCGCCTCCGCAACTAAACCCCTAACTCTCTCAATCAGGTCGGTACCTCCGAACAAAGGTTACAGACACTAACGTCTAATTCGATAATACCTTAACATCTACTCACAACCTTGACCATGAGAAAATCCTGATAACTCATCACTGAAGTACAACCAGATACTCTGGCAGCCCGAAAACTCTCGAACGTTAAATTTCCAACACCGACATCTATTGAATGGTCTATACACATCTTGTAACCCCATCGCACCTTACTCTAACCAACCACTACATAAATAACAATGAAAGGGTGATAATTTAACACTTTCATCACTAGGGTCAAATTTTTTCCGAATCTCAAGACCTCGAGCACCGCTCTTGACATTACGGGCTAGCATCGTGCTTGATCAACCATATCTTTTCCAGCTGGACAACTTGCCTCAAATCCAAAATATGGGATTTTCACTCAAAAATACAAAGATTTAATTTTTCTCATTTGGGTGAAAGATAGAAGGTGGGAGTGGATAAAGGTAGAAGACAAATGGGATAAGGATGAGCTCATTCCCTTGCTTTTTTGCAGAGAATTAAAGAGTCTCCATTTCTCCCTTCTTTAAAAAGAGGGAATTTACCATCATACCCCTATCATCTTCCCAACCCAAAGCCTAACCAAGAACTTAAGCACAAAACATAAAATGCTAGCCCACTAAGGCCCAACGCAAAGCCCACACTTCAGGTAAACTAAACCTTCATATTCTAAAATCTGGTTTATTACACTTTTTTCAAATATTACTTTTGAGTCAGACAAAGCTTACCCCTTTGTCTGTCTCTACTTATCTCCATACCGAGAATTTTTTTGGCCTTACCTAAATCTTTCATCTCGAACTCTTGATTTAAATGATCCTTTAATTTTTCTCTCTTGTTGACTCTTTGAAGCGATCAATATAGCATCAACATATAAGAGAAGATAAAATGAAAGACCCATCTTGTAGCTTTCACAAATACACACAATGGTCGTATTTACTTCTTATGTACCGCTGTCTCCTCATAAAGCTATCAAATTGCTTGTACCACTACCTCGGAGATTGCGTCAATCCATAAAGTAATTTGTTCATATTACAAACCTATTTTTCATCACCAGCATCCTTGTATGCTTCTGGCTGAGTCATATAGATCTTCTCTTCTGAATTACAGTGCAAGAAAGCCATCTTTACATTGAGTTGAGCTAGTTCCAAATGCAACTGTGCTACGAAGGCCAACAATATTCTAATGGAAGAATACTTCACAATAGGGAAAATAATTTATTGTATTCGATTCTCTCCTTTTGAGTATAGCCTTTAACTATCAATCTTGCCTTGTAGCGAACATCTTTCTTGCTGGGAGATTTGTCTTTCTTTGCAAATACCCATTTGCATCCAATTGCCCTCTTACCTTTCGATAAATGCACCAAATCCTATGTGTTTTTTTTGGAGAGATTGCATTTCTTCATCCATGGCGCTTTTCCACTAGTCACTTTCTAAGCTTTGCATTACTTCTTGATAAGTGACATGAATATCATCATCAACAACTGGAAAGGCATAGGCCACCATATTTGTGAATTGAGCAGGTCTACGAATTTCTCTCTTTGGCCTTCTAACCGCAAATGGTTCTGATGTCTCTAATGGTTCTTGGGGTTGAACCTCTCCATCTTCTGATTCCTCTATTAGAGTTGAAAAATTAGTAATATCAATTGATGGGCTAATCACCGTCCATTGAAGCTTTACATGTTGTAGAGTACTACTTGTCTAAACATCTTTATTTGTTACCTTCTTCAACATGATAGATTTATCAAAGGTAATATCTCTACTACAAATTATCTTCTTTGTGTCTAAGCACCAAAGATGAAATCCCTTCACTCCATAGGTGATCCCCATAAAGAGAGCATTCTTTTCTCTAGGATCAAACTTTGACTCCTTCATATGATAGTACGTAGTGTATCCAAATACATGTAAAGAATCGTAATCTATAACGGGTTTTCTAGACCATACCTCCAACGGTATTTTTCTTTCAATCACCAATGAAGGTAGATGATTGATGAGATAACCAACATATGTCACAGCCTCAACCCAAAATGATTTGCCCAACCCAGCATTAGACAACATACATTAAACTTTTTCAAGTAGTGTTTGATTCATATGATTTGTCATCTTATTCTGTTGTGGTGTATGTCTAACAATGAAGTGTTGAACAATATCATGCTCCTAGATAACGTCAAAGAGTAGATCACTTCTATAATTCCCTCCATCGTCCATCTTAAGCCATTTGATATTCCTACCAGTCTAGTTCTCGATCATATTTTTCCACTTTATGAAAATTTTGAGTACTTCATCTTTAGACTTCATTGTATACACCCAAACTCTTCTGGAAAAGTCATCAACAAAAATTTACAAAATAGTGTTTTTCTCTCAACAATGCTGTTTTGGAAGGATCCCACACATCTAAGTGAACATAATCTAAAATACCTTTCGTATTATGGATAGTGGTGCCGAATTTTACTCTTTTCTGCTTTCCTAGAACATAATTCTCACAAAAAATTAACTTGCAAGTCTTTGTACCTTTTAACAATCCCTGCTTTGCCAAAATTTGCAAGGATTTCTCGCCACTATGTCCCAACACCGCATATGTCACAACAAGGTTGAATTTAATTTGTCTCCCTCAGATGTTGCCACTACTGCTCTAATAACTGTGTTACCTTGGTAGTGATACAAGTTATTTTTTATGCCATTTATTATCACTAATGCGCTAGATGTGACTTTTAAAACTCCATCTCTTATATTGATGACTATGCCGTTAGATTACAAGGCTCCTAACGAGATGAGATTCTTCTTCAATCTGGGCACATATCAAACATCAGTCAAAACTCTGGTTGATCCATCTTGATTCTTTAATCGAATTAAACCTATCCCAATAGTTTTACAGGCATTGTCATTGCTCATATAAATAACTCATTCATTTAGTTCTACTAAATCAGTGAACCACTCCTAATTAGGGGACATATGACAGGTGCAATCCAAATCCAATATCCACTCGTCTGAATGGAATGTTGATGGTGAATCAACCAATGATATTTTAGAGTCACTAGTATCATGCTCTACAACACATGCATCTGAAGCAACTTTTTCTTTCCTCTTTAGCTTCGGGCAATCTTTCTTCCAATGGCATTTCTTATGACAAAAGGCGCATTCATCTTTCCCAAGTCTAGACTTTGACTTTGATCTCTCTCTCCACTTTAACTTTTGGCTTTTTCAGCAACCTCTTACCACCATAGCCTTCTATGCATTATACTTGCTCTCCATCTTGGTTTTCTTTCTAAGCTCATAACTATATAAAGTAGCATTATATCTTTAAAGGATACTTAATCCTTTCCTTGAAGTAACGTTGTTTCAAGGTGCTTAAATTCATCTGGAAGCGATGACAACAACATTAAAGCCAAATCTTCATCTTTAAAAGTTTCATCCATGCCCAATAAGTCTAACACTAACTCATTAAAGGCAGTGAAGTGTTCATTCATAATGGTGCCTAGTTTATAATCAAATTTAAACACTATTTTCTTCATGTGGAGATGATTCTGAGAGCTTTTTTTTAGGAACTTTTCCTCCAATACTTTCCACAGCTTGCATACAGAAGTCTTATTCTTATAGACATACTTCTGCTCCCTAGAAAGACAAGATTGAATCGTACCACACGTCATACGGTTGATTGTTTTCCAAACGTCATACGATTGATTGTTTTCCAATCTTTCTCTACCATATCTACGGGTTTTTCTTTCTCAATAGCAATGTTTAGACCTTGTTGAAATAAAGTGTCTAGCACCTCGCCTTGCCACATGCCAAAATGACTAGAAGAGCTTGATGCCCCATCTGACTTGTCTTTTGCCTGTACAGAGGAAGAGCTTGATGCCCCATAGACCAAGAAGATTGCATTTGACATCATCCTCTTTACCTGTACAGAGGAAGAGCTTGATGCCCCATCTAACCCGTCTTTTGCCATGGCAACAAATAATATTCAATAGCACAAATTGGATACTGAGAACAATGCATCGAGTAAGTTCCTAGGAAAGAGAGGTGGATCACACTGATCGCTCAAATACCAAGTCTTTCCTAGACATGCAATATCGCAATACCACTCTATTTTGCAGCAACTGAGCAATCGCGATAACCTTCACTAAAGCTCTGATATCAATTGTTAGAGAAACCAGGTTATTTCCCACAGGAACGTAACTTCAAAATTGAGCTGAAATGTCAAGATTGAAATTGCCGAAATTTGCACAGCGGACAAACCCGTCAAACTATTGAATACTGTAATCCAATACAAAAACTCAATATTGAACAACCAAAATAAAATAATAGAGAGAACACAAAATTTACGAGGTTCGACAAAATGTTGTCTACTCCTCGAGCACCACCACTAGATTCCCAAATACAACAAATGGGAGAAGAGAAAAAACCAAATGGGAGAAGATGGTTTGGGATTGGCATACATTCAAATGGAAAAGTTGAGGCCAATTTATAGTTGAGCTTCAAGGACTAAACTTATAAATATTCTAATAGTTCAGGGACCAAATAATAATTTTCCCATGCACCATTTAATATCAATTTAAATGGTTTCATTTAATTCAAGTTAAATGACATTGAAACATCTACGTTTTAAGCCACTTTTAGCACAATAACATATGAAACGTTTGAATTATTACCAATTATGGGTGCAATTAACATACGTTTTAATAATTTTTTTATATTTTATTATAGCGTTTTGAATGTGCTGTGTTTTTTTTTTTTTTTGCCTATTTTACCTTCCATTATAAGTCTATAAGTAGAGGATTTTTGATTCATTTTAATCTTCCCAAGCAAAACAACATCTTTACTTTATAAAGCATTCTCTCTACTTTCATAAGCTTTTTAAGTGATTTTTCAAAGCTCTTTATAGCTTTTTTTTAGTTCTTAGGAGAAGATCAATACCACATTTGTTCGTTCCGATTTTTTGGTGTACGAATTGTCAGAGAGACCGTGCTAATCTCGGGGGTCATTCGTCCATTGTAACAATTACACACACATGATGAATTTGCTTCTAAGGTAATGGTTCACCGCAACACACTTAATTGTTCCTTTTAATTGATTATTTATTTAATTTGTCATGTCAGTGCTAACCTATCATTTTGTAGTAATTTTACCAACAAATTCTCTCTAGAAAAATGTTTCCTATAGGTAGGATTTTGACCCAAATTGCGTAAATAAACTTCTATTTTTTTTAATTTAAGTTTGTGGATATCGTTGTGTTTGTTGTATAAGTGACCACTACACAAAACACACTAGCAAATAATAACAAATTTTACTTTAGGATACTTGTCCGGTTCCCTTCGATCAAACTTTTTTAAAGATTTAAAAAAAAATCAACTTGAAGTGTGTTGTAGGTTTATGAACCGAATCATTATGTTTCCATCCACCAAAAATATCAAATGGTACTGTAGACAGACAAAAGCTCCAATTTTGACTTGCTTGAGTTTGAGGTAGAATCGCCAAAGTTGCAACATTGAAATTCTTAAATTGTCAAGTGCAACGCACAATTCAATTTAAATATCCAATAGACTCTTCAAACAAAGAGATAAAATAGCAATAAAATTACATAAGAGAACGGACTTTAAGATTTTCGTCAGTCACCTCCCTTGAACTTGAAGCTTTTGCATGAAACATGTTCTTTTTTTCAATTGAATTTTCGCAAAATGATCAGCCATAGAGTTCCATTGTCGAGCTATGTAAATAAAACGAACATGGTCGATGTTCCGAGAGGAGAAGTCCACAACAATAAAAGAATTCCAATGCTGCCAAGGCCTTGAACTAGGATTAGAAATACATACTAGAACTTGTGAATCCGATTCCACAATTAAATCGGCTTTTCTAATTTAACATTTTTTTAGAGTTTAAGATTTAAGGAAGTGAACTTGTGACAAACTTGAATGTGACTTCTATGAAGATTGATGCTTAGAAATTTGAATTTGAATCTCTAATTGTCATGTTTTACTTTATTACTATCATTTTTTGCCTGGAAATCTATAAAAAGTTTCGTAATCGAAATAGGATTAGAATTTAATTAAGGGTCCATACTTGGTTTAATCTCCGGATTTAAACTTGGGAGTTAACTTAGGTGATCTTAACTATCATTTTACTAAGTTGAGGTTAAATCAGTAGTTTTATTTAATAATTTATTTAACTATACCTGACAACGATATTGTATACTTATATTATTGATAAAATAATAGAAAATGTTCTGAGACTTCAAAATTATATTATATTTTTTTCGTGACCTCTTGAACAATAAATCTAATTAATTTAAGTACATGTGTTTGAAGATATTTACTGCCATATAGATAGGTGGTTGATGCAAGGCTCCTATAAGATGTCTCATTTTTTTTTATCACAGATTGAACCAGGTTTTCAATGGAATCATTTTCACAGCTATTCTCATGAATGCTTAGAGAATAAGTTCCAAACTGAAACCACGAACACAACATACCTGAAAAATAGGAACGGAAATTTCAAACTCTTTTGCCTTTTGTACTCGAGTAGGTGTTATCAAATAGATAAAAAAAAGGCTTAACTACAAAATAAGCGCCTAAACTATGCCTCTTTTTACAATAGGTGCTTAAAGTATTTTTTTGGCTGAAATAGGTTTTTAAAGTATTTCTGGTTGAAATAGGTGCTTAAAGTTTTATCTTTGGCTTGTTCTAAAGTCGACTAAGGCAACTACTTTGGCACCTATTCAAACCAAAAATAAAACTTTGGCACATATTTCAGCCAAAATGAAGCTTTAGGCACCTATTGCAAAAAAGGCATAATTTTGGCACTTATTTTGAAGTTAAGCCTAAAAAAATACTACTTCGATATGAATATTTGCCTTTCGCATGCACTTTTTAATCTAAAAAATCAAATTATTTTATGTTCAACAAGAATAGCATAACATAGATTTCCCTCAAATGTCTTACGGATATTTTCTATGGAAAATTGTGTATAAAACTTGTGTGTACATGAATAACTCGCATATATAGAGTTTGAAAAAAAAAAGAATTTATAGTATTAGGATTTAGGAGTTGTATAAATAAAATACCAACTCCCTTAGAGGGAGCAAGTTGGCAGCTTAGAGAGTAAGTAAACTCTCTAGGTTTGTCATGGCCAACTAGGCGATATTTTAGGCTCTTATGGTCCAAATTTCTTTAAACTTATATTTTTGATAAGTTTAAAGGTAATAATTATTTTAAATAAAGACTTGAAATTAATTCCAATCAATAATCAAACAAGTTAATTATATTAAAATTATTTTTTCTTAATTAAATATCTATATAAATCTAGTCCTAATTCTATTAAAATCATAACATCTTTGCTGTATTAATATATATATAAACTATTTAATTACCATATGTTTCAAGATCGAAAAATTAGCAATGATAGTTTATGAACCAAATTTTTTATCCACAATTTCAGTGTTATAATGAGGTAGCCAAGGTCCATTTGGACATATATATATAATGTAGGCTAAAATAAAATGCAACTAAATTCCAACTTTTTGTTTATTAATTACAAAATGATTTAGATCATTGAGTAATTCTATAATGATCACTTCAGATTATACCCTTTTACTAATATCATCACTTTTATCTCAATGTTCTATTGTAATAGATCATTATACAAAATAATGATTAAAGGATGTGTACTTGGCAAACGACCAATGACCATGACCATGATATTTATTCATAAATCATACAATTCTATTGAAAGGATGTTTTTTTTATCCAGGGACAGTTCAAAGATTTAAGGGGTTCTGTGTAACTTTTTAAAATGTGGTTCTTAATTTATAATTTGAAAGAAGTATAAGATTTTTATTTTTTAAATAAAATTCCCTTAATTAGAGGTATTCAAAACTAGCCAACCCTGATGACCGCCCCGTTGACTCAACGACCCGAACCCTCAAAAATTAGGTATTTCTCTAAAAATAATTACTTGATCCATGATTTTTCCTAGTTAGTCGGACCGAGTCCTGACAGGAATTTTTTGTAATCGGGTACCCGACCCGACACTTTTAATATTTATATATATTTATTTAATTTTAAATTATATTTTTATTTTAGGTTCTTAATATTTTTAACCTAAAACTAAATTTAAATTTCTAAATTCTTTCCATGTTTATATTATGTACTTTTAAGTTTTAAATTTTTCAAACATATTTGTGTTAATTTGTCAATATGAGATTCAAATGAAAAAATCACGATCGAGATTAATATTTTTTTTTTGATAACTAGTGATGTTGTATTACCGTAGGCCTCATTAAACCCCCTAAACCTAAATGGGGAAACAAGTACCCATAGTAATACTTACAAAAAACCGAAACATGCAACCGCTCGACGAATTAAAACGAAAACAACCTTAAACAACTTCCTTATTACCCAAAGCCAACCCTAAAATAGAGATACCATCAACCACCAGGGTCCTCATGTAAACGGGATGCAACACCCGAAACAACACCATGCAAGCGTCTAGCACTCGGACTCTGCTCCACAGACCGCAACTGGTCCTCCTCCACTAACGATGCTACCATCGATGGAGGCACTAAAAATGTCGAGCCCTTCATTGGTCGAGTACGCCCCAAAGCGGCAAGCCTATTCGCAACGTCATTCCTCTCCCCATTAATATGCCGAACCACCACTTTCCACTCTCGTTGCAAAAAACCATGAATCGCATCAACCATGTCACTATCAGCTAAAGCAGTTGACGAGTGATCAATAATCCGCACCACCTCCTTACAGTCAGTCTACATCTCAATGCGTCGATAACCCAACGACCATGCATGGAGAAGAGCATCATGAAGTGCCTATAATTCAACAAGAAGCACCGAGCATCTCCCAACATATCTCGAAAAACTAAATAACCAGTCACCCTTGTCATCCTGGAAAACACCTCTTATCGCCGCCCGGCTGTCCTGGTGTTCACCATAGCGTCAACATTCTCTTTAATCCATCCCAGAGGTGGACCGAGCCACTGTACAGTAGGCCGAGATTAATATTTTTTAATGTCTTCTTTTGGTGATAAATTTTAATATATATCCAAATATTTCTTCCTTAAGCTAATTTAAAATCACTAATTTTTATGCTTGAATTGTGTATTATGGGCTTTTAGATTTTATGTGTTTCCTATGTTATTTTTTAAAAATTTTGAATTTAAAAAATAAAAAAATAAATCGAGTACCCGGTAGTCACGAGCCGACAAATATGCTGCTCGGGGAACCGAGTACCCGTCACCTCAGGTACCCGAAAGTTCGGGTACCTGGATTTGAACACCCCTACCCTTAATACAAAAAAAAATTAGATTATCCTTTTGAGCAACATTAAAGTGACTTACAAACATCTAAAAATCTAATATTTTCACTTAAAAATTGTTGTTGTTCTTGCATGTTTTGAAAGAAAATTATTTACTATGCTTTCAGTATCAACTTCTTCCAAAAGATCACTCTTATTTTAAAAAAAAATGTTATATACTCCAGAAAATATATATAGTAGATAACTCATTTTGGAGCCTATTTTTTCGAGCCTTATGCGGTCGCACCTATTGCACATGTCCCCTAACCACTCTTGCTTTTACCTTTCTATTCGATCTACTATTTCATATCTATAAATGTAGCTACCTCGTGTATAAATTATATAGCAAAACTTAATCATCTTGCTTATTACTTTGAGATACATCAGTTCTTAGTATATAACGTGCAAATTAAACATACATAGTTCTATATTTACTTGAGATTATTTTTTTCTCAACAAATAAGATTTATTAAGAGATTCTTACAAGCTAACATTTGAATTGTGCGTCTCATTAAAAACTCCCCTAATCCTAAATGGAGAAAAAGAGCACACAAAACACGTACACAAAAGAAAGCTCCTGAAAAGAGTATACTAAATACATTTACTTGAGATTATGTTAAATAAAATATTGATGTCTTGAGTGAATTAATCTATAAGTGGATCTAAGATTAATTATATCATGTACAATCCAATATTTTGTCTACTTCAATCAACACATCTATATATGTACTTAAGAGTCGAATTACTCTAATTGCTAAGATAAATTACCTCACTTCAAACTTTTAGACAACATAATAACACTCACATGAGTTGTTTGAGGGATAATTTCTTAGGCTGTAAACTTCATTTAGATTATCCACTAATAAAAATTATCTTTTGACAAAACATACAATGTTGTAATGCTTCTTATTATTAGTTAAACATTTCCTACTCAATGAGTTAATATTTTTCTTTTAACCATTATTTTACATGCAATTCTCAAACTGAAAACAAACGTGTACAAAAATAAATAAATTTATCTTAACCATTTATAAATTTTTTTTCTCTTAACCTTTTGTAATGCAATTATTAGATTGTACCATATATAAGTGTGTGCTTTGTTCAGAATAGTCATTCAACAAAAATGGTTTATATCGATTTATTTGATCTTATATTTTAGACTAGGCACGACCAATAAGAATATAGATAGACTTTAGAATCACAATAGCTAAGCATATTCCTCCTAAAAATTACCTTAAATTCTTTGGGTTCCACAAGGCAACATGACAGTATTTACTAAAATAACGATCTTACTATCTTTAGGCTACGATTAATGAGTTGTAGGATCCAAATCTTCAGGGTCTTGTTACACTTGATGCCTCAGGTCCATTAATTATAAATTTGTTGCTACTTAGTTTCACTTGGCCTTTTCCATTTCAATTCAAAAATTATGTCCCTTCTAAAATTGAATTTTTATTGATTAAAGAAATCCGAAAATATGATTAAGCAAAAGATATCGATCAAAAGTCAGTTATTCTCGCAAATATTCAAACAAACAAACGTCTAGGCATTGTGGTGCTTGAGAAATAAGCTACTGAATTTTTCTAAGAGATTAAACAAAAGAAAATCCCTAAATTTACAATTTACTAAAATTTGTTGGCTTTACGTTTAAATATATTATTACACAATTATTCCCCTTTTCCTTCCCAAGAACCACTAAAAGATTTATAAGTTTGATAATGTGATTTAAGTTCTTTGAGATTGAACCATGTCTACCATGTTGATTGCAGCATCAATCCAGGGCAAATAATTGTAAAAGAATGGGGCACCCAAGAGAATTCCAATTGCCCTATTCAACAAATCAACCCCCTCTATTTTATCGTCCAATCTTTGGGCCCATTCCAGTCGGTTGATATAGGTTTCAAGATCATGAACGCACGAAGGGTTTTGGACACTGAAGAAATCAAGGGGTAGTTCCACTCCGACATGAACATAACATGAACAACTCCATGGGAACTCATATGTTCCTCCCAAACCCCTGAGGTTTTCATTCAAGAAAACCCCTGGAAGCTTCGTGATTGGGTCATTCACATTCACTATTCTCAACACTTTGATCCCAAGTTCCTCACATCTTTGCTTGAAACCCAAGTTCCCAACCCTTGGACCCCCAAAGGAGAAGACAGTGACTAGTATTCTGTCATGGTTGTCTGAATTATTAGTTTTGTTCAACCCAAGTTCAGATATGTCATATGCTAGAAGAAGAGCCAAAGCACTCCCCATACTATGACCAGCCAGAGTTATACTCAATTCCTCACCTTTGTACTTGTTTAGTAGCCTCGAAACCTCGGAAAGAAGCTGTTGTCGGCAACTCTCGAGCCCGAAATTGCTATCGGCTTCTTCAGATGTGTATAAGCTCAGAAACCCCGCCTCGACTTTCACTTCGGGCCACGGGTTATGCGGGTCGAGGCGTGCAGGCGTGAGGGAGCTCATGAGATTGGCAACCCATTCATGGTTTGTGACGGTGCCTCTAAACGTTATGAGCAAATCTCTTCTCCCGAGCCTTTTCACCGCTTCATCCGATGAGACGGCCACATATCCAATCCATCGCCCGCAACAAGCCTCGTTTTGGATCGAGATGCTCACATCTGGTGTAGCGTAAATGTATTTGGTTACTTGGTAACCTGAGTTTTCCATCCCGACTTCCTTCAAAATACTCTTTTTTCCGTACTTGCAGTTCCAGTACCTTTTCGAGTTCGGGTCGAGATCGAAGGCCTTGTAACAAGCTACGGCGAACTCCCCATATCGGATGATCTCTTTTCGAAGATGGGGATCCAATGGCTCCAGTAGGTTTTTCCAGTCGTTTGAACCCTGAAGTTCTCTCCAGAAATGAGACGAGACACAAGTGGATGATGTTTTTGATGTTGCACTCGTCGCCATAGATGCCGGTTTTAGTACTGCGAAGTTGTTAGCGATAACCGATTGTCTTGAGGACGAAAACCCAGTATTTTTAGGCAAATAGCCATGCCCGAATGAATGTGATTGAGGGTGCTTGTCCCCAGGAAATGTTGCATTGTTTAGGTTTAGGCTTGGCATCAACACATTGGAGTTGGACGCCATTTCAGTTGAGGGAGTAAAAGATTTGTTGACAATAGAGGAAGGAATCCAATATATACAAAGCAAGGGTAGGGGAAGAAAGGCGTTTCTCTCATGTTTGCTGTTTGGACCTGGTGTTTGACTGAAATAAATAATTATGATCATTTTCAAAAATTTATTTTTATTATTTAATTGGTCGGCCGAGTTTCAAAACTTTCAAATTTGGCAACTTTTACTGTAGCAAGAACTTGTTTGATAAAAATTACCATAACAGTAGGGATCGGCAATCAAATAAAGACGTAATATTTTTAAAAATGTTGTTTTAATTGCACTTATTTGAGAAAGTTAAAAAAATTAGACTCCACTGTTATGGTATTTTTAAATTTTCTCAAACAAGTGTAATTAAAATAACATTTTTAAAAATATTACGTCCTTTTTTGATTGCCCATCCCTACTTAAATATGGCATCAGGTTTTTTTTAAATATATTATACTTGTCAGATTAATTCTAAATTTATAGCATTTGCTATAGTAAAAGTAAAATCGCTAGGAAAAGGATCCTACTTCACTATTCATCTCTATTTTTTTAATTAAAAAAATATTGAAAGCGGTGAAAAAAAGTTCCGATTTCAGTGTAAAACACTTTTTAAAGTTGGACTGTAATCCTCTTGACTTCAATTCTTTAATCATTAATAGAATTTATTGTTCAATGCCGGATTGTAATCCGTCCGACTTCACTTTTTATTGTAAAAATCACATTATTCTGAGAAATAATCTGACATGTATCATACTGTGGGGAAATTTTTTTTAAAGACAATATTCATGTCTTTTGGCGCTTTAATTTAGTTGTTTTTTTGGTATTTATAATTTATCTACTTTTCACATTTATAGAAATAGAAATAATTATAATTTGGATATACTTACCATGTATATTTTTATCAATTATTCAAAATTTCCAAAATTAGTTTAAAATTACAATCCAAGTTTATTGTTTATTATTTAATTTCATTTTTATTATTATTTTTAATCTACCAAACCCTATCTACTATTTTTATCCAAATAGGAAAGCTTAAAAAAGGAAAGTACAGTAAATGTTGATACAAGGATATGAACTTTTACTCAGACAAGGGTTTGACCTTTTAAAATAATCGTATATTAATGTTTTAAATCTGTTTAGATAAAGGTCTAATATTTTTAAATTTCCTCAAAACAAGTGCAATTAAAATAACATTTTTAAATATATACGTCTTTATTTGATTGCCCATCCCTAATATTTTAAATTTTCTCAAACAAATACAATTAAAATAATCTGACCGGATCGGATAAAATGTCCATCCTACTATTACGGTAAATTTATCAATAAATCTAATAAAGAAATATCTAATTTACCGCCATAATTTGTAATCAGGAATACATAATTTAAATTTTAAAATTGAAATTCAAAAATGATTTGAGCAATCACGATGTCATAACTACTCTCTTCATAAGGAAAATAATATGTTTATATAACTTTCATAAACTTTTTCCAATATTATGATATGATTATATAAGTCTATTTTTTTCATTTAAAAGCGTATAAAAATCATATCATATAAACAAACTGTTTAAACCCCCTTTTTATCTCTTTTCGCTGAAATCAAGACTAACTGTTATAAACTTTTCAAATGAATTATTTTATTGGGTAATAATAGATATAAATAAATAAATATATCCTCCATTCGGAATGAATGAAAAATTATTAAAATGATTTGGCTCATCATGTCATCCGTAGTCTCAGCCAATAATGTTCATTCATCTCATTTTTTTAATGTGAATATTTATCTTTTTCTTATATGTCATTAAAATATAAATAGTTATTTGAAAATCAAAATAAGATACATGAACATTATTAGCCGAAATTACGGATGACGTGGCGAACCGAAACCATCTAATAATCTTTATTTATCTCTCGGAACGTTAAAAAGTAAACAATAATTTATGATAATAATTTAAACATTAATTTGTGAATTCCATGACAACGAACTTTAAAAGCATTGTTTTGTGGATAAGAATGTTAATACGAGTTTCAATTTGATTCACTTTTGTCAAAGCTACGACTCAGAATGGAATCGGTAGAATTTATTATAATTTTATACACAAATTTCAATGATACGAAGAAGTTTTCAGTTAAAGTTTATTTTTTTTAAAGAGAACAATTGAAAAGTTAAAAAATACGAATATATATTTACAGTTTTTTTACTTCTTTATATATAAAAAACCGATAAAATGTTTTAATATTATTAGTTTTTATTATAACTGTCGGTATTTAATTATTTACACGATTAATCTGGATCATGTATTATAGATATCTATTATAGAGATGACCTTCTTAATTTAATTTTTTAATTCACAACGTCGGAATTTAAAAATAACATAAGATCTCATCTCACTAGATCAATTGATAATTAATAGATATTTAGTATATGATGAATGTTTTTTTATCAAAATTTTCATCTTTAACCACTTTATCATCGCTCAATGTTTACTCAATTATTTTTTTGGTAAAGTATATGTCTATTTTATGTTTTCATGTTCAAGATTTGTGACTCTTCCTTCCAACAATGTCGTCTATAAGGTTCGAACCCGAGTTCTTACTCTCTTTGGGAGAGCAATGTGCCTTATCATTGCACTCAACTTTTACTATTTATTGATGTAGTCTTGGGTAAAGTTCACAAATGGTCACTAAACTTTGGTTAATTATTCAATTTGGTAACCAAACTTTCAATTGCTTCAATGTTAATATTAAACTTTGTGAATAAAGTTTGCTTCAAATTGGCCACTGAGCTCTTAACGGACGTTAAGAAAGTGATGTGTAAGTTAACAAATCTTGTATAATAACACATTTAGTCCTCCACATTTGCACATTCAAACAATTTAGTCCTAATTCGAAAAATAATAATAAATTTAACCCTCAATATTTACACATTATTTCAATTTGGCTTTATTCTTAATTAAAAATAATTTAACCCTAAACCTTAAACCCTAATTCCAAAACACTAAACATAAAATCTCAAATCCATAAACACAAAACTATAACCTCAAACCCATAAACCTAAAACACTAATTTGAGTAAACCTCATCCACTCTGCAAGCATCCCAGTCTTGAAGAACCCATCATTAGTAAACAATTAAGTGTTTTAGTTTTATGAGTTTGAGGTTTTTAGTTTTGCGTTTATGGATTTGGATTTAGTGTTTAAAGTTTAAGGTTTAGGGTTAAATTATTTTTAATTAAAAATAAAGCCAATTTGAAATAATGTGTAAATATTGTGGGTTAAATTTATTATTATTTTTCGAATTAGGACTAAAATTTTTGAATGTGAAAATGTGGAGGACTAAGTATGTTATCATATAAAATTTATTAACGGACACATCACTTCCTTAACGTCCGTTAAGAGCTCAGTGGCCAAATTGAAGCAAATCATAAAGTTTAATGGTAACATTGAAGCAATTGAAAGTTTGGTTACCAAATTGAATAATTAACCAAAGTGTAGCGACCTTTTTCGTCCGGGCCTTTTCTTTGGAGGCCCCGTTCTCGATTGGGAGCCACGTGTTTTGAATAAAAATGATGGTAAAAATGGAGTCGCCACCGGTCACTTGGATAGGGTAGACCGGACACCGAAAAGTCAACCAGAGATGGGTTCGGGAGTTGGTTACGAGTGGGGAAGGATTAGCACCCCCACTACGCCCAAAATTGGTACCTAAAGATTCGCATTACTTTTATAAATGAAAATGAAAATTTGATTTAATTTAATAATTAATTTCCAAGATGCGTGCACAACAATTTAAATCTGCCTTGGCATTCACGACATTCAAAAGAGATGACACCTGGATGGCCGAGATGACACTCCCAATAGAAATACCGGAACAAATAAGGCCTAACACTATATGTAACAATTATTATGTATGAACAAACAAACAAAAAATATAATAATAATAATAAATAATAAATAAAAAATAAAAAATAAAAGTAAAATATGAATATGAATAATATAAATATTAGATAATTAAATATATTCGATAACTTCAAAACTGGCCTCGATATCCATGATATTTAGAGGAGATGACACCCGGATAGCCGGGATGATACTCCCAATAGAAATACCGGAATAATTGGGCCAAAATATATTCGATATATATAAATTAATAAATATGAATTTAATATAAATAAATAATAAGGTAATAAAAATGAATAAAAATACATTGTACTTTATACATATTAATATATACATGATAATATACTAAATATATCATATGTACATATAAACAGTATATACATAGTATTATAAATATTATATATATTATAAATAAAAATATACCATACATATTGTATATAAGTAATATATTATATACATACTAGTATATACGTAAATATATTATACATAATAAGTGATATATACATATGAAACACATATACAATAAATAATACATAAAAGACATATATTAAATATATTAAAGGGGTATAACATTAACACATAACATAATATAGGATTAAAGTAAAAAAAACAGAACTAAAGGGTCTAATGCTAAAAAAACTGTTTTTAGGGATTAAAATAAAATAAGAAACAAATTAAAGACAAAGGGACCGAATCGCAAAGCCATTTAAAACGCAAAGGACCATGGGCGCCTTTATACCATACGGAAGAGCAAGACTGCAAACAACTTTAAGGCATAAGGACTTATTATACTATTTATCCATTTTATTTAGCTTAAGGATTAAATTAAAAAAAACCGTTTGAAAGTTTCTAAAAAAATGAGGAACCGGATATGCTATTATACCATGCGGAAGCCACTAGTGTGAACTAGTTTTGCAAGGAGGGTTTAATGTGTAATTAGACCATATTCATTAAGTTTATAACCTAAAAAACAACCTAAACTGATTCATTTTCCCTTTATTATTATTCCTGCCGTTCCCCTTCCCCAAATCTCTGTTTTTATTTTCTTTCAAACCCTAAAACACCAAAGCTCCCCCTTTTTATACCCAAAAATTAAAACTCCCTAGATCCGACTAAACAACAAAGGTTTGAAGGTTTAGAGTTGGGCATGGACAACGGCGGCGGTTCAAGATCAAACCAAAGTAAGAATTTGAAACCCCTTTTTTACTTTTATTTGTATGCTATTCGAAACAAAGCAAAAAAGAGTGTATACCTTTTCTTTTTTTCGTTCTTGAAAACTTGGATCTGGAAATTTTTCTATATTTCTTGTTCGAAAACTCCTCGAAAACTCTATTTTTTGTTGATCCCTCCTCTAAAAACAGATACATGCATGGGGTTTTATACCCATTTTGATTACAACTTGCATATATAAAAAATAATAAAAGTTCCCAACTTGTTTACATTTTTTCAACTAATTAAATTTTTTTTGACTTTTTTCAGATCTGATGCGGCGGGGCGGTGGCGGGCGGTGTCAGTGCGGCTGGCGACAGCTGTGGGGAAAGTGGGCGGCGGCTGGTGATAAATGTCACGTCCATAAATTCACTCAAACTAGGACGTGCTGCCTTGGGTGCTTTCTGGACGGTTTAGCAACCAAGTAAGCCTAACTTGATCGAAGCTAGAATGCTTGGATCGTCGCGGAAACGGAAGAACAAAAAAAAGGAAATGGCTAGCAAAGAAAACCGAGGGAAATGAGTGAATATTCAATGTATTACTCAAATCAGAAGTGATGAAATGAGGTGGGGGTGAGCCTCTATTTATACTTGAAGCCCCCTACATCCAACGGCTACGATGAAAGTAAATCAACAGACAAGATTAAAGTTGTACAATTATATCCCTTGATCCTAGCTATTTGGATCAAACTTGCCAAAGATAAGGGATTATAACAGATATGGAAATATTCAAGAGAATAAGGCTTGTTGACTTGTGATACTTGCCATATCTGATGGCTCTTCAACCTCAAGTGATGGGCTAGCTCGGATGGGTGCTGGCGAGCCCAAAATGGCGTGGAGGGCCTCCGCAGCTGCCTGGTGTGCGTTGAGCTCGGACCCTAGGGTGCGGGCCGTGACAATCTCCCCCACTGGTTCTGGCGACGCCCTCGTCGCTCGACTGGTATGGTAGTGCTCAACTTGGTTCTTAAATTGCCAAAGGGCCTTGGCTGGTTCCCAACTACCCTCACTGTCGGGAAGTCCCTTCCACTGCACAAAGTACTCGTACCTCGGCCGGTAGTTTTGCCGTCGAATGACTCTTTCTGCTTGGATCTCTCGAACCTCGTTCTCATAGGAGACCTTCACTCCAACTGGTGCTCGGTGTGACTTGCCTCGATCCGGATCTGACTCATCTTGATGGTATGGCTTGAGTTGACTGACATGGAACACTAGATGAGTTCAGATGGTCGATGGCAACTCCAATCTGTAGGCCATGGTGCCTACTCGCTTCACAACTTCGAATGGACCCTCGTATCTTCGCACAAGACCCTTGTGCATGTTCTTATCGCGAAAGATCCTGGTGATTTTGGCAAGGACTTGATCACCCACTTGGAAGTCCACGTCCCTACGCTTTCGATCTGCCCACTTCTTGGTCTGCTTCTCTGCCTTGTGTAAACAAGCTCGGGCTAAGTCATGATTCTCTTGCCACTCCTTGGCAAACTTGTGTGCTGCTGGATTAGGCCCCTCATACTTGGTTGCAACCGCGTTGGGTGTAAGCGGTTGTTGTCCCATCATGATCTCAAACGGACTTTGGTTGGTCGTCTCGCTCCGTTGCAAGTTATAGGAAAACTGGGCCACATCTAACAGCTTCAGCCAGTCGCGTTGTGTGGCACTCACATAGTGCCTCAAATAGATCTCCAACAAAGCATTCACTTGCTTGGTTTTCCCGTCGGTCTGTGGGTGAAAACTAGTTGAAAAGTTCAAACTTGATCCCAAGAGCTTGAACAACTCGGTCCAAAACTTCCCTATGAACCGCGAGTCTCGATCACTGATGATTGTCTTTTGCACTCCCCAAAGCTTCACCGCATGCTTGAGGAAAAGACGGGATGCCTCCTCTGCTGGGCATGCCTTAGATGCTGGAATAAACGTCTCATACTTCAAAAACCTGTCAACAACAACCATAATTGTAGACAAGCCATCAGTGCTAGGCAAACCGACAATAAAGTCCATGGAAAGACTCTCTCATGGTCGCTCGGGAATGGGCAATGGATGCAACAATCCCGCTAGTTTTTTCATCTCCACCTTGTCCTGTTGGCACACAAGACAAGTCCTTACATAGGCTTCAACATCCTCGCCCATGTGTGGCCAGTAGTAGTGCTCGCTAATTAGTGCCATGGTCCGATTCATCCCTGGATGTCCGACCCATTTGGAGTCATGATACTCCTTTATGAGCTCCTTGCGCAATCTTCCAAATTGAGGCACGTAGAGGCGGTGTCTTTTGGAATAAAGCAAGTCCCTCTCGAGCCAAAACCTTCTGGTTTTCCCTTCTTTGGCATACTCGATCAACATTTTGGCCGTTGGGTCATGTGACAACCCCTCCTTAATGCGCTCCAACAACTGTCCTTTCGGCAAGCTAACAAACTCCATGTTGTACCTTCGACTTAAGGCATCGGCAACGGAATTCACTTTCTCTGGCTTGTATTCCATGGAAAAATCAAACTCTGTAAGGAATTCTTGCCAACGAGCCTGTTTGGGAGACAATTTCTTATGGGTTAGAAAATAGCTATTGGCAACATTTTCGGTAAATACCACAAACCTCGACCCAAGTATGTGGTGATGCCAAGTACACAAGTAATGCACTACTGTTGTCATCTCTTTCTCATAGACCGTGTATCTTCTCTCGGTCTCATTGAGCTTCCAGCTCTCATATGCAACTGGATGTCCTTCTTGCATCAGGACCCCACCAATGGCAACGTCGGATGCATCGGCATAAATCTCATAAAGTTTGGTGTAATCTGGCAACACCAACACTGGCTCACTCGCCATGGCCTTCTTCAGTCCCTCAAAGGCTTCTTGACACTCGGTGCTCCAGTCCTACCCCTTGTCCTTCTTCAATAGCTCGGTCAATGGTGTGGCAGTCTTAGAGTAACCCTTGACGAACTTTTGGTAGTAATTGGCTAGCCCCAGGAAGGATCTCAACTCTGTCACCTTGGTTGGTGGCTCCCAATCTGAGATGGCTTGAACTTTGGCCCCATCCATCCGGATCTTGCCACCTCTAACTATGTGGCCTAGAAAATGGACCTCTATCTAAGCAAACAAGCACTTCTCCTCTTTGACATAGAGCTTGTTTTTCCGCAATACCTCGAACACCTCCCTCAAGTGTTCCACATGCTCCCCAAGGCTCTTGCTATAGATGACAATATCATCAAGGTAAACTACAACGAATTGATCAATGAAGGGTTGTAGTACCTTATTCATCAGGGTGCAGAAGGTGGCGGGAGCGTTCGTGAGGCTGAATGGCATCACAAGAAATTCATACGGACCGTAGCGTGTTACACAAGCTGTCTTCGGCTCGTCTCCTTCTGCAATCCTCACTTGCCAATATCCAGACCGCAAATCCAACTTGGTGAACCACTTTGCACCACCAAGTTGATCAAACAAGTCTGCTATGAGCAGGATCGTTACTTGTTCTTCACAGTGGGTTTGTTTAAAGCCTGATAGTCGATGCATATTCGAAGAGTCCAATCATGTTTCTTCTAAAAGAGCACTAGAATACCATAGGGTGCCTTTGATGGTCGAATATAGCTTGCATCGAGGAGTTCCTTCAATTGTCTGTGTAACTCCTCTAGTTCTGGCAGAGCCATTCGGTAAGGGGCTCTAGCGGGTGGCTCTATGTTTGGCACAAGCTCAATCTTGTGATCGACCTTCCTATTTGGTGGAAGATCCTTAGGCAACTCGGCAGGCATCACGTCACGAAATTCTGCCAAAACTTGTTCCACTTTTGCTGGAACATCCTCGGTCATGGTGGGCTCATTAGTCACCAACGTTGCTAGGTAGGTTGGCTCCTATTTGCGAACTCTCTTTCTGAATTGGATGGCTGAAAGCATCTTGGCCCCAACTCCAGCTACTCAGTTTATCGGAACGATGCATTGGTCTCTCGAATCAAGTATGCACAAGCAATCGACAAATGGAACAGGAAAGGCATTAATCTTGTCAAGGAAACTAAGCCCAATGGCAAAGTCGAAATCATCAAGTGGAATTACCTTGATGTTTTCCTTACCAGACCAGCCCCCAATCTCGAGTTTGACTCCTTTTGCTACTCCTGCAATCGGAGACACCTTGGTATTCACGGTCTTGATGAACCCATTTGTCTTCTCAATATGAAGGTCGAGTTTCTTTGTGGCCTGTTCGAACATGAACAACTCTGAGGCACCGGTGTCCACTAGAACACTCAATTTCTGGCCTGCAATGGTGATGTCGACAAATATCAGCCCCTTCTTCTTGGAACCCTTCTTGAACTCCATGCAACTGATGATTGAGCCAAGCTTGAGGGTCTCATCTTGATCTTGCTTTTCTTGGATGGCAGCAACTTTCTGTTTATGTGGACAATTGCTTTTGTAGTGTGGTCCTACACACTCAAAACATTTGAGATTCCCGTCCCTTCTCTTATTCCAGTTCCATGGTTGGTTGGCTATATAATTGGCGTTGGATTGCCTATTGGAATTGTTCTTTGGTTTGTCTCCCCCACCATTGCCTCCATTACCACGTAACTTTGGCTTTGGTTTGGTTGACTTATTTATGTTGGCACTATGCTCCTTCAATGATTCTGCAATCGCCATGGCTTTGGAGAGTTCCTTCACATCTCTCCGTTCTAGCTCAATGTTCGCCCATGGCTTTAGTCCATCCATGAACTGGAAAAGAGCATCCTTATCGGATAAGTCGGGGATCTGAAGTTGAAGCTCGCTGAACTCTCGAACATAGTCTCGAAGGGTCCTAACATGCTTAAGAGCTCTAAGCTTCGATCTTGCCTCATTCTCGGTATTACCAGGGTAAAACTGCTCTTTCAATTCTACTTGGAACTTAGCCCATGTTCCAACAGCGGTGCCCTCGCGTTGCTCATCAAAGCACCTACGTCGCCACCACAACAGAGCGACATCATATAAATAAATCGAAGCAGTTGTTACCTTTTCGGTATCCTTCACGATACCCATTGCCTTAAAATACTGCTCAAGTCCCCACATGAAGTTCTCCATTTCTTGAGCAGATCTGGTCCCCTTAAACGGCTTGGGCTTCGGGGCGTCGATCCTGGGCTTGGTCACAGTTACTTCGGCCATCATGCTATTCAACATGGCATTCTTGTAGAGAAGTAGCTTGGCACTGAGCTTCTTCACCTCTTTCATCATCTCTTCCTTTACAACTTCAACGGTAGCTTTGATGGAGAGATCTTGGTCGTTCAATGACTCATACAGGTTCTCGAGATTCTCGTTAACCTCATTTATGATGTTTTCCTTCATGGAATCCATCTTCTCGAAGCGCTCATCGGCTTCCTCATGGGCCCCTTGAAGCTCGACAATCGACTCTTCAAGCCTGACGACCCTCTTGTCTAAGGCAACAACAATGTCCCTCGAACTCTCTCGCTTCTTCCCGGCAGCTGCAGCTGGGACCTCACTGGCATTCTGTGGTGCCATTTCTCTCGACAAAATTGGCTATGATACCAACTGTCACGTCCGTAAATTCACTCAAACTAGGACGTGCAGCCTTTGATGCTTTCTGGACGGTTTAGCAACCAAGTAAGCCTAACCTAATCGAAGCTAGAATGCTTGGATCGTCGCAAAAATGAAATAACAAATAATGGAAATGGCTAGCAAAAAAACCGAGGGAAATGAGTGAATGCTCAATGTATTACTCAAATCAGAAGTGATGAGATGAGGTGGGGGTGAGCCTCTATTTATACTTGAAGCCCCCTACATCCAAAGGCTAAGATGAAAGTAAATCAACGGATAAGATTAAAGCTGTACAATTATATCTCTTGATCCTAGCTATTTGGATCAAACTTGCCAAAGATAAGGGATTACAACAGATATGGAAATATTCAAGAGAATAAGGCTTGTTAACTTGTGATACTTACCATATCTGATGGCTCTTCAACCCCAAGTGATGGGCTAGCTCGGATAGGTGCTGGCAAGCCCAAAATGGCGTGGAGAGCCTCCTCAGCTGCCTGGTGTGCTTTGGGCTCGGACCCTAGGGTGCGGGCCGTGACATAAGGCTAGGGTTAGGTTGTATTTTTAAGTTTTTATTTTTGGGGGGTTAATTTAGGTTATTTTAATTCTGGGTCGGGTCTGTAGCCGGGTTTGTATGGATATTTTTTTAAAATGGGCTGGTGGGTTTTATATATGTGTATAGGGTTTGTAATTTTGGGTTATAATAATAAAGGGGTAGGGTTTATTGTATTTGGGCCTAGTTGGGTCTGATTATGAGTATTGGGTTTTAGTTATGTAAATGGTATTGGGCCCGGACCAAAATGGGCTGCAACACAAAGTTTAGTCACCATTTGTGTCTTTAGTGTTTCAAATATTATAATATCTTTATAGTATAATAATGCTTTTATTTTCTATTGTAAACTTTTTATTCAATAGCTTATTATTTTACACAATAACCCATGTAACTTTTTTTTAGAAAACCCATGTAGCTATATTAGAATCAAAACATAGAATATATAAATATGTTTTCACCCATAATTTGTGCATAACGTCTATAAACCATAACACCCAGAGGCAGACAATCGCAGGTTAAAACAATATAAGAGCTGTAAAAACCCTATAACATATCAAATCGTAACCTATTAACCATGATAATATCATAAGGACCTCCTTTTACTCATAAAAATATTCTATTTATTAGTCTCATGAACAAATCAACTTAATCGTAATTTTAATTTAGCAGTCATTCTACTAAATTATTATCAAAACATTTATTGTTATACTCTCAGCTTATTAATGGAAAATATCAGTTTAAGTATAATACCTTTTTTTGAATGGAAAGCCTGAGATTTATTGGGTGAGTATATTGAAAGGCGTGTTAGTATACGTCTAATAAACGGCTAGTTGTTAGAGCCGTTAGATGAGAAAAATTTTTATTTTGACCGTTAGATTTAGATTCTCAAAACAAAACACACGGAACCGGGAAGAGTTTATTGCCAGTAAGTTTTAAAACTTAGTAAGTAGAATCGAAATTTTATGGGGATAACATTCTTTTTGCAACCTAAAATGTTACAATAACGCATAACTTTTAAGATAGATGGTAAAGTTTTGAAACTCTAAGACATGTACCGGAACCGGTAGATAAATGTTTAAACTTAAATTGTTAGTAAAGTTTTGTGACAACGAACGTTGATAGAAGATGTATCAAAATTTGATATAGGGTACCGAAACTTTTAGTTGTGAAAGTAACATTTTAGGGTTAACACGTAACATTTAACGTTTTTCTCCTGGTTTCGGAACTTTTGTACATGTACCGAAACCTGTAAAAAATGCGTAAACTATAAAAGTTTAAAATCTCTTTAACAATGCATGTTTGTATAGTAAGTTTCGAAACATACAAATCAGTACCGAAACTCGTCGTATGGTGCGTTGGATGGATAAAATTAGACGTTGAAATTGTAAAAGTAAAGAAATTAGATAACATATTAGGTTGAAGCGCCAAGTATCAGAATTCATCAACGAGTATCGCAACCTAAACTAGATGAAATAATATTTTTGGTTTAATGATTCATATTTCCAGTTTTTTGTAGGTCTCGCAACTTACTTAGTCGTTTCAGTACTCGTAGAGATTAGGTTATGAAAGATTCAGACAAGAAATGAGAGAACATGTAGAAGGAAAAAAAAACAACCATACATTGATGAAACTGAGAAGAAGAAGGCGGCATACAAATACTATAAATCAGGCATTCCGAAGAAGGTAATAGCAGTATAAAGACATTTTTTGTTTGATATAGTATAAGTTTATATTGAGATTGACGTACCCTTGTAGACATCTTTTGAGACAAGGTGCAGTCAGAAACAATTATATGATTTCATAAAAGAAATGAAGACGATGAGGATTGATCATGTTCTTGAAGAAATTGGTTTTGGGTCGTTAGTTTATATAAAATCATGCATTCTACGCCGGGACCTATGTGGGAAATTGATGAAAAGTTTTGATATTCGAATGAGTGTTATTGAGTTTGAATGACACAATATTATTGTATCTAAAGATGTAGAAGCTATATTGGGCCTAAAGAATGAGGGTATTGATGTTTATGAAGTGCTATCGAGAGAGAATGGTAGAGAACTCGGTGCAAAGTATACCTCAGCACATTTGTAACTTATGCAAAAATCAAGCGAGATATAGTTTCTGGTACTTTTGAAGGGGATGATTTTGAAAGCAAGGGTGTTGTTGTACATTATTGGAGTTTTTCTGTGTCCTACTAGTGAGATACGCCCATGTGTAGATTATTTGAAGTTGTTGTGCGGCGATTGCTTATATGGTAAAGTGAATTAGGCCAAGTATGTTTACGATATGCTTATTGAGGTAATAAGCTATTTACAAAAGCCGGGAAGACACGTTTACCTAAAAGGGTATATTGCAATCTTAGAGGTAAAGTTAAATTATCATTAGTTATGAGAAATTGGTGAAACTGAGTTTTGTCATATTAATGTTGTGTTGTGAATTATATGGAATTCAGGTTCGGTTGTATGACTATTGGTCTGGATTTGATAGCATAGCCAATGTAGCTTCTAATGGTGGTGTGCCTCACATTCTTTACTAGGTGAAGTTAGAGGTCGCGTCTGTTTATTCCCGCTTGAAGAGCGAGCGAGATTCGAATAGACCAAAGGTATATGTTGGATTATTATTCATCTAGTATGTTAATTTCAATCATGGTTAATTATATATTTTCACACTGAAGATTATTGCATGAAAGCATCCATTACCTGAAACTGTTAAAGCACCTAAAGTCAAGGAATCGCAGGAAGACATAGAAGCACCAAAAGGTAGGAAATCTTTGAAGAGACATACGGTAATACTTTATGAGTCATTGTATTAATCATTTATTATGTGAAATGTGAATATTTATTTAATTTGGAAGGTTGCTTCCACAGAGTATGATGTTGCGAAATGCAACGAGGCAAATGATGTCGGAGATGCTTTAGCAAGTAATATCCGAGGTGAATGGGCTAAAAGAGTTTGTCAATACGAGAATTGAGAAGCAAATTAAACTTGAGGAGAAATTGGACAGTATGAGAGGGGTTGATGATAAGATGTTGGGAGAGAAATTCAATATTCTTTCTAAAGACGTCGCAGAAGTACAAGCCGACATGACCTACTTAAAGAGTTTGGAAGAGAATATGAACAATTTTAATGTCAAAATAAACGATTTTGAAGTCAAAATCGATGGTGCTCATGAGAACGTCAAAGCAATTTAGAACAAAAAGAAATATACTTTGCAGAAGATCTCAAGGAAAATAAAGGACGATGGGGCCAATCTCGTAAATGAAATTGGTAGGCTTGTTTCCCGTAACATGGGGGATATTTCACCTCTGGGAGATAATATTGGGAGCCTTTATCCTATAGACACTGTTACTCCTTCTTCTAAATTCAAAGCACCCGAAGATAGAGCTAAGAGCATAGATAAAAACTTTGTTTGTCTAGAACCAAAGAAGGCAAGGTAAAAGCTAAGTTTGTTTAAAGATCATTTTCATCTTTTTCATGTACCTATGGGCTTGGCTAGTGTAATGTTCCATTATAGGATAAGCATGTTGCCGTTCAGGTTAGTCGAAAATCCCTTCGACTCTTAAAAGGATATATATTCAATCGCATAAAGTTTTGAAAGATAATTGGAAATAATTTTTGTGTAATTATCATTCTCAATGGTAATTGTTGGTTATTTTATTGTGTACTTTAATAATAGCAAATAGCGGTTGACATATGTATTGAACATTGGGCCTTAAGCCCATCGAATTGAACATTAGAAATAATACAATTTTGGCCATTAAGGCAATCGAATTAACTATTATCCCTTAATGGTTATGATTTCATTTCCATTTACATAATCTATTATTTTCGTTGTTATCATCATATATTTCTTGCGAAAGGTTAAAGAATTGATCAAAGTTTCGTATGCTGTAATACCTAATGGGATTGATGAAGAAGAACAAGCCTACTGTGATTATTTATGGAATACCTCGCTACCGCAAAAGTAAGCCTTCAACTGTATAACTTTAATTAGTCATATTGTGAAATGTAAAATCAAAGACGTGATACAATGTTTGTATGCAACCATTTGGTCATTAAACTCGACAACATTTTTGCCATTATTGAAGAGATTGATACGTTACGACCCAAGGAATGGCTTGGAGATACGGTTAGTCTAATAAATATCACGTATGGCTTGAAATTATATGAAACATTTAGAACCTATTTTTCTATGTGTTCATTATTGTTTTTAAAATTGGCAAGATTATTGGTATGGTGTCCTTATTTGAGACTCGCAATGAGGCAAAGGAAAAAATTAAACATCGGGCCTTTATGCCTTGTTATGTTCATGTATGTTTTTTTGTTACCATCTTATACAGTGTTTATGGCATATTTCTTTGTTGATAAATTATTTTCGATTGTAAATAACAACCATTATTAATTGTAGAATACGTTCGTAAGAATGGAAACTGTCACAGTGTCAGGGCTTGCTGACTTTTGTAAGGTAAGATTGCAGTTTTATGGGAACATGAGTGGCTCTAATATTGTAAGATGAAATATGTTAAGGGAAAAATGTTAATTTGTTTCAATATATGCTAATTTTTTATTAGTTGACAACACAATATTTACAGATATTCATCCCCACAAATGATAGAAATTTGCACTGATACTTGTGTGTCATTCATATGGCACGTCGGGAAGTTTGGATACTAGATAGCTTACCGGGTAGTATGGCGAGTCAGCGTAGGAGGGAAGCAGTTACGACAATGGTGAGAACACATGCATTTGCTGTGTCGTGTCGTTGTGCTAGCATTATATGTTATTAACATGTAGGAATGAACTTTGTATTATGTTTTCATTATCGTTCAGATACTGAGCGACTCGAACTTTCTTCCTAATTGCTAGAATCGTTCTCTTCATTAATGGCTTTGAGAGAAACTCTAACTTTCTTCTTCTCCACTTACTTCTTCATTTTTCATCTATTCTTTCTTATCTCATCAACTCATGAGTTAGCAAAGACGCAATGAGCTCATCAAGCTTTAATGTTTTGAGGTTCTTTGCTTCTATGATGGTGGTCTTTTTTTAGTCTTGTGAGTTAGGAAAAAATAGATAAGCTTTCTTACAAGCTTATCTTCTGGAATAACCTCTCCATATCTCTTAAGCTTGTTCACTATGCCAGAGAATCGATCAGACACCGTCTTGATATCTTTATTTAGATCTATCTTGAAGTTCTCGTAACTAAGATTTAGAAGACCAATCTTAGTCTCATTTACCTCTTTTGTATCTTCATGTGTATCTTCGAGTTTGCCCCTTATCTCATTGGCATTAGAACAAGAAGACACCTTGTCATATTCATCTGGGCTAAGTGCACAAAAGATGAAGTGCGTGGCTTTAGCATTAAATTGCATGTTTTTCTTATCATCATCATCTCATTCTCTTTTGCTCTTGAGAACGTAGATGTCGCCTTCTTTCTTTTGAGGTAAGGATGAAGCTTCGATCACTACATCCCATAAAGAGTAGTTATTGGCTTGTAAAAACAACCTCATCCTATTCTTCCAATAGGCATAGTTGGCTCCATTAAAGTATGGAGGCTTAGAGATGGATTGTGACTCCTCCATGAAGTAGTTGCCAGAAGTAGAAGCCATGGATGAACTTGTGATTAGTATAACTCTTCAAGGATCTTCTCAATGGGTTGTAACACCTTCAATTAATCCAAGCTCTGATACTAATTGTTGAGTTAATCAATCAATGATTAGAGGCCAAAAGAGGGGTGAATTGACAATTTAAAAATTAGTGGGAGCAAGTTGCAAAAGAAATAAAAATTGCAAGGGAATTTAGAGCGTTTCAACTTCCTAAATAAAGTCTACATTCACTACCTTAGCTTTCATACTAAGGATTTTACAAATTCACTAATTTGTCTTTCTTTTTAGGCCAAATGAGATAACATTACAAATTCACCTAGACTTATACCCCAAAATTTAGTGACCTATTTCTTAAGAATGATACAAATGAGCAAACTTTGAAAATCCTCTAAATGATATTATTTGTAGAAAATATAGCTCACTAAAACCCCAACACTTGATAAAAGGAAAAATACAATAAGCTCTCACATAAGTGTTTACAAGATTTTTACAACAAAGCTCTCAAATACTTTGAATTTTTGCTCAAATGTTTTGGAATGGTTGTCTTGTTGTTGAAGAAGCTTTGGACACTTATTTTTATACTCTCTCATTGATTTCTAACTGTTTGGGTTGTTGGAGACTTGAATATAGTCGCTGAGAGGAGTTTTTCCCGTAATAAATGATGTATGGTAATTGTAGGTATTAGTACGCGAAGACTTATATCGGTACCTTATTAAATAAGAAATAGTAGTTAGTATTACAGGGTATACCGGTACGCAAGGTCGTGTATCGGTACGGAGGAAGGGATACCAGTACTGTTGCACGTAATAACTGCTCCGTAATTGTGCAAGTGTACACGTCGTAAGTTATAGTATAAAAGATATCGTCTCCAAAGGGATTGGTGCCACTTCAAGAATCTAGTCTCTTGCACTATAAAAAGTAAAAACACAAATAGAAGATTATAGGAGTTAACTAATAACTAAAGTAGAAAGCAATAAAGTAAAAGAATATATGAAATCAAGTGAGAGAGATAGTCCAGGTTATCGTGAGTTGAGGCATGATAGCCGATTGGATCATCTTGGCAAAAGAGTGCAAGGGCAACTTAGGTTCCGCAGCAACTTGCACAGCGGGGTTACCTTAGCAACTAATCGATGGTTGTCTGGGCGACTAGTTGGGCAACTACTTGGGCGTCTGGGCAGCCACCTTCAAGGTTTGGCAGAGCGTTCTTCAATGGTTTCTTCTTATCCCTAAGTCGAAACTCTAGCTACTTGTGCATGCCTTGATAATACATCCCCGCGTGAATCAAGGGTGAACAACAACCAATCTTGCGCTCCTCTTAGCCGTTGAAATCCTTAACTTATTTCTAAGCCAGATTAATCTTCACCATCAATAGATTGAATAAAGATCATATTCATTCGTTTCTTGAGTCTAACTCTCCCGATATTAGATAAATAGATGAAGTTACGAGATCCTCTCCCAATTCACTCACAAACAAGAATAAGAACCAAGAATGCATAAACCTTGAATAGAAAAGTGCAAACTCTTATTACCTAAACAAAATCCAATAGTTTCTCACAACCACAAGACACAATAACCTTAGCCAAATAGATTTAGTTCATGGCTAGGTTCCAAAGAAACACAAGATAAAGAACTCCTAGCATGAACCTAATTGAACAAGAAAGAAAAAGATGAAGGATGGATGAAGCCTTCTTGTCGAGATCTCCCCCTTGAAGCTTATCAAAAATTCTTTCTTCTTGCCCACCTCTCTTTGACGGCTTGGTCCTTTAAATAGGAGATGGCTAGGTCAAAATCCTTCTTGAGGAGGAAGTTAAGTTGGAATTAAATTATCTTTAAAGAATATAATTCTTTATTATATTTAAATTTCTTCTAGAACTTCTCCTATCTTCTTGGGATTTAATTTCTCTTTAACCTCTTCACGGAAATCAAACTCCTTTGGGATTTAACTTTGCTCCATGTCATCTTGGGCTTATCTAGTCATCAATTTCGACAACCATATCATCTTATTCTTTGTCGAAAATTGCCTTGGCAACTAGCTCGGCATCTCCTTCATGCATTGCCCTGGCAACTAGCTCGGCATCTCCTTCATGCACTGCCCTGGCAACTGGCTCTAGCCTTGTTTAGGCAAGTGATTCTGCACACACACAAAAACACACCAAAGCAGCATCTTTTTCCACAAAAATCACCAAGTTATGTAATCAAGCTCAACGGTGGAAAGAAACATGAATTAATGCATGAATGACTAATTATACAACTAATATGAGCTTAAGTTTAACAATAATATGTGTAAAAAGGGTAATAAAAAAAGTACTTTTGAACATTTATCACACCCCCAAACTCGAACTATTGCTTGTCCTCAAGCAATGCAAACTAACAATTACCTGTAAAGACTTTAATCATCAAAGACATGCTTCAAACTTGAATTCAAACCTCGGAACCGTGGCACAAAGTATGATCACCTTTTAATTTTTTGAATAGCACAAAAATTACCCGGAATCGAACTATAATTCTTGTGACAATGTGTGTGCGTAGTTGTGTACAAGTTGATTTTCAAGATTCTATGTGAACAATAGGCTTTTATCAATTTAATTACCGGGGCATTTATTTTTATTTTCACTAGAGCCAATTTCAGCCACCTCTAGCAAAGTAAGCAATTTCTCATTTTATTTTAGTCGACTAGAGCCAATTTCGGGCACCTCTAGCGATTCTTTAATGTGCATTAACTACTAGAGCCAGTTTCGGGCACCTCTAGCAAGAAAGTGCATTTACTACTAGAGTCAGTTTCGGGAACCTCTAGCAAGAATTTAACTTTTAATTTTCAATTTTAAATTTACCCAAATTTTAAGCAACATAAGTTCACTAAGTTTCTTTCAATCAACAAGCCATAACCGTGTAAAAAAATTCAGCATCATAGTAAATTTCTAAGTTCTTTTCATGCAATCCTAAAATTAAAGGTTCTTTCAATTAAGTGCAGTGGAAAAAATTCATCATTGGATATTCAACAAGTCTTAAGCAATTAAATCCAATTAAAGGCATGGCAAGTAACATATTCAACCTATATGTGATTGCTAAAGATGAATGCAACTAAACATGAAACTAATTAGAAACCAACACCCCCCAAACTCGAGAGAAGCATTGTCCTCAATGCATGTAAAAGTGAAACAAAATTTAAAAGAAACTAAATGAAATGAGTTAGTCGGAGAGGTCGTCACCTCGAGTAATAAGTTTCCTTTGCGCCGTTTGATTGATTCATTTTTCGGTCAGTGGTTGAATGCTTGTGGTTGGTACCGCGTGAATAGCATTGCTTTGATTTGATCCATGTTTAGGCATCAGAAGTTGCCGACGCCATTGTTGTTGCTTGGGCATCCTCAGTTTCTGTTGCCGTGGCAACTGCTGAGGTAGTTGCAAGGGCATCCTCTGTTACGGTTGCCGTGGCAAGTAGTCGGCAGTGAATTTCCTTAGCATGGTGGTTGTGAGTCTTGTTGTAGAAAAGAAAAGAAAACAAAGAAAACCTAAAAACTAAAGCTAATGAAGCAAAATAAAATATCTCCTAAAAATAAAATTGAAAATGAAAAGAAAAAGAAAATATTGAAAGGAGAGCATGCTCATGCATCTCCCTAGGTGACCACTTCTTTGTTACGTTCCACATGGGCACCGTTGTAGTGCTTCAATCTTTGTCCATTAACTTTGAATTCACGTTCGTCAGTGATGGACTTGATTATCACAGCACTATGAGAGAATGGTTTAACAACTTTGAATGGTCCCGACCATCTTGATTTCAGTTTTTTCAAGAAAAGTTTTAGCCGAAAATTGAATAAGAGAACTAGTTGCCCTGACATGAATTACCGCGGCAATAGTTTCTTGTCATGCCATTGCTTTGTTTTCTCCTTGTAGATTCTTGCATTGTTATAGACGAGTGCACAGAATTCTTCTATCTCGTTGAGGTCCAACAAACGCTTTTGTCCGGCATTTTCCCAATCCAAATTCACGATCTTGATTGCCCAATATGCCTTGTGTTTGATTTCCACTGGCATATGGCATGTTTTTCCATCGACAAGTCGAAATGAGGACATACCTAAGGGTGTTTTGAATGTAGTGCGATATGCCCAAAGTGCATCATTTAGTCTTACTGACCAATCCTTCACAGAGGGATTTACAACTTTCTCGAGTATACCCTTCAATTCTCGGTTGGAAATTTCTGCTTACCCATTGGTTTGTGGGTGATATTACCTGTCCTATGGCAATGATCACATTGCTTGTAAAACTCTTGGGCATCTTTGTACAGTGTTGGCCAATACAAATCGGATTGCAAAACTTTGGTCGTGGTACGAGTTCCTCCAAAATGTCCTCCATAGGGTGAAGAATAGCATTACTAGAGTACATTATGCTACTCTTCTTCAAGGACACATCGGCGTATGACCTGATCTGCATATTGTTTAAACAAAAGAGGCTCGTCCCAAAAGTAATGCTTAGCATCATGGCGGAACCGCTTCTTCCCTTGGTGAGTAAGGCCATAAGGTAAAATACCACAAACAAGGAAATTAACTAAATCTGCGTATCAGGGTATTGCCGAGGCATGTGCTGCCGTGGCGACTGCTCCCAAGATTGCCGAGTCGTGTGTGTCTAGAGTTACCGAGGCATACGCGTCCATGGTTACCGAGGCGTGCGCGTCTGGAGTTACTGAGGTGTACGCGTCAAGAGCTGTTACAGCGTTGAGGGTTTTCGAAGCATACGCATCCATGGTTGCTGAGGCGTGCACGTCAAGAGCTGCTGCGGTGTCGAGGGTTGCCGAGGCATGCGCATCCATGGTTGCCGAGGTGTCAAGAGTTGCTGCGGCATCGAGGGTTACCGAGGCGTGCACGTCTAGAGTTTGCCAATGCCTGTGCGTCAAGAGCTGTTGCGGCGTCGAGGGTTACCGAGGTATGCACATCCATGGTTGCCGAGGCGGCAAGGGTTGCTGTGGCATTGAGGGTTGCCGAGGCATGCGCATCCATGGTTGCCGATGCGTCAAGGGTTGCCGAGGCGTGCACATCCATGGTTACCGAGGCAACTAAAATTTGTTCATCCGGAAATGCATCACATATCTCTAAATCCGCATCCTCCTTCCTATTGAATTCTAAGCGTGATAAGTGATCGGCCACTTGATTTTCTTTTCCTTTCCTTTGTACCAATCAAATAGGATCGGAACTGTGCGTTGGCCTAGGGCTGCTCCTACCGCAAAATAACTTGCATCACACATGAGCTCAAAAGGTAGCGTCCAATCTGGTGGAAGGATAATGGGTGTCGTGGCAAGCTTTTCCTTGAGGGTTTCGAATGCTTGGACGCAAGAATCATCAAAATCGAAGACTTTATCTTGTTCAAGCAAATTGCAGAAGGGTTTAGTGATTTTAGAAAAATTATGAATGAACCTCCTGTAAAACATGCATGTCCAAGAAAGCTTCTAATTCCTTTAACTGAACTTGGTAGGCTAATCTCTCGATCACGTCCACCTTGGCTTTGTCTACTTCAATTCCCTTGGATAAAATCTTGTGGCCCAGCACTATTCCTTCATCTACCATAAAATGGCACTTCTCCCAATTGAGGACTAAATCAGTTTCTTCACATCTTGCCAACACCTTCTCTAAATTGCCGAGGTAGCTGTCGAAATCATTGCCAAAAACAGAAAAATCATCCATGAAAATCTCAAGGAAGTCTTCGACCATGTCTGAAAATAGTGCCATCATGCATCTTTGGAAGGTTGTCAGGGCATTACACAATCCGAACGGCATCCTTCGGAAAGCATAAGTATCGTATGGGCATGTGAAGGTTGTCTTTTCTTGATCTTCTGGTGCTATGGCAATTTAATTGTAACATGAATAACCATCAAGAAAATAATAAAAGGGTTTACCTGCAAGACGGTCAAGCATTTGATCAATAAAGGGTAATAGGAAGTGATATTTCCTAGTGGCTTTGTTTAGCTTTCGATAATCCATACAAACACTCCAACCGGTCACAGTCCTGGTTGGAATGAGTTCATTGTTTTCATTACTTACCACCGTTATACCTCCCTTTTTCGGTACATATTGTACTGGACTTACCCATGTACTATCAGAGATAGGGTATATAATGCCAGCGTCAAGCCACTTGATGGGTTTTTTCATTACAACCCCTTTCATGGCATGATTCAGTCTCATCTGGGCCTCAATTGAAGGTTTGTGATCATCTTCCAACAAAATCTTGTGCATGCACATTGTCGGGCTAATTCCCTTCAAGTCGGCAATTGTCCACCCTATTGCCTTCTTGTATAGCATCAACATTTTGATCAGCTTCTTTTCCTGCTCAGGCTGTAACTTAGAAGAAATAATTACAGGTAATGTATTATCGGTTCCTAAGTATGCATATTTTAGTTGCTCTGGCAACTGTTTCAACTCAAGAATCGGTTGTTGTTCAATAGAGGGCTTTTCGAGCTTACCTTCCTTACTTGAGTAATCTAGTGGTTCAAAGTATGTACCTGGTCGATTGACTAGCCAATTTGCCTCTTCTTGTTGCTCCTCAACGACCGGTTCTTTATACTTCTCACGTTCCTCTTGAACGGCAATGTAGTTGCCGAGGAACCTAAATTCCTCGTTGAAGTTAAACTCTTCTGTGGCATGAAGAAGTTGGCATTCTTCTGGATTATCGGCGTGCCTTAGTGTTTGGAACACATTTAGTTTAACTTGCTGGTCATTCACCCTCATTGTGAGTTCTCCCTTTTCAACATCGATCAAGGTTCTCCCTGTTGCTAGGAATGGTCTCCCGAGAATGATAGGTGCATGCTCATCTGCTTCACAGTCTAAAATAATAAAGTTAGCGGGAAAAATAAATTTATCAACTTTTACCAGTATGTCTTCGATTTTTCCCTCTGGATGCACATAGGATCTGTCGGCTAGCTGTATCATAACTGTTGTAGGTATTGCCTTCTCGATTCCTAGTTTCTGGAAAATCGATTTAGGCATCAAGTTTATGCTAGCCCCAAGGTCGTATAATGCTTTCCCGACATAGTGGTTTCCAATGGAACAGGGTATTGTGAAACTTCCAAGATCCTTCAACTTGGGTGGCATACGATTGTGCAACAAGGCCATGCATCCCTCTGTTGTGGCAACTGTTTCAAACTCTCATAGCCTTGTTCTCTTGGACACAATGTCTTTAAGGAACTTGGCATAGTTCAACATTTGTTCAATTACTTCCACTCCAATGGCAAGTTGATATGGACTTGCTTGAGGATATCAAGAAACTTCTTGAATTGGTATTCTTGCTTTTGTCGCTTCAATCTTTGTGGGAATGGTGGTGGAAGTCGGATATCTTTAATTCTTTCATTGGTTTAGAATCTGATTGATGACATTGCTTGGACAACTGGAGTTATCGAGGCATCATCAACTGGGGTTGCCGAGGCATCCTTATCACCAGTTTCCGAGACGTGCTTATCGTTGGTTGCCGAGGCATGCTTATTGTCGGTTGTCGCGGCAATTCCTGGTTTAGCATCTGAGGCTTTGTCGCTGGGTTCGTCTTGATCTTTTTGTAGAGTTTTGTTTGATGAGCGGGCTTGAGCCTCTTTAAGTTGTTGGCCACTTCTAGTGGTGATCGCCTTACATTGCTCATGGCCAGTTCCTCTTGCGACTTCAGTATCGCTAGGTAAACCTCCTTGCGGTCTAGTATTCAGGTTTTGAGCAAATTGTCCGACTTGATTTTCCAATGATTTGATTGCCGCCTCTTGGTTTTGCAATCTCATCTCGGTCCTGTTAATAAAAGCATCAGTTCTTTTTATGAAGTTACTATTCTCAGCCATATAAGATTCAGCTTTCAACATAAAAGCATTGAGAGAATTTTCCAAAGAACTAGATGTTGTTGGTTGTTGCTGCGGCAACTGTTGCTGTGGCATATTCTGCTGGAATCCTGATGCTTGTGCATTCTGATTGTTATGGTTTAGAGCATTATTGGGATTACTCCATGAAAAATTCGGGTGCTTCTTCCAAGATGGATTGTATGTATTGGACATCACATTGTTGTTCCGGTTGTAATTCCCCACATAGAAGCTAGATTCTGGATTTTGCATACATTCAGAAGAATCATGGTTACCACCACATAACTCACAAAAAGAATCCATTACCTTGACCTCATGTGTGTTGTTTGGTTTCTGCATGTTTTGGACCATTTTGGTTAAAGTGGCCAATTGTGCCGAAATTGAATCTGATGATCCTAGTTCATGTATTGTGGCTTGGCGTCTAACTCATCCTCTTCTAGTAGAGGGGAATTGATAATCATTCTTGGCAAGCCTGTTTAGAATTTGTATTGCTTCCTCCGGCAACTTATCTAGGAGTATGACGTTTGCCGAGGCATCTAGCATCATCCTTGTTGGTGTATTCACGGTGTTGTAAAACATTGTTACTTGTGTCCACACTGGGAATCCGTGTAGGGGGTACTTGTGTAGAAGTTCTCTATATCGCTCCCAAGCCTCGTACATGGATTCATCATCTGCCTGCCGAAAAGAAGTAATGTCGTTACGAAGCGATCCTATTGATCCGGCAGGAATACTATTCAACCATGCTTTCGCCCTATCCCTCAGTGAATAGGGGAATAATCTTAATCGTATAACATCGGGGGTGACTCCGTGTATTTTGAACGAGTTGCAAATCTCGAGGAAAGATTTAAGATGTTGTTGTGCATCTTCAGTTGCTGAGCCGCCAAATTTGACCAATTGTGATGATCATATTAAACATCACCGGTTCCAGTTCAAAGTGGCCGGCTTCAATTTCAGGTGCAACAACTCATGGATTAAGTCCATCAAGATCTTCTTCAAGATAGTCTCGAATAGTTCTGTTTCGTGCAAGAATCACTCCTCCTCCTTCTGGCTCATCTTGATTCATATTGTTGTCTTGATTAGCCATTGCTACTCTTAAACTTCGTCTAAGTCTTTGTAAGGTTTGTTCGATTTCTGGATCAAATGGATATTCTGGTGTAATCAGTCTCGCCTTGGTTATATACCAATGCAAAACCAAAGTTTGTTAGCCCTTTGAATCTTAAACAAGAAAAATAAAAAGAAAGTGCAAGAAAATAAAAGCAAAGTCGCTATTGCCAATCCACGGCAACGGCGCCAAAAACTTGTTGCGCGTATTAAGTGCTCCTCAATTGTGCATGTGTACACGTCGCAAGTTATAGTATAAATGATATTGTCTCCACAAGGATTGGTGCCACTTCAAGAATCTAGACTCTTGCACTATAAAAAGTAAAAACACAAATAGAAGATTATAGGAGTTAACTAATAACTAAACTAGAAAGCAATAAAGTAAAAGAATATATGAAATCAAATGAGAGAGATAGGCTAGGTTATCGTGAGTTGAGGCGTGATAGCCGATTGGATCGTCTTGGTAAAAGAGTGCAAGGGCAACTCAGTTTCCATGGCAACTTGCACAACGGGGTTGCCTTGGCAACTAATCGATGGTTGCCTGGGCGAATAGTTGGGCAACTACTTGGGCGTCTGGGCAGCAACCTTCAAGGTTCGGCAGAACGTTCTTCAATGGTTTCTTCTTATCCCTAAGTCGAAACTCTAGCTACTTAAGCATGCCTTGATAATACATCCCTGCGTGAATCAAGGGTGAACAACAACCAATCTTGCGCTCCTCTTAGCCGTTGAAATCCTTAACTTATTCCTAAGCTGGATTAATCTTCACCATCAATAGATTGAATAAAGATCATATTCATTCGTTTCTTGAATCTAACTCTCCCGATATTAGATAAATAGATGAAGTTACGAGATCCTCTCCCAATTCACTCGCAAACAAGAATAAGAACCAAGAATGAATAAACCTTGAATAGAAAAGTGCAAACTCTTATTACCTAAACAAAATCCAATAGTTTCTCGCAACCACAAGACACAATAACCTTAGCCAAATAGATTTAGTTCATGGCTAGGTTCCAAAGAAACACAAGATAAAGAATTACTAGCATGAACCTAATTGAACAAGAAAGAAAAAGATGAAGGATGGATGAAGCCTTCTTGTCGAGATCTCCCCCTTGAAGCTTGTCGAAAATTCTCTCTTCTTGCCCACCTCTCTTTGACGGCTTGGTCCTTTAAATAGGAGATGGCTAGGTCAAAATCCTTCTTGAGGAGGAAGTTAAGTTGGAATTAAATTATCTTTAAAGAATATAATTCTTTATTATATTTAAATTCCTTCTAGAACTTCTCTTATCTTCTTGGGATTTAATTTCTCTTTAACCTCTTCACGGAAATCAAACTCCTTTGGGATTTAACTTTGCTCCATGTCATCTTGGGCTTATTTAATCATTAATTTCGACTACCATATCATCTTATTCTTTGTCGAAAATTGCCTTGGCAACTAGCTCGGCATCTCCTTCAATCATTGCCCTGGCAACTAGATCGGCATCTCCTTCATGCACTGCCCTGGCAACTGGTTCTAGCCTTGTTTAGGCAAGTGATTCTGCACACACATAAAAACACACCAAAGCAGCATCTTTTTCCACAAAAATCACCAAGTTATGTAATCATGCTCAACGGTGGAAAGAAACATGAATTAATGCATGAATGACTAATTATGCAACTAATATGAGCTTAAGTCTAACAATAATATGAGTAAAAAGGGTAATAAAAATAATACTTTTGAACACTTATCAGGTACGCTAAGGTCTGTACTGGTACTAAAATTGCTCACTGGAATTTCGGTAGAGCTTTGGATATCGATACACTCAAGGTCGTACAGTACACACTGTATTTTGTATACGATCTAGGCAGACCGTATCCGTACGGGGTTTATCATACCGATACTCATTGTGTTAAAGGAATTCAAAGACTCTAGGGCGTATCGATACGGAGTGCACCGTTCATGTATTGACAAGCTATTCGTAATTAAAAATTCAAAGGGTTGTACAGGTACGCTAAGGACGGTATCGGTACTACTTAACCATTTTGAAAAACAATGTTGAAAAATTCAAAGGAAAGTCAATTTTGTTCGAATACTTGTCATTATGTGGGTCGTCTCAAAAATTTATTTATTTTCTTAAAAATCCTTGTTATATCAAAATCAAAACATAGGTTTAACAATTATATCAAATATTTACTAGGTTAATTATAAGTTCGATTTCATTTCAGGTCAATTTACTTATAGTACGAGGATTTTAAGTCATCATTAGTTGACTAATAGTTTCATGCTCGGATGAGTCATTTTGGTCTAAAATGGAACATTAAAAGTTAAAGTGCTTCAAAAAAGAATAGGGAGTTAGAGACCATAATGATTATCCAGTCAAATGTTAGGGGCATTTTATTGGCATTATGTAACACCCTCGACCCGGATGTCACATTTGGGTCTGGCCTGAAACTAAGATTTTGACATAGTTTAGCCCAATCCACAAATATATTACAAAAATTCATTTAATTATAATCTAATAAAACATAATAAATATTCGAAAACATATACAGTGGAGCTCCTTTTAAAATTACATTATAAACCTTTGACTCGATCATTTTAAAATCTAAATACAATTTAAAATATACAATAGGTTCCTACGGATACCTAGCCCAATGACTTAAGTACTGTACTCTGAAGAGGCGAGGCACTAGAATCCTTCACTGATGGTGTTCCTCCAAAAACTAGCCAAACCTACTAACCTGCGAATGGAAACAACGATTCCGAACGCTGAGCTGACAAAGCTCATTGGATACATCGCCATTCAACCATGCTTCATGCAAATCATAAATAAAGCAATGATACATGTATGACATCATGGCAAGATAACAATGGTGCTACCATAACCGCCTAAACACATAGCATTATGAATGTATGATCACGCACATAGCTCATACAAGTACCTCATACGTTTACATAGCATCACACAGATAACACCAACAAGTGTCTACAAAGTATCAGGATCCTATATTCGGGAGTCTTCAAGGTGTTGCAACACACTTTTAGGGTATACAATTCCCAACAACAAGGGATAAGTCAACTATCTAGGCATCCTATCAACACATAGCAAGGACCCTAGTCACTACACAGCACTCAACCTAGACACAAGGGTCTTACCGCACACAGCTCTAACACACTTACCATCGCCCTATGGTTTCTATCTATTAGTATACCACCCTATTGAGCTTATCTATTTATTAGTATGTTATGAAGGTACACATTAGCCGTTCTCATTAATTTATCTTATTATTCAATAAGACTTAACCTTATAGGCGCTCTTTCCGCACACAACAAGGGCCCAGATTACCATACAACGTCAATCGATCCACCTAGGATCCCTATGGGTTACCACCTCACACAGCTTACCCAAAATATAATGAGTCATTAGCCATTTCATTCATACACGGGGTTTAAATCTCCATTTCTCAGTTTTTAATATTCATTTTACACCTTAGCAGACCCCAAGGCCCTTTGCCTCGAATTATAGAACCCCGAACACAACCTCAAAATTCTTGGGAAGATTGCCCAACGAGTACCGATACTCTTATATGGGTATCGGTACGCCCCCTTTAGGTACCGGTACTCCCCCATGAGTATCGATACTCAACTTAGATTCGAAAGGTCTGGTACAACAAGATGTACCGATACGCTAAACCCTCGTATCGATACTCACTAACGGTACTTACCCATCCCGTACCGATCCAAACTGTACCGGTACCCTTACCCTCGCGTACCGGTACGCGAAGCCTCCTTCAAGCAATGTAACAGTGGGTACCAATACGCCCCAAGCGTATCGGAACACAAATACGCTGCTAGAATTCTAATCGACCAAGGGGTACCGATACACGGAAAGCCATACCGATACGCCCCTTATAACATGTCTCCCTTTTTACTAAGGCGTACCGATACTCGAATGCCCGTGCCGGTACGCGAGCCTGAATTTCAAACTCTGGGTGTAGATTTCACCTAAAAATCCTACTTGGCCTATATGGTTAAGCCCTAAATTACTCCTACAAGTTATGGTGGAGTTTTTAAGTGGATTTTTACCAATTTTAAGCCTTAAAAACGCCAAACCCATATTTTGCCATTAAAGAGTCAACCAAAGCATGTCAAGCCATAAACACTCAAATCATGCACAAAGCCTATTTTTATGAGTTGCGGGAAACTATAGGAGTTAGTAGTGTACTAACCTTGAATTAAAGCTGAGAAGAAAGCCCTCAAAGATCCATTCCCGTTCTCCCCTTCAAACCTTCACCAAACACCTTCCTCCACTAACTTGGTGATCTTTACCTTGATTAATAGATCTCTCGAAGCTGAACAACTTTCCCTCCAACAGCAATCTGAGATTCACTCTCAAAACCCCAAAGATTAAGCCTTGAACTAAAAGATTTGTAAGAAGAAATGAGGGTATGAGAAAGAAGAGGCAAGAGGACAAGAATTATCTCATCAACTCTCTTTTCTGCAAAAAATTAAACCCCCCACCCGCTCTCTCTTTCATCCAAACTAATTTTACCATTTTAACCCTCACAATATCCATCCCAAACCAATCTAAAACCAGCAAGGCAAGCCCAACAACACAAGATCAAGCCCAAAAAGACTCCCAAGGGCCCAACATCACGGCCCAAACGCGAAGTCCACACCTCGGGTCAACTCGACTCCTGGATCCAAAAATCTGGGTCGTTACATATTATCCCTTAAATTATTTATAAAACTATATTTTGACCTTGACAATCTAACGTCGCCCTTTCAAAAATTTCTGACTTCGACTCTGGATTAAGTTTTATTACATAATGCATTTGATATATACTTCGTATGTATTAATTAATACACTGAATCTGTATTTCTTTCAAACTTAAGCAACATAAGAAGGTGGTCTTGCGTTAATTCAAACTTTGAATTAATATTAAAGTTGGTAGATTTAGAGAGAGACAGAAAATTGATTATACAAAGGACTTGTGGAAAGGGAAGATTCAAGTTACCTTCTTTTGGACCCCATCGGATTTTAGTTCATATATACCTCTATTAAAGACTTGAAGGAAGTAATGTTAATTTATTTTCTTAAATATCTAATTAAATTTACGTTTTAAACATTCAATATAAATCCACCCACACAAGCATTGTAACCTAATTAAGCATGTTTTTTTTTTCATTATTTCCGTTACCTTTGTTTCTTGGAAATAAGCTTTAACATGTGAAACACAAAAATTAGTAATGTCTTGTCCAATGTTAATTTTGCTTATATTAGACGACAACTCACTAAACATGTATATAATATATATCTGTTACAAAAGTCGGAGCCTTTGAGATATATTTTTTTTTAAATTCCGTTCGAATTTGAATTAAACAATAATTATATAATTATTAATATAAAAAATAATTTTTAATACTCTTATATCTAAACATGAAAAATATTTTAAATAAACACGATTTGACTTGTTCTGGGCCATGAACAGATTTGTGTGTGTAAAATGTCTTAGAAAATTAGAACAGCCGTCCAACATTCCAACACCATGGAAATGTAGACAAAACGCCTTGAATCTTTGTGTTTTGGCCGGTTTATTAGTTTTCAAATCATTCAATGTCTCTTAGATTTTAGACCAATTTGCTTTCACTTATGTTGCAAAAACATGTGCAAATGTAACGACACAAAAACTAAAACCAAAAACAAAATCAAATAACACTGCTTCTTATTTGTTAAAGTATATTTTAATGGATAATTATTTGATACACTGACGGTAAAAAATTTTAGTTTCCACAAGCGCGTTAGTTTTAGGATTTAAGGACTCAGTTTAAAGTGTAGGATTTAGGGGCTTAGGTTTAGTAGTTTAGAATTTAGGGATTGTGAATACAATTTAGTGTTTAGGGTTAGAATTTAGGGTTTATATGCTAAAATCTAGATCCTCAATATATTACTCTAAATCCTATCACTAACCCCTAAATTCTAACCATTACCCCTAAATTCTAAACCTCAACACCTAAACCTCTAAACCCTACACCATAAACTAAATCCATAAACCCTAAAACTAAGACGCTTGTAGAAACTAAAAGTTTCTACCGCCAATGTATTGGATATAAATCTTATTTTAATATATATAATAATGTTGTTTTTTGTGATTTTTTTTAAAAAAATCAATGATAGTAGATAAATTTAGGGTTTTTACAGCTCTAAATTTTCATTGCATTTTACCATTTTTTTTTTAAAAAAAAATCTGACATTTTTTGAAAATAGCTATTTTCACATAATTTCTTTAATAATTAAAATCGGATGAGAAGGATAGTTGCACTTGATGATATAAATGCTGAAATTTCATAATTTTTTCACATCAATTGTACAAATTAATTTAAATTATTAAATATATAAAAGAATTTTAAATATGAATATAATATATGTATTAATCGTTTCATATTAATCAAGCAGACGTGCATCGTGTTTCACTACAAATATCTGTTGCAGCTTAAGGCTTTGGCAAATAAAATTTCAATTTGATACACTTGAATTTGCTTTTACTTATAATTTGTCTGATTAATGTGAATGATTTTCTCATTACTTCAGTTTTTAGGTGAGTGAGGACATAAACATGTCAACGGTTGATTTCATGGCTGCGCAAGAAAGGGAGAAATCAAATTAGGCTTCTCACTTTGATTTAAAATTAGGGTTTAGATTTGAGTCTGGGCTCATAACGAGTCAGCATGTATGTTGGGCTTTGTAAATGGACATTAAGAATTGATTTTTTTATTTAATTAATATTTTAGCAATATCAATGTAATACTATTAATAAAAAATAGCAATAATAATAAAGAAGAAAAAAGGGTCAAAAGACCCGGATAAAAATAGTGATTACATTTTGTATCGAGCAAACAATTTTTAAATTGTACGCGTTTTTTGGTATGTTCGTGTTAGGATCACTTCAGTGATCAATGTGACATTCGTCACTCGGGTCTATTTTGTTTAGACCGGGTGATGGGTGTTACAACGCATGTTTCACTGGATATACATTTTTGAGGTTGTGTGACATCGAATCTCATTCAAAGACACTCAAAGGATAATTTCGAATATAGAATGTATGTTATCGAGGCTGTGTGATACCAGACCTCACTCAAGGTTTGTGTTTGTGTGGTTTGTATGTAAATCTTGATAATATGATGAGTTTATCCTTGCTTGATAGAGCATACTTTTAGGCGACTACTAGTAGCGTCACTTGTTGATTTAATCTGTCATTTTACTCATATTGGCTAGATGCTTATGTTTTATGATTTCCATGAAGTATAATAGAGTAGACGTGTACCACTATGTTTTGTAAGCCCGGTGCTAAGAATCGTTGTTTATGTTCGTAGGTTTGTAGATTGATCGTGATCTTGAGGAGTGCCATCAGAATGAGATTTTAGCATGTTGTATTTATCAGAATATAAAACTTGTATTTATTGAGCTTTGTATTCATAAGACCATATATTGACGAGTCTTTACTTATTTTATTATTCGAATTGTTTTGACTAGAAGTTAAATTGCAACAGAGCTCCATGTTTTATAAATTATGTTATATATTTATTTAATGATTTTATAATGTGAACGTTTTATGATGAAAATGTCTTTAATTACTTGGTTAAATTTTTGTTTTAATTGTGACATGTCAAGTCAATGACCTATTGTGACACTTTAAATTCTTGGGCCGAATTGGAAAGTTGCATTGCGTTAATTCAGAAGAAATCATGACTGACAAAGTGGTAGTTTCTCCAAAATATGCATATTATAATGTCATATTCGTCGATGCATCCGTCATTCTATCGTCTTTTACATTAGACGTGATTAACTCAAATAGTCCAATCCTAACCCGTAAGTTGTTTTGTGCTACGAATGAGAGCACTATAAACATGGACGGAGGTATGTTGGGGTGGGGAGGTGCAAATGCCCCCACCCCCAAGATTTTCTTTTTCAGTTTTGTCCTATATAAATTTCTTTATAAATTAGTTTATTTTGAATTTGTCTTCACTTTCAAATATTTATGTTTTTTCTTTCAACCTCAAATCATGGCTCCGTCCTGACTATAAACAACGCCATATATTTTTAAAATTTATTAATTTTAATGAGAAATATGTTTTTATTAAAATTTTATGATTTATAAAGAATTCTTAAAATTATAATTTAAAAAATATTTATAAATTTTCATATATTTTTTAACATTTTTTGAAATTATAAGTTTCTTAGAATTATTGGTTAGAAATATTAGAAAAGTATTCAAATAAAATTTTAGTTACAGCTGAGGGGTCAAATAAAATATTATATATTAATTTAATGTGTTACGTCATCTTCTTAACAACAGTTAACGGTGCAATGCCTATTTTGTAACAAAATTAGAAGTTTAATGCTTATTTTGTATGTTTTGAAAGTTCAATGATCAAAGATTATTTTAGTATAGTTTAATGATTATTTGTGTATTTTTTTGATCTTAGGTTTAGGGGGAGAGAGAAAAAGAGAGAGATGAGAGGTTTTGTGAGAGTTTTTTTTTTTCATTTTCAGATATAAAATGATTTTCTTGGACTGATCATGTACTTATATAATGTAGAAAACGATCTCGTTTTGGGCATTAAATTCTAAGCTCAAAACGACGTCGTTCTACTATTGTAACCCCGACGTGTAATCCGACTCGGGAAGAATAAAATGGGATGATTGTGCTTTAGTCCTTCCACTTTTGATGCATGTTCAATTCAGTCCTTTTTGAGTCAATTATTTATATTAATGCTCTGTTAATTTTTGTTTTTGTTCAATGTAGTCTATTTTTTAATTTTAGTTTTGGCAATGATTTTTTATGAAACATATTTACAAAATGGGTAAATTACACAGATCGTCACTCAACTACCTTTTTACTCCTATTTTGTTCACTCAACTTTCAAAATTTTCAATTTAATAACTGAAATTTTGAATTGCACCCGTTTTAGTCACTCTTAATTATTTTATTAATATTTTGTATGACATAACCTATTTTATTATTATTAAAATATAAAAATAATTTAAAATAAAATAAAAAACATATTTTTTGTTTAGGCTATTAACTTAATAAAAACTTCAAACAGTTTGAGGGGAGCGGTTTTGGATGGGCATCAGGGAGGAAGGAGAAGGTGAAATTGTAATGTGAGGTTTAGGGTTTGGGTGAATTTGGGTATAAAATATAATTTTTTTTATTTAATAATAAAAATATGGTTTTTATTCTATTTTAAATTATTTTTATATTTTAATAATATTAAAATATGCCATATCATACAAAATATTAATAAAATAATTTAGAGTGACTAAAATAGGAACAATTTGAAAGTTCAATTATTAAATTAAAATTTTTGAAAGTTGAGTGACCAAAATAAGAGTGAGAAGATAGTTGATTGATGATATGTATTTTACCCTTACAAAATTTATCATATTATATATATTTTTGAGTAATCTTAAAGTGATTACAAGATAGTATCTGTTCTTACATATTCTTAACCCTTTGTTAATGCACATACACCTTGCAGAAAAAGCAATTTGAATATGTGTCTCCTAATATGAACATCATCCGCTTTTCCAAGAAGATAGTTGAGTGATGATATGTGTATTTTACCCTTATAAAATTTATCATATTATATTATATACTATATATTTATATGTTTTGTATACATAAATATATATATAGTTTTGTGAAAATATCTAGTGTATATATATATTTATTTATATTTTAATATAAAAACAACAATTTTGAATATAAAATCTATGTTTTTGCTTAAAGTGTATATATATATATATATTATATTATTTCAATATATATATGCGTATCACGTTCAATTTCACATTTTTTTTCCAAAGGACTGAGTTTTGCTAATCAAGACAATATTCCTTTATTTAAGAAATTTAAAGAAGTTGTGTTCCTAAACTCACAAGGATGTGACTCGCTTAATAACTCTAAATAAAAGAATATCCTCTTAAAATTTTATAATCATTGTAAACTTTAGGTTACGATATTCGATGTAATGTTCTTTTATCAGAATAATAGAGGTGGTGCCTCTTACTCATTGGGGTGCTACTTATTAATGTTCGAAAAGAACATCTTTTTTAAAAAATGGAAAAATATTTTTATTATATGTATGTATCACATTTGAAATTTTATTCGAATTCATAATATCCAATATCAATATACTAAATAATCGATTAGCTGTTATGAGGCTTTTGTCACGGGGAGTCGTTTACTTAATGCAGGTTTTGGAGATGGTGTGTGCAAACCGTGTGAGCAAAATGTGAAGACTGTTGTTCATATTTTTAGAGACTGCCCTTTAACTAAGGAGATACTTGAGCTGACTGGTGTTCCTTCGAGTGTGCGACAACATGGAGCCTCATCTGCCAAGGAGTGGCTCTCGTTTGCAACAACTGCTCTTAGTGGTGAGCGACTGGTTGGCCTGGTTGTTCTCCTGTGGAATGTGTGGAATCGAAGGAACTTGAAGGTCTTTGAGAATGTGCTCAAGGATGCCCGAACTGTGATCGAGACAGCATCGTTACTTCAATCAGAATTTTACCTTCCTCATGCTCGAGACCCCATCCCTCCTTCGTTGAACCAACCGTGCGTATGGCGAAAGCCTCCGTTAGGTGCAGTAAAAATCAATGTTGATGGGGCTTTTAATCCTTTGACAGGGCGGGCTGCAATTGGTGTTGTTGCTAGGGACCATGAGGGGTTTGTCCTTACAGGGTTAACTCGGCTTCTCGTGGGTCCTCACAATGCAGCTTTGACCGAGGCAACGGCGTTTCATGAAGGTATTCAACTCGCGATCGATATGAGTTGGCAAGCAGCAACTATAAGGGAGATGCTATTGATATTGTTAACCGTTTGGCTAATCCTGCCCTTGATATGTCTACTCTTGGAGTCCAGTTAGCTACTTGGAGTGATAGGCTTAGATTTTTTCATGGTTTTCGTGTTTGCTATGTTCGTAGGAATGCTAATGTTGTTGCTCATACTTTAGCTACTTGGGCATTAGGAAATGTGTTAGAGGCCTGGTTTGAGATGGACCATCCTGAATATTTTGGCTTCTGTAATGTTTGATGATATTCATGTATAATTAATGAATTATTTTTCCCTCAAAAAAAATAAATAATTGATTAGCTACTAATTTTGAGTGTTGTGAGATGCTAATCATTTTCATATATAATTCTCGTTCACCATTGTGGTTGAGAAGCACTTTCAAACAAAAAAGTGCTTTTTAAGTAACTTTTTAGGTTAAAAGTGCTTTTCAACTTGGTTTGAAAAGTGCTTTTCAAAAGCTGGAATTTCTAGCTTTTAGCTTTTTCAAAAGCACTTTCAAATAAAATTACTCATTTATCCTTTTTTATATCACCAATCTTTTTATATTTTCAAAAAAGATGTCTAAAATAGATATTTTATCTACTTAAAGCACTTTTTAACAGCAACATCAAACACTCTTAATTTAAACCAAACAATTTAAAAGTATTTTTTAAAATCACTTTTCAAAACCACTTTCCCGATATAATTTCCAAAAGCAATGCCAAACTGGCCCTTCATCTGATAAGCAATGCTAAATGTCTCAAAATCAAGAGAGGAAGTGCTTTTCCACAGCATTAAACAGTGCCAAACGGAAAAGCTTAAAAATGTAGCTTTTGGGGCTTTCGAAATCACGCTGGGGTTGAATTGAATGACAGTTATACCCTTAAAATTTATCATCAATGTTTTCTCGGTAAAAAGCACAAATGAAAAAAATTATTCAATATTCCGTATGAATTGAAGAACACAGCAAAGAGAAAATTTGGTATTTGTTTATTTCTAATTTCTTTCCTTTTGAAGGTATTTTTAATTTTTAATTCCTATATATTAAACCACCCTCTACAATTTTACTGCATTTACAGCAGTATTCTCCTAAATTCTAGGACATTTTATTTTTAGTAAAAATTAGAGGACAAAATTTTTATATATTCGTATTAAACTTTACACGTAAATAATATAATTCATTACAATCTATTAATTTTTTAATAAAAAATATCACATACATCACAATATTATAAAGATTTATTGAAATATATTTTAAGTATTTTGTTTTGTTTTAAGTTGAAATATTTTCTATATGACCACAATAACGAATTTAAATATAATTTAAATTAATATATTCTATATTTTATAACATAATGTTTAAAATAATAATTTTATCTTTTTAAAAATACTTTTTGACATCAATCATAAACATTTAAACATAATATATTCTATATTTTATCTATATTTTATAACATAATGTCTAAAATAATAATTTTATCTTTTTAAAAGTACATTTTGACATCAATCAAACATTTAAACAACACTTTTTTATAAACAATGCTAGAATGACCCTAATTTTCGAACCTATTTTCTAATTTCGTAGACAAAAAAATATTATTTTATTAAAAATAAAATTTTATTAAAATAATCAGATTTTCAAATAATCTAATCACACTTAAATAAAAAAGATAAACGGTGACTTTGTTAGTAAGGAGAAATTATATCATAAGCTCGACTCATCACATCTTCCATGGACCCAACCAATAAAACTCATCAATTTTATTAATTTTTTTCATGTCATCTTTTTACAAAGTGAATCTTCACTAATATTTCTTGTAAATTAAATTAAAAAATTAATTTTTACCAATCATTTAATGTAGAATGTGTTTGGGGTGAGTAAATAGTAAGTTAATGTGTGATAATATTGCTACCTAATGAACTCATCTGAAAACCCTAACCCTAATGAACTTTCATCGGCTGTTCCCCCGAAAAACGGGGTGGCAGTGGTTGCGGCCGCATCAGGTGATGTTCCTTTGTCATCCGCACCGAGTGGGGTGATCCGTTTTGAGTTTCCTCCAATCCTGGAGCGGTCAGGCTCACCTATTGCGCTTGAAGACCAACGGGCTACAAAGAAGGTCAAAAATAAAGATGGTTCTCCCTGCATGGACATGGATGGGGCTGTGGAATTAGTAGATAAGCCGGTTGATCCCGTCCCTGATGGTGTTGCTTTAATGGACACCGACACTAACTGCATATCGCCAGGATCTGCTGTTACGCCTGGGAAGGTCTCATATATGGGGGCAGTAAAGGGTGTTAGTACCAACCTCATAGATAAGTCTATGACTATTCGTGAGAAGGAGATTGTTGTCAATGCGGAGGATGTTCAGATTGATAAGAATGGTTTGGTACCTTCTATAAAGTTCTCTGAGAGAGTCCGTGCACTTATTGACGAACGTATGAGGACTATGGTCATAGTTCGCCTATTGGGAAAATCAATTAGTTACCGAGCGCTGCATACTAGAATTTCAGCTTCGTGGGCGCCTCGAGGAAATTTTCAGCTAATAGACATTGAGAATGATTATTTTTTGGTGAAATTTGATAAGGTCGATGACTATTCGAAGGTTCTGACAGATGGACCGTGGACTCTTTTTGGTAGCTATTTGACTGTTCAGCCTTGGAGTAGGGCCTTCTCGACAGCTGAGAAATATCCCTCGCAAGTTGTGGCTTGGGTGAGGCTCTCAGGTTTGCCCTATCGCTATTAAACGAAAGTGTTGTTTCGGCGGATTGGGGAGTTGATCGGTAAGGTTATTAAGGTGGATTATAACACCCAGATGGGGGAGAGTGGTCGTTTTGCAAGACTTGCCGTAATTGTAAACCTGAATAAACCCATATTGCCCAGTATTAATATAGATGGATTTAATCAAAAGCTCGAGTACGAAGGCTTACATTTGATTTGTTACAAATGTGAGACTTATGGACACACAAAGGATTGGTGTGGGGTAGAGCTGCCCGCTGAATCAAATCAGCAACCGAAAGAAGTAGATACTCCGGTGAAGGATACCGAGGTATATGGTTCATGGATGATGGCCCCAACTCGTTATAGGAGATCGAGAAAGAATACTATAGTTTCAAAAGGTGGCCTGGGTAGGACGGATGGTGTACATAAATCACGATTTCAGGTACTGGCAGAGATGGGCGATGAGCAGAATGGTAAGGTGTCGCAACCAATGGAACTTAAGGCAAAGCCCTCAACTATTTATAATGGTGGTAAGGCGAGGGCCTCTGAAGCTGGTAAGTCGACGTCGAAGGAAACTATAGTGCTTGACTCGGTACCCCTTAAGGCAAAGGTGGGAACGATAGTATCGCCTGGGGCTGGTCCAAGTAGCATGCAAGACGTTCACACAGCTAGCGACATAAGGGCGGATACGAGTGTGGTTAAGAAGGTCGAATCTAGAGCAGTTCAAAGAAATGGTAATCATATTGCTACGGTTATTGTTGAGGAGGGGCAGATGGTTTCTAAGGTGACTGGAGGATCTAGTAAAGGGTCAGGACAAGCTAAACATCGTGGCTTGAAGGAGTAGGTTTCGAAGAGATTGCGTATACGTAAAAATCCAAACTTTAAGCTCCATGTGAAGCCTCCACTTGCGGAGAGGATGCTGACTGCTCCGACCATAGAGGGGATAAATGATGTTAGTACGAACCGAGATGGGGCTTCACCCCTGGGAGCGGTGGTTGATACTCACGGTGCTGTTGATACTAAAGGTTCGTCAGTTGTGCTGCCTTATCCTGTCAGGGATAATTCGTGCGATGAAACCGTGGTTTCTGCAATGGATGTGCAGTAAGTTGAACAGTTGCTCTTGTATTTTCTCCAATGATTAATATTATTTGTTGGAATGCTCAGGGTGTTGCCAGCCCTACCTTTCGAAGACATTTTAGAAATTTTGTTTGAGACAATGATCCCTAGATTGTGGATCTGTTTGAACCACATATTAGTGGTCGCAGGGCGGATATAGCGTTATTGCGGTTTGGTTTTTCAAATTCATATCGGGTTGAGGCGCATGGTTTTAGTGGGGGGATTTGGCTTCTGTAGAGAGAGTCTATATCTATCCAGATTGAGCAAATTGATATCCAGTTTATTCACTGTCGGGTTAACCTTCTAACTTCTAATGATTGGTTCTTCTTTACTGCCGTTTATGCCAGTCCTTAGGTTTCTTCTCGTAGGCATTTATAGGGTCGACTTGAAACCCTTAACCCAAGTTCAGATGTTGCATGGTGTTGGGAGGTGACTTCAATGCGACTTTACGTGTGGAGGATAGAAGTGGGGGTGCTCACCTGGGTTCGAAAATCAATGATCTATTTTTGGATTTTATTTTTTCGCAGGGGCTGATTGATGTAGGTTTTATAGGCCCTCGATTTACATGGAGTCGAGGCAATCTCTCTAAGCGCCTTGATCGCTATCTTATTAATAAGGCTTGGGTGTCCCACTTTTCAACTTTTTCGGTGAACCATTTAGGCCAACTTGGCTCAGATCATAGGTCGATTGTGATGAGGCTTGCCATGGCTCCACCCTTAGGGAAGAGACAGTTTCGCTATCTAGCTTGTTGGCAAGAACATGCTGACTTTGTGAGTTTTTTGGAGTCTTGTTGGGATGGGAATTGTGACTTGGAGCAGAATTTGGTGAGTTCAAGTCTCGGGTAGGCGAATGGAACAAGTCTGTCTTCGGTCACATAGTTCATAAGAAGAAACGTCTCATAGCCCGCATTCAAGGTATTGATTTGAAATTGCAGACATGTATTTTGGAGTCTTTGAGTCACCTATGGAAGAGTTTGGTTGCACAACTTAACGAGGTTCTTGAGCAAGAGGAGGTCTTGTGGTTCTAAAGATCACGGTCGAAGTGGATTTCCTATAGGGATCGCAACATAAAATTTTTCCATGCTAGTACACTGAGTCAGAAGAAACAAAATTCCATTGCCTCGCTAAAGTTATCTGATGGCAGTTGGTGTTTGGATCAAAGTGAGCTTCGGTTGTTGGCATCTAATTTTTTCAGGGATCTCTTTACCTCGTCGGGCTCTCCGTTGCCATAGGTTTCTTTCGTTGGTCAATTTCATAAGTTTGCGGCCAATGATCTGAACGCTCTCGTAATGCCAGTGTCGGATCAGGAAATTGTTGATGTGGTGTTTTCGATGAGTCCTCTTAAGGCTACAGAGATGGATGGTTTACATATCGCTTTTTTCCAACATAATTAGGGTACTGTTGGTGGTGGTGTTATCTCTTTTGTGAAACAAAATTTTACCTCAGGTATGTTACCTCCGGGTTTGAATTAAACTTTATTGGTCATTATCCCGAAGCTAGACAATCCAGAATTCATGTCCCAGTTTAGGCCTATTAGTCTCTGTAACGTCCATTATAAGATGGTCACGAAGGTGATTTTAAATCATTTGAAAGCCTTTCTGCCTAACTGGGTGTCAGAAACTCAAACAAGCTTTATGCCTGGCCGTCTTATTACGAAGAATATAATCCTTGCGCAGGAAGTTATCCACTCGATAAGGAGCAAGAAGGGTAAGGATGGATGGATAACCGTTAAGAAAGATCTAGAGAAGGCTTATGATAGACTGGAATAGAGTTTTATCGAGGAAACGCTTATGGAGATTGGTATTTATGTGGCGTTGTGTAAGCTTATTGTGCAATGTGTATCAACCGTTTTGACGCAAGTCCTCTGGAATGGTCAGCCATCGCCTCCATTCGCTCCTACTAGGGAAATTCGGCAAGGGGATTTGTAGACTCTCTAAGTGAATGCTGGCAAAAGAGGCAGGAGATGTGTATTGAAAAAGTATAAAACAGTGTCAAGATGAGCCTTTTGCGTGCAAGTATACACGGTCCGCAAGTAATACAACAATTAAGCTGAGTATCGATCCCATAGAGATTGACTTGGAATTCAATTGTCTTTGATTGTTACTTGCCTTGAGAAAAAGTTGTTTGTTTCGAAGTGGTTTCGGAAATAATTGAAATGAAATGAAATAAAATAAATGAAAGCAAAGTAAAGTAAGACATTGGCAAGGAAGGTGCTTTAATGCATGATGAGAGTTGGCAGGGAATGCCTGGTTTTCACGCTATTCATGCCGTGCCAGCCTTCAATAACAACCTATCTTGGCATTGTTTGCCGAGCAGAATTAAAATTAGCAAAGCCTCTCTCGATGGTCATTGCCCTAAATTGATCATGTAAAAACCCCTATATCTCTATAGTGCATGCTTTTAAATAAACCAATTTGATTAAGATCCAATCTATACTCCTAAGGGGTAGATTTTACTCCCGAAGTAAGTTCATCTACTTGAACGACTTCTCTCGAAGCTTCTCTCATCAGTATTCAACAACTTAATCGTTGCCACCCCAAGTCTGTTAAGATATTGAGGAGCAATAGGCCAACAGTGCCAGCTCTCGCTTGGCATAGTATTTAGAAAACATTAAAGTCTGCTGAATAGATAAAACAATGTCGAAGGCAGATTTATTATTAAAAACTGGAACATAAAACAGCGTTCAACGCACACATCCCCCACCAACTATTGAATTAGTTCATGGTGAGGGATTTAACCAAAAAACCATAAACGTTTTTAAAATACATCATCATTAAAAACAAGATAAAATAACTTGAAAGAGAGAATGGGCGAGAAGGGGTCTCTCGATGCAGCCCTTCAAGATCCAAGTTCTCAGCCAAGCTGGTCGAACCACCCTTCCTAGGTGCAGCCGGTTGTCAATCGTCTCGCACTTCAACTCTTCACTCGATCGTCTCTCAATGACTCTCTCCAAAGTCCTCTTCGGTTGGTGTTTAAATAGGAGTGCAAGGAAGGGATAAGATGAGCTCCTCGTTTGAATTTTAAATGCTGAAGGGATAAGAGATAACTATCTTATCCCAATTTGAATGAGAGCTGATCAGGCTAGGGCTGACGTCATACTGCCGACACTGCCTTGGCATCCAAGCTTGGCATGACTCTGCCAACCAGTCTTGGCACCATCTTATCCATTATTTTTTCAGAGATTAATCCAATTGCTATCTTTTTGGAGCCTGATCATGTCCTATTTTTTCGGAGTTCAACAGCTTCTTGGCATGACATCAAGTTCACTTCTCTGCCAACCGATGCTTGGCATTGTTTGGTCCATCTGTGCCAACAGAATTCGAGATTCTCTCTGGCATTCCTTCTTGTGTTGCTTTTCTGGGCCAAATCCTATGCCAAACCTGCAAAAATGCCAACAAAACAACCATTCACAATGGCATAGACAAAATTCTAAACTCCTTATGCAAATGCATGGTTTTAACATCCTAATGCAACTAAATGTACATAAAATAAGCAAAAGCATTGTAAGATTGGCATTAAAAATAGTACTTTTGGAGAGGCAACACACCCTCAAACCTAACTCATTGCTTGTCCTCAAGTAATGCAAACAAAATAAAAACATAAACTGTGAAAATGTTACCTCGACAAAATTTTGGTTGAATGCCAACACATACTGGCAAGTAGAATTTGGCTCTATCTCTATCTTCAGTATCTCAGTGCAATAATGCCAAGCATGTAGTAATTCAAGTGCAGCAATATAACTCTAGTCTAAGTTCGTGAAGAATGCATAATGTGCAGGCAATATTCATCGAGTATCATTCCACTCCCTTAGCCAATTTTACTACCTAAACTTAGATTCTTATTTTTATCATTTTTTTCTTGCCAAGGGTTTTTGTTGGCATTAATTTAAGCTTGCTTCGTGACACTATTTAGCGTGAGAGATAAGAGGGAGCATACCACAAATCTCCACCTTAATCTAGACATCACTAGGTTTTCTCTTCAACTCATACTTTAAGGTTTTGAACTTGAGAACTAAGAAGGAGCAAACCACGAAGCCCCAAGTAACTTATTATCCCTAAGTAGATGAGAGTTCTATGTTTTTTCATTGCCCTGACAGAACATTGCTGCCTTATTAGTTTCTTTTACCCTGGCATCATTTGATCTTTTTTTTAAATCTGAGCATAGTTTCAAAAAGACTAAGTTTGCTAAGGAACTAGATACATACTATGTGTTAAGTGAAGTTTCAATTCCCTAAACTAGAGATCAATTGCCAAGCTAACCTGGCATACTACTCTGTTGGCATGGCATGACAACTAAAGATTAAAATTTCCTCATTGGACAGAAACTTAGATCAAATTAAACTTTCCTAACAAATGTTAACATTTTTTAAGATTAAACCGAGACAAAATTTTCTTTTTCTTTTTTAGTGGTTCGGTATGCATCTATCCTAAATGACCTAAATGACATGGCAAGATGGCATGGCAACAAAAAATTAAACATGAAATGTATGGCATGGCATAAATGTGAGGAAACACACACCCCCAAACCCAAGATGTCCATTGTCTTCAATGCATGCAACAACACATATATACAAGAAAAACAAAAAAAATAAACATGCATGATCATGTAAATGCAATGAAATGAAATGTAAAGGAGTTTAGATAGAAGATGACTCCCCTTTGGAGACTTCTTCTCGTGTGACACGGGTCTTTCTTTTCATAAATCGGCCATGAGTAAGGGTCATTCGTTTTTTTCCTTTCATGATTGGCTGTGAAGCGACAGTGGAGACTTCAACTTCCTCCTTTTTCTTCGCAGGTTCTGACGCGGCAAGTGCATCGGTGGCATCAGATGGCGTATGTATAGCAGGTGTCACTGCGACTTGGCTTTGGTAGACTTGGTTTTGGCAAACTTGGCTTTGGTTTCCTTTGATTCAGATGAAGACTTAGAGCTGGCAGACTAGTCTTGAACTGGAGACAATAAGACTGTGGCATCGAATGAGGTATGAACTGGATTAGCTAGCATGACATTGTCACTGGTAGAGGGCTCGACAGGGAAGTCTAAAAATTCTGGCACAAAATCAGTTGATAATTTTGTAAGAGCCTCCCTGATTACAACATCCCTGGCCTGGATGTAATGTCGCATCTTGACATTGAACTCCTCGGCTTTTTCTAGCTTTTGGAGAATGATCTCCTAGCAATGGTGAATTTGGGACAACATTTCCAGTGAACCATCTGGCATGGTTGCTGGCTCGGCCTTTGACACTTTAGGCCTTAGCGTGGGCACTTTGGCCTTCCCCTTGCCCTTATTCTTTGGCTCAGTAGCAACGAGATTTCTCCATATAGCAGCTGTAATTGTTGTTCCCTTGATTGTTTTTCCCTTATTTGTATCAAGCTTGGGCACACCGTGGAGCATGCAAATGTTAGAAATTAACAAAGGAAAGAACAAACTGCCATTACCTTTCGCTGCACACTTATAAGTTTCTTCAATAATAAGCTTGCCAACATTAATCTTGCGCCCCATAACAATGGAGTGCAATAGGATCAACCTCTCTTCCGATACAATCTCGTTGTGAGATGTTGGCATCAGATTTTCCTTGACAAAATGATTACATCCTCTCTATTGGGGTTTCAATGCCAATCGTTTTACCGTACGGTGTCCTTTTGATGACACTATCCATATCGTGCCATGCTCACACAGATCTGCCAGTAGCATTTTTCTCTTGGCAGCATTCATCGAATTAGCATACTCAAAATATTCATCCCCTGCACCATCCAACTCAAATATAGTGTTAATATACCCTTCATCGAAACGTACACACTTACCTCTAATCATCAAGAAGGGCAAATCCTTGGTCACAAGATGCGCGTAGAATTCTTAAACGATGGTGGCATAGATCTCCTTTTTTTGCTGGCAAAACAAACTCTATTTTTGCAGGCTAATTGTTGACATGACTTCAGGAGGGAAGCCATTGTTCGTTTCTATTTTGAAGTCGAAGTGCTTCTCATAGCAAAAACTTCTCGAGGTAAAATTGGTTTCAAACTTTTTCTGAATCTCATCGTTGAAGAATAGCTTGAAAGGGGTAGAGGAAGAAGCCATTGAAATCGTTGAAGAAGTTGAAACGGTGCTGAACAAGATGAAGAAAGAGAGACGATTTAGAGTTTTGATTCTTGCTTGTCAAAAAAAAAAGTAAGAAGTGAGAGAGATGTTTGGTTATTTAACCGGCTAAAGTGAGAAAGTGGAAAGTTTGGGTCGGTTGGGTATTTTAATGAGAGGGGTAATTAGGGATAATGATGAAAATAAAAAAAGTTTATTTGAAATGGGTAAAGTGATAAGGGTGAAGTGATAAGGTGATAGGATAGGGCAAGGATTTAAAGTGATAATTAAATTTAAATTTTAACCTAATTAATTTTTTTTCTTTTTTTTAGTGGCTAAGGGTTTTAAATTTAAGGAAAAATACTCTCTCTTTATTAAATGGGACGATCAAGCTAGGGTTTCTTTCATCCTTCCATCTTTTACACCGCTGCATGCCAAGCTATTCTGGCACTATGTTTGGCAGATTTCTCTATTGGGACATCAGTTCCTGCCAATAATCCTAGCATCGTTTCTGGCATCGCTCCTGACATCGTTCCTGGCATGGTTCATGGCATATTGATTCTGCATTAACTCAAAGAAAACCTTTCAACACAGTAAAGGAATAAAAACTTGAAATTTAAAAGAAAGAAAAACTACTAAAAACCTTGAAACCTAAAAACAAAAAAAAAACAACTAACCCTAATATTTACAAAAATTCAAACCTGATGGTGCTTTCATGTTACCTCTGCCAAGAGGATCACCTCCTTGGCATTGTTCTGATCACCTTCCATGTAGTGCTTTAAACGTTGACAATTTACCTTAAAGATTTCTCATGTCTTCAAATTCTTAATGTCCACAGCTCCATGGGTATAGGGCTTCACAACTTCAAAAGGGCCCGTCTATCTTGATCTGAGTTTCCCTGGGAACAATTTAAGCCATGAGTTAAATAACAAAACACGTTGGCCTACCTTAAACTGTCTTGGCATTATCCTACTGTCATGCCAGCGTTTTGCCTTTTCCTTATAGATCCTGGTGTTCTCATAGGCTTGTATTCTGAATTCTTCCAACTCATTTAGGACCAGTCTTTCCTTGATGGATTCACAGTTTTCTCTAGAATATTCTTAGTTTCCTTGTTTGAAATCTTGGCTTGCCCATTCGTTTGTGGATGATATGGCGTGGCAATTCTCTGCGTATACCATACCTGCACAAAGCTTTAGAGATTAGATTACATTTAAAATGGGTGCCCTCATCATGAATAATCACTCTAGGGGTGCCAAATCTAGTAAAAATGTGTTTGTGCAAGAACTTAGCAACAACCTTGGCATTGTTTGTTGGCAGGGCAACAGCCTTTACCCATTTAGATACATAGTCAATAGCCACACAAATATATACATTACCAAATGAGGGTGGAAAATGACCCAAAAAGTCTATCCCTCATACATCAAATAAATCTACAGGAATAATGTTTTGGAGTGGTAGTTGGTTTCTGCCAGAGATGTTCCCTGTCCGTTGGCATCGATCACAACCTTGGCATACTCGTGGGCATCCTTATATAGTGTGGGCCAAAAGAATCCTGACTGCAGCACCTTGACAACAGTCTTTACCCCAGCAAAAAGACCTTCATATGGTGCGGCATGGCACAAATGCAATATGTTATACTGCTCATCCTTGGGCACACACCGGCGAATTACTTGGTTGGCACACTGTTTGAACAATATTGGCTCGTCCCAATAGTATTGCCTAACTTCCCGCAAGAACCTTTTCTTGGCATTGTATGCCAAGTCTGGTGGCAGAATGTTACTTACCAAGTAGTTGACAATATCAACATACCATTGCACGGCATTAACTGTAAGCAAATACTCATCAGGAAATTCATCTCTTATAAAATTGGTCTTACTATCTTCAAGATGATGCTCCAGATGTGAGAGATAGTCATCTACTAGGTTTTTACTGCCCTTTTTGTCTCGGATCTTAAGATCGAATTCTTGAAGTATGAGCGTCCATCGGATTAGTATGGGCTTGGCATCCTTCTTTGCCAAGAGATACTTCAATGCCAAATGATCTGTAAAAACCACAACTTTGTTACCAATTAAATAATATCTAAATCTGTCAAAAGTAAATACAACCGCAAGAAATATTTTCTCAATCTTAGAGTAATTTAGTTGTGCTTCGTTCAAGGTTCGACTGGCATAGTAGATGGCATGGAAAACCTTGCCACGCCTTTGTCCCAAAACTGCTCCAACGACATAGTCGCTGGTATCGCACATGAGCTCGAAGGGCTCATTCCAGTATGGTGCGACAACTATAATGGGCATTGATCAACTTCTCTTTAAGCTCCTAAAATGCTCTCAAACAAGAATCGTCAAATGCAAAAGTGGCATTATGTTCTAACAGCAAGCATAAAGGTTTAGCAAATTTTGAAAAGTCTTTAATAAAACGCCGGTAAAAACAGGCATGTCCTAAAAAGCTCTTTATACCTTTGACACTCGTTGGAGGCAACAATTACTTAATTACCTCAACTTTTGCTTGATCAACTTCTAGTCCTCTCTCAGTTACTTGTGCCCGAGAACAATGCATTTCTTCACCATGAAGTGGCATTTTTCCCAGTTCAACACTAGGTTTGTCTCTATGCATCTCTTCAAGGCTTGCTCCAAACTCTGAAGACATTCCTCAAATGCTTTGCCAAACACTGAAAAGTCATCCATGAATACTTCCATGTTGTGCTCTATCATATCGGAAAAAATAGACATCATGCAACATTGGAATGTTGCCGGTGCATTACATAGGCCGAACGACATTCTTCTAAATGCAAACGTCCCATATGGGCATGTGAATGCGGTATTCTCTAGATCATCAGGGGCAATGGCAATCTGATTATAACTTGAATAACCATCCAAAAAATAATAGAAAGCTTTACCTGCCAACCTATCTAGCATCTGGTCGATGAATGACAATGGGAAGTGATCCTTCCTCGAGGCATTATTCAGTCTCCTATAGTCCATGCACATTTTCCATCCTGTGATAGCTCTAGAGGGAATCAATTCAGCTTTACTATTTTGTACCACTGTCATACCACCTTTCTTGGCACACATTATACTGGGCTAACCCAAGAGCTATTAGAGATGGGATAAATAATCTGGGCATCAAGCCATTTTATGATCTTTTTTCACTACTTCTTTCATGCTTGGGTTTAGCCTTCTCTGGCCTTCAATGGTCTTGTCATGGTACTCTTCCAAGATAATCTTGTGCATGCAAATGGTTGGGCTAATTCATCTGATGTCTGCCAAGGTCCACCCTAATGCTTGTTTATAATTGTGTATTGTTGCCAACAATCTCTCTTTCTGATCATTAGTGAGATCAGTGGCAATGATCACTAGCAGAGTTGAGTGGTTACCTAAATAAGCATACTTCATGTGATCTGGCACTGGTTTTTGTTCCAACAATGGTGGCTCCTCAATTGATGGTCTAGGTGCCTTGATATCTTTGTCGGCCAGCTGTAGTGGCTCAAAATAACTTGCCTCCTCAGCCTCTAAGTCTGATTCGTCTAGTTCCTCAAACAATTGAGCTATTCCGTCTAAGTCGCTGGCATCAAATTCTGTATTTTGACATAACTATGTCGTGTCCAAAGTGTAGATGGATTCCATCATCTCCTCTGCTTGGCATTCATCAGGTCCATCTGCACATTTCAAAGCTTGAAACACATTAAGTGTAACTTGCTGGTCATTCATGCGCATTGTAAGTTCCCCTTTATGAACATCAATCAAAGCCCTACCCATGGCAAGGAAAGGTCTACCCAAAATAATCAGAACATTAACATCCGCCTCATAATCCAAAATGATAAAATCAGCTAGAAAAATAAATTTGTCTACCTTTACTAGTACATCCTCAATCTTACCCTTGGGATGTGCATAAGACTGGTCTGCCAGCTGAAGTGTCACCGTGGTGGGTCTTGCTTCTATGCCGAGCTTCTTGAAAACTGACATTGGCATCAAGTTGATGCTGGCGCCTAAGTCACACAGTGCCTTGCCCATGAATTTGTTGCCAATGGTGCAGGGAATAGTGAAACTTCTCGGATCTTTCAGCTTTGGTGGCGATCGATTTAGGATCATGGCATTGCATCATTCGGTCAAAGCAACAGTTTCAAAGTCTCCCAACTTCATATTCTTAGACAGGATGTCCTTCATGAATTTAACATAGTTGGTATCTGCTCAAGGGCTGCAACCAACAGAATATTTATTTGCAATTGCTAAATTGATGATCTTGCTTATGCTTTTAAAGTCTTGCTGGAAATAGTGGTGGCGGATAAACATATGCCGGCGTTGCTGGCTTTGCCAAGGCAGTGCTGGCATCAGTCTGTTTGGCATCAATTTTGGCATATGTTTTGGCATTGCCACTGGCATCATCTGCTTTTGTTTTCTCTGCTTCCCTAGGGTTTTCTGCTGGCATTGGCTTCTTGATTTGACAGTTAACTGGCTGCTTGGCAGCCTTCTCCACCTCACACTGCTTACCGCTCTAAAGAGTTATGGCTTTACATTGCTCATTTTTTTTGTGTCGGACGTCTTCGGTGTCACTTGGCAATGCTTCTTGGGGTCGATTGCTGAGTGCATTGACAATCTGCCCAATTTGAACTTCCAAGTTCCTCATTGACGCTGCCAAATTCTGGACTGTGGCATCATTCCTCTCCATGTACTCTGTGAGAGTGCCTCCTTGGTTGAATCCCTACCCGTGCTGGAAATTGTTTTGAGCTTTCTGCGGCATGGCATTTTGATAGAATGCTGGCATGCCATTGTTGTTGAAAGCTGGCTTGGCATTGTTATTTTGCCTCTGGGTATTCTGGCGCTGGGCATTGTACTGGTTACCTCCTTGATTTCCCCATGCTAAGTTAGGGTGTTGTCTCCAACCTGTATTATAAGTATTGGAGTTAGGATTATAGTAATGATTAACATTGCCAACAAAGTTTACCGATTCAGGGTTGGCAGGGCATTCATCCACATGATGGCTTTCTCTACAAATTGTACAAAATGGATCTAATGCTTTAACTTCTTGAGACTCATTGTTCTTTTGCAACGTTTTCACCATGCTGGTAAGATTGAAAATCTCAGCATGGATGGACATTAATTCATCAGCCTGAAATTTTCTACTGGTTTTGGTTCCGGTCCCAAGTCTAGCAACAGGATATTCAAAATTATTGATTGTAATTCTTTCAAGAATGTCAACAGCCTCGGTATACGTTTTGTCCAGTAATGAACCGGCTACTGAAGCATCAACAACAATCCTCGTTTGTGCATTCAATCCATTGTAGAAAGTTTGTATTTGGGTCCAATTTGGGAATTCGTGCATAAGACACCTTCTCAACAGATCTTTAAATCTTTCCCATGCATCATATAAGGTCTCGTCCTCGGCCTGCCTGAATGTAATAATCTCACCCCGTAGCTTGGTAGTGAGTGTTGGCGGCTAGAATCTTGTCAAGAACTTATGAAATAGGTCTGCCCATGAAGTGACTGAGCCAGGTGGCAAGGAATTGAGCCAAGCCTTAGCTCTATCTCTTAAGGAAAAAGTGAATAACTTCAGCTTCACGGTATCTTTCGGTACTCTATTTTGTTGAAATAGCTGGCAAATCTCCATGAACTGCTTCAAATGTTGCCTCGGATCTCCAGTAAGTGCTCCATCAAACTGACCTACATTCAAAAGAGTTTGAATCATTACCGGCTTAAGTTCAAAATTAACAGCGTTTACCTCTACGCCAACCAGTCCTGGCACCAGATTGTCAATAGTTGGTGTCGAATGTTCTCTAATAGGTCTTTCTTCATTAACTGGTGGTGGTAGCATCACATTGTTAAGTGCATTTCCTTCATTGTTCACCATACCATTCCCTCTATTACCTTGATTATTTATCTCTCGGAATCTTCTTTTTAACCTCCGCAATGTTTTCTCAATTTTCGGATCGTATGGCCACTCGTCCACCACGGGATGGCTTTTGGTAATACACCGATAAAAACAAAAAGTAAAATAACAAAAGAAAAGAAAAGACAAGTAAAAATTTAAAAACAACCAACTCCGTTGCAATCCCCGGTAACGGCGCCAAAAACTTGTAGACTCTCTAAGTGAGTGCTAGCAAAAGGGGCAGAAGATGTGTATTGGAAAAGTATAAAATAGTGCCAAGATAAGTCTTTTGCGTATAAGTATACACGGTTCGCAAGTAATACATCAGTTAAGCTGAGTATCGATCCCGCAGAGATTGACTTGGAATTCAATTGTCATTGATTGTTACTTGCCTTGAGAAAAAGTTGTTTGTTTCGAAGTGGTTTTGGAAATAATTGAAATAAAATAAATAAAAGTAAAGTAAAGTAAGACATTGTCAAGGAAGGTGTTTTAATGAATGATGAGCGTTGGCAGGGAATACCTGGTTTTCACGCTATTCAATAATAACCTGTCTTGGCATTGTTTGTCGAGCAGATTCAAAATTAGCAAAGCCTCTCTCGATGGTCATTGCCCTAAATTGATCACATAAAAACCCCTATATCTCTATAGTGCATGCTTTTAAATAAACCAATTTGATTACGATCCAATCTATACTCCTAAGGGGTAGATTTCACTCCCGAAGTAAGTTCATATACTTGAACGACTTCTCTCGAAGCTTCTATCCTCAGTATTCAACAACTTAATCGTTGCCACCCCAAGTCTGTTAAGATATTGAGGAGCAATAGGCCAACAGTGCCAGCCCTCGTTTAGCATAGTATTTAGAAAACATTAAAGTCTGCTGAATAGATAAAATAATGTCGATGGCAGATTTATTATTAAAAATTGAAACATAAAACAGCGTTTAACGCAAGCATCTCTCACCAACTATTGAATTAGTTCATGGTGAGGGATTTAACCAAAAAACCATAAACGTTTTCAAAATACATCATCATTAAAAACTAGATAAAATAACTTGAAAGAGAGAATGGGAGAGAATGGGTCTCTCGATGCAGCCCTTCAAGATCCAGGTTCTCAGCCAAGTTGGTCGAACCACCCTTCCTAGGTGCAGTCGGTTGTCAATCGTCTCGCATTCCAACTCCTCACTTGATCGACTCTCAATGACTCTCTCCAAAATCCTCCTCAGTTGGTGTTTAAATAGGCGTGCAAGGAAGGGATAAGATGAGCTCCTTATTTGAATTTTAAATGCTGAGGGATAAGAGATAACTATCTTATCCCAATTTGAATGAGAGCTGATCAGGCTAGGGCTGACGTCATACTGCCGACACTACCTTGGCGTTCAAGCTTGGTATGACTCTACCAACCAGTCTTGGCACCATCTTATCCGCTATTTTTTCAGAGATTAATCCAATTGCTATCTTTTCAGATCCTGATCATTTCCTATTTTTTCGGAGTTCAACAGCTTCTTGGCATAGCATCAAGTTCACTTCTCTGCCAACCGGTGCTTGGCATTGTCTGGTTCATCTGTGCCAACAGCACTCGGCATTCTCTCTAGCATTCTTTCTTGTGTTGCTTTTCTGGGCCAAATCCTATGCCAAACCTACAAAATTGCCAACAAAACAAGCCTTCACATTGGCATAGACAAAATTCTAAACTCCTTATGCAAATGCATGGTTTTAACATCCTAATGCAACTAAATGTACCTAAAAAAAGCAAAAACATTGTAAGATTGGCATTAAAAATAGTAATTTTAGAGAGGTAACAAGATCATCTATCTTCTTATTTATTTGTTCTATACATGAAACGGCTAAGCCATGCCATACAAGCTAAAGTTAGTCTGGATCACTGAAAACCGATATAGCTGTCTCGTGGTGGACCAGGTATCTCTCATCTGTTCTTTGCTGACTAGTTTTGTTTGCTAAGGTATCTTTGAACTAGGCATCAGTTATTCAAAGGGTATTGGGCAGCTTTTGCGGCAGCTCAGGCCACAAGGTTAGTCGTGGTAAATCTAATATCTTTTTTCCACTAATATGAAGGGGGTTGTTAGATCAAGTATTGAGCAGATGCTTGGGTATACATAAGTGAAGGATTTGGGCACGTATCTTGGGGTTTCTCTTTTTCATAAAAAGGTTACGAAGGCTATATCTGGGTATCTTATTCAAAAGGTACGAGATCGCTTATCTGGGTAGAAAATGAGAAATCCATCTCTTGCTGGTCGGATTATCCTGGCAAAAGCTATTTTGGCAGCCATCCCCTATTATACCATGTAGCCAGTTTTACTCCCAAAGGGTATCTGTGAGGAGATCGAGAAGTTGATTCGAAGCTTTATTTGGGGCGGTACAAATACTAATGGATCAATTGCTCTAGTTAGGTGGGAGGAGATTTGTTTGTCTGTTAATGACGGTGGGCTTGGCATTAGAAGCATGGTGGTTCAAAATGAAGCGTTTCTAATGAAGGTTACGTTTACACTATTGTCTTGTCCTGACAAACTTTGGGTTTAAGTGGTTCGCTCTAAATATAAATAGGATTCGGCAGTGCCTACGTCCATCCATCGTAATGGGTGTTCCCGGTTCTGGCAAGGGCTGTCGAGGATTTGGGATGATGTTTGCTTGGGTGTAGCTTGGAATCTTGGAAATAGAGAGAATGTGCAGTTTTGGTTAGACCCTTGGGTAGGGGATTTCGGACCGCTAATTGAGCATGTGGTGGATCCAGCCATGGTGGTGGATAGCCAAGTTTCGGTTGCTTCAATGGTGCATACCAATGGCGAGTAGAAGTAGGAACATTTTGATCATATACTGCCAGCAACTTTTCTACTCCGAATTACGGCGGTCAAGCTGCCTTTGGCCTCGGCAAGTGGTGGCGTGCCTGGTTGGAAGCCTGATCTGGTACATGGTTTCTCAATTCGTTTAGCTTATTCGTTTCTCCGGCGGCATTTTCCAAGAGTAGATGACGAGGTGGGGTGTTATTGGCCAAGTTTAAAGGATCGTCGAGAGTGCGAACTTTCATATGGCTGGTGCTTAAGGATAGAATTCTTACGAATAATGAAAGATCTCGAAGGCATCTTACGAATGATTCAAGCTATATGGTTTGTGGTTCGATGGTCGATGATACGCTACATGTACTTCGCGACTACCCAGCGGCTATGGCTATTTGGTCGGTGCACATCAAACCTGATCGCTTGGGAACTTGGGATAAATCAGTTGTGGCTAGAGTTGGATTGCCAAAATGCGATTGACATCCTAAAGGATCGCTAGTACATGGATAGTCGGCCATCGATTGTCCAACATATTTGGGATTTATTGGATAGAGGTTGGGTGGTTCGACAGGCGGTAATTGCTCGGGATGGTAATAGAGTAACGGATGCACTTGCGCAAGCAGCGTAGAGGTTGCCTTTTGGCTCACAAGAGTTTGTTGATCCTCCTAGTTATGTTCTTGCTTTTCTCCAGTGTGATAGCACGGGTTAGTATGTTGTTCATGGTCTACATGCTTTTATAGTTTTTCAGCTAGCATTATTTCCTTAGATATTTTTTTTTCTTCATTTAGGCTTAGGGAAGTTTTTTACTAAGATCCATGGTAATACCCCTTTTCAATAAAAAATAATTTTTACCAAATGAAGTTTTACTTGGTAAAAAATGGCACAAAAAGTTTAATAAAATTAATAATTTTCATTAGTTAAAATTATGAATAATATGACAAATCGGACCTATAATATAATTTCTTAATAAATATTTCCAGTCGAAACAGACTTCTAAGGAAAATTCTGACCATGAAAAGAAAAGAAATAAAATATTAATTAAAACAACAAAATCCCTTAATTTTCTGCGTGTAAGTTGCGTTGTCTTTTTTATTCCATTCTCTCTCTAAACCTCAAAAGACAAAGGAAAAAAAAAACCCGAACAAATCATTGCGGAGGTACAAATTTTCTCTCATTTTCTCACACTTTTTCGTTTGCTTAGCGTAATGTTTCTTTAAGCACCGAATTCTGCACATCGTGGGAGCAAGAACTCTTCGCGCTTTTTCCTCTCTTTTTCCTTTTTCTATTTTATTCTAATACCGACGGTTTTATAAAATCAAAAAGGAATAAGAAATTGCCGTCAGATCTGCCGTTTCAATTTTGATTCAATCAGGTTCAGGCTTTGTTTATCTTGTTTATTACATTCGTACTCTTTTTTCCCTCACATTGTGATCTGTTTCATTTTATTACTTATCATATTATTGATCTGGAGTTCTGTTTGGATTTCTTATTACGTATAACTATTTATAATTTTTTGTCTGAGTTTAGCTCAATTTGACATCGTTTTGATTATGTTTTCCTCTTCTTTAAATTGATAATTGTTTTTAAAGATTTCTCGTTTCTCTTTTTTATTGAACGATTGGAACTTTCTTTCTTATTATTGTAAGTTGCATTTATATATATATATATATATATATATATATATATATATATATATATTAGGTTGTTTTTTACCTTGCAATGATTCTTAATTTCGCGATTACAAGATCCAGGGATCTGTTAAAAATATTTCTTGAAATTATAGAATTTTGATCCCAGTTAGCTTCTTTGAATGATAAAGCTTAATTTCATTTTTTTTTCTGTAAATGATCTTGAATATTTCTTTGAATTCTTTGACTTTTTTTTTGTAATGTTTTGAACTGCTAATTTTTCCATTTTTGCCTCTCTAATGCGACAGGACTGCTTCATTCTGAAGGCAGGCTACGATGAAGAAGGCCATAGGACAAACTGTTAGAGACCTGTAAGTGTGTTATTAGTTACCTATTCTCGTCTCTGAGTAACATTTTGTAATCGTTTTAAATATTTAACAGTGTAAAGCAATCTCTTTAACAATATTATCTGTAAAGAATGATGTGGATCATTTTTTTTTATTCTTATATAAGCAGTGGCTAAATGTTTTTTTTTTTTTTGTTCCCTGCAGTAAGAGAGGAGTTAATAAGAAAGTTCTTAAAGTTCCTGGAATAGAGCAGAAGGTAAGAATATTTTTTAGAAAGTTCACTTAGTGTATAAGTACCTAAAAGATGATTGTTGCATAATTGTAAGTATCAATGGTTGTTTCTGGTAGAATCGGGTTTTCTTTTGGCTAGGGGTTTAATAGACTATCTAGATATTGTTCAATTGATATGTTTTATGAGATTAAATTATCAATGTGATTCTGACTTTGATTCTCATGATAGTTGCCAAAAAGTAAGGGCCTTTAAGTATTATCTATTAAAGTGCTATTTTGATTTTGTATTGTTGCATACCCTTGTATGAAATAGAGATAGAGTCAACAGTGGAAGATCAAGCAATACTTAGGATGCGAGTTTTGTGGTCGGTGAAGAAATGGGATTACAAGTGGAATCCAACATGTGATTTTTTGGGTAAAATTGTGAAGGGTTAATGCTCGTCTACATTATGGAGACGTGACACCGAGGGGGAAAACACGTGTTTTCTGAAAAAAAGAAACTGGAAAGAGAATTGTGAACTCTTTGGATTATTTTCTTGATGGATTTTTTGTTATGTGAGGGGCTATTTACTACGAGTCGGAGGCTTGCATGTTCCCCTTCTCAATTGAGCACTACAAGAAATGGAGAATTCTGAAAAGTGATTAATTTTTTTTTGGAAGAAGAGCTTATGATGCGGTTTAGGGGAAGAAAACAATAGTGACTGAAAGAATTAGGGCTGTAAAACAGGTAACAAAGAAGTTGGAACTCTAGAAAACATTATGTTATAGAAAACCCCTAGTTTCTTTATATTAATTCAAAGAAAACTATAAGAATGATGCTTGCTGTAAAGCCTACAACTTATTTATACCAGGCTTTCTTGCAAATAAAGTTACTAAACTTTCTTGCAAAAAAATCTTTATTCCTATCCTTAGATTTAAACCCTAAAAATAACTAATAATCCTACCTGTCCATAATATATCTAATGCTTAATAAAAAAAACTGAAATGATAAAATATTATAAAATAAATAGAGCTCCTGCGTCAGCACTCTGGTGTTGAGCTTCCTGTTCCAGGGCCAATTTGAGCCTTTGAGTGAAATGTTTGGATGAATCCAAGAGGGTACTAAGAGGACTGATTCTTACATTTGCTCTAGGATCCCAATTTTTATATTTTGTATAAACTTCTCCTTAAGTTTGAATGAGTGTTTCTGATGCTGATTGAGCTGAATCTTGATTGAATATCACCAGTAATACAGTTAAAATTTTGCTTATCTGCTTGAAATAATAATACTTTCTTTCCTTGTCTTTAGGTTCTTGATGCCACCAGCAATGAGCCCTGGGGTCCTCATGGGTCACTTCTTGCAGATATTGCAATGGCTACAAGAAACCAGTAAGCTCAAGGGAAATTATGTTTGTTCTTCATTACATATTTGTTACAGGGGTATTTATTTGCAAATCTCCATGCAGTCATGAATACCAGATAATCATTGCAGTAATCTGGAAACGTATAAATGACACTGGAAAGAATTGGCGTCATGTCTACAAGGTCAGCATTTTGTGGATGGATTGGTTGTGTTTAGTATCAATTTGTTTTCTCTGCAACTGAAAAAAGCTGTGTAGATGCTCATTTAATAGTTAAAATTTTATCCTTTCACTAAATCGCTTTTAATTTTGCATGATCGTTGTGTTGTGATGTACATTTTTTCTGTATTATATTTTGATTTGCGTTTTATCTATATATTTCACTTTTCCTCCCCCCCCCCCCCTTTTAAAACATACCAATGTAGTAAGGTATGTTCTTTATTGAGCTTTCAGGGTCTGACTATTTTGGAATACCTTGTTGCCCATGGATCAGAGCGTATCATAGATGACATAATAGAACATGCATCTCAAATATCGGTAATTGCTGTTTCTTATGACATTATTTTATGCAGTGGTGATGACATTTTCTGTCGCTCACTGTGTTTAAATGTTTTGGTCTAATTAATGTTCCATTTCATGTTACAGAGTTTGTCCGGCTTTCAGTATATTGATTCCAGTAGAAGGGACCAGGGTAGCAATATCCGAAAAAAATCTCAGAGCCTTGTGGCTCTAGTCAATGATAAAGAAAGGATAATTGAAATAAGACAAAAGGCTGCAGCTAACAGAGATAAGTGAGTCTGCAAAAACGTATTCTTGTTTTAATCTCCTTGCTGTTTTCAACGTATGACCGACATTGACAAAATTGATGAGATGCATGTTTTATTCATGGAAAGTACGTGTGAGAGAGCATATGTACTTTCAACATGACAATACATGTGTTCAAGAGAAAGCACATTTATACATGCACCTTCTCTTGCATTTGCACATCTGATCTCTTGTTTTCAGTGGGAAGCATCTTAATATCCTGCTCCATTGGAGAGTGACTTGAGAATTATTAAAACTGTTTTTTTCATAATGTGCTGGTATATTTTCACCATTGTTGCCATTAATAGTGATTTCTGTAGATTTTTCTTGTTCACCCATTTACAGGTGAAAATCAAATATTTACTCTAATATTGCCAAATCTAGTGTCATATGGAAGGTTTTTTGTCTATTTGGTATCCTTTTGAGATGCAGCATGGTGGACTATCTCTGTTTTTCCCATTACAATTTTGAATATATTTTCTGAAGCTATGGTCCTATCTCTTTACTCTAGTAGATAATATAGGTGAAATGTTGTATTAAGCTCATTTAAATGATAGTGTGCCTTTTCTAAATGAGTTCTATTTCTCTATGTTAATGATGATATTTCTTGCTCGTGATTCTCAGTTTCCCTGATTTAATTTTCTTGTCCCAAATAATTTTGCATTGGAAATTCATTTTAGAATATGCGAATATAAATGAATGGAAATGTAGAATTCTTCCATAATGCGTAACTATTTGTTTTACAGGTTACAAAACACACCAGCAGGTGGAATGCATGGGTCAGGTTCGGGGGGACAGGGGGACAGATATGATTATGATTATCAGTATGGTTATGGAAAAGACAGGGAATATGATTATAGAGATGATGGTAGATATTCGTATTCAAACAGTCGTGATGGAGATCGTTATAGCAGAGGTTATGAAGATCGTTTTGCCAGAGATGGTTACAGGGATGATGACTACAGAGGTAAAACTAGAAGTGTTGATGGTGATCAATATGGCACAAGAAGTAGGAGCTCTGATAGAGACCGTGCTTTTGATGATGATGGTGCTTCATCTCGGTATGCATTTATTTACCTTTTTGTCCTTTATCTGGCTTTGTTCTTTTTAATAGACATGTTAATATTATTGATTCTGTTATTTTATTTTATTTCTTGATTATCTGTTGAAGTAATCTTTTTCTTTTTCTGGGTTGCAATGTATGCATTGGAAGTTTGAATTTTAATAAGTTCATTTTACTAGATTGGGGTACTTAAATGGTGCATTTATCCAGTCATTGATGTTCCAGATTTAATAGTTTTTATGATCGTATCCTTCAAATGTTAAGTATGGTGCTCTTAATCTCTTATCTTTATTGGATGCTTGTCATGAATAACAAGATCATCTTCTTTGCAGCGGCAGCAATGCTAGAGCTGATGATTATTCCCAGGATGGAAGGTAACCCCGAGTGGATGCATTCTTAGCTTGTCTTAGTTCAATTTTTGTTAAACAAAATATTATTGATTCTTGTTTCTAGAACTTTATAAAAATATTTTTTTTAGATGGCATGAGCAGAAATTCTCTGAACAAAAAAATGGTGCTCCTCCTTATTACGAAGTAGTAAGTGATTCTCGGAGTCCAGTCCATGGTGAAAGGTATTATTTTCTACCATAAATTTTTAGAGACATGATGCTTGCAATCGTTTTATTCTAGTTGGTGCACTGAAAGATCTTTGATGATAGGGATGGAGAAACTTCAGTACCAGCTGCTCCCAGGTCTTCTTCTCTTCCTGCTACCAATAGTTCTAACCAAGCAACCACTGACTTCAGTAATTCAGCATCTCCATCAAATAAAAAGGTGGAGGCTTTCAATGAATTTGATCCACCTGTTTCAGATTTAGGTATGATATTCCTATACAAATACCATGGTTTGTTCGTTCCAATGGTATCGCTTGGATGATCATGGTTGTCTCTCACATGGAATCTGGTGCCATTATTGCCTATCCAATAAGAACATAGTTGATGTGGTGATATTTTGACTTTAACAATTACCATAGTAATTATAAATTTCCAAGTTGTTTAAGTTTGATATCCTATGTTGCTTGACATTCAATTTCATTTTTAATTTTCTATCTATAAAATTTGGATTTCTTTCGAAATTGATTTAATTATTTATATGTCCATAGTAACTTTTCTGGATGGTAAACTTGGCAGTTGGTTTTTATACAAGTTACTGTGTTGTTTAAGCTTGATAGCCTCTGTTGCTTGACATACTATTTCACTTTTAATTCTCTCCGTAAAATATATATATTTCTTGCTGAATGGATTTAATTATTTCTACACTGATAGTAGCTTTTTTGGATGTTAAACTTGGCAATTGGTTTATACTAGTGAGAATTTTAAATTATTCTACATGTAATTTTAAATCAGAACATAAAAGACTGCTGGTAGCTTTGTTTTCAATTTTGCTTTCCCTAATTTACTCGCCTGAAATGAAATTACTGGTTGGAGTTTCACTTGATTGCATTTGTATGAACTAAATCTGCTAGTCTCAAGGAACTTAAATTGGATTCTTTTTTATGCTATTGCGTTTATCCCTTTAACCTGGAACTTAACTTTCATCTTTTACTCATCTTTTCAGCTGCCCCCACTCCTGCTTCTGTTTCTACACCTGGCCTCGCCCCTCCCTCTGCTGTTCCCACTCCTTCAATCAATTCTGAAATAGACTTACTTGGTGATATGTCAGATTCATGGGCTGTGGTGCCAACTATACCTGAAACCTCTGCTGCTGAACCTGATGCCCATTCTAAACCTGGCGCTATGTCATCCTTTGCTCCCAATCAACTGACATCTAACATTGGAAATCAGGTAGATTTGACTTGTTTTATTTAGGGACCTCTTAAAGTCCTTTTTCTTTGCTTTATACACAAGGAATTCACTCTTCCTGTCTACATTATGTGTTTTGATTTGATTCAAGATCTTTAATTAATCATCATGTAAAACAGCATGGATAGTTAAAATTGAAGCTACTTTGTGTAATCATCAATATCATCTGTATATGTACCATAGAAGGGTAAGAAAAAAAGGTTCAAGGGTGAATTTCCAAAAATATAAAGGTTAAATTTTATTTTGAATTACATCATTTAACTGATTATGAAAATAACCATTTTCTAGATTTTTCTCTATTTCCTCCCTCTTTCCTTTCTCCCCCTTTATTTTGCCTCTATCCTTCGTGTTTGTTCTTCGATTCCAGTGGACATTGCTGTAATTCTGTTACAGAATACTTTAGTTTTGTTCTTGATACAGGGTTTTGATGATCCATTTGGTGGTGGTCCTTTTAAAGCTTTCCTTTCAGCCGATGCTGCCTCAGCTCAGCAACAAGTATCAATTTCGATGACTACTTGGCAGCCTACAATGAGCCAAAATGCAGAAACACCTCAGCCATCTTCTGTAAAATTTGAGACAGTCACAGACTTCAACTTTGGGGAGTCATTCTCTGCCCATGCTTACTCTGCTTCCAATTCCTCAAATAGTCAACCCCCATCATCGAATTCACAGTGTTTGCCTCAAGAATTGTCAGCTTCAAATCAGGAAAATGATATATTGGCGGATATTCTTCCACCCTCTGGACCTGCAAATGATGCAGCTTCACATACAGCCTTTTTAGCACCAACCAGCCAATCTGCACCACCAGTAGCTGCTTATGGTCAATCGGCACAGCCGGCTGTTTATGGCCAGAATGCACAATCAGGTGCTAGTATGTACCAACCCGCACAGCCAAGTACTAATCCTTATAGCCAGCTTGCGCAGGCCAGTTCTAACCCATATAGCCAAAACGAGCAGTCAAGTACTAATCCATATGGCCAACCTGCACAGCCAGATGCTAATCCATATGGCCAGCCTGCACAACCAGATGCTAATCCATACAGCCAGCCTGGACTGCCAAGTGCTAATCCTTACAGCGAGCCTGCACTGCCAAATGCTAATCCTTACAGCCAGCCTGCACAGCCAAATGTTATTCCATACGGCCAGCCTGCTCAGACAAATGCTAATCCATACGGCCAGCCTGCTCAGCCAAATGCTAATCCATACGGCCAACCTACACAGCCCAGTGCTAATCCATACGGCCAACCTGTACAGCCCAGTGCTAATCCATATGCTCACCGCACACAGCCAAATTCAAATAATGGATACAGTAATTTTACCCCTCAGTATGTGTCTACTGCCACTCAAATTCCAGGATCTGCAGAAAAGAGCAGCAATGGGAGCTTAATGCTAGGTTCTAATCCTCATGTCAGTTCACAGATGGCTCCGCAAGCGCAAAATCCTGCTGTACCCGCTGCTCAGTTCAACACTGGAAACTTTCTTTCACGGCAGGGTTCTGCTATGCCAGTTGGTTCGCGGAGTGCTAGTCAAACCGCAAATGAATCAAGTGCACAAAATAACAACGATGTCCTGGGAGGCTTCTTTTCACAACCAGGATCAAACACTTCAATGGCACCACAGACAGCTCCTCCCTCATCAACGGGAGCACTTGCTATAGTTCTGCAACCGTCGAAGGATAAATTTGAGCCTAAGTCGGCAGTTTGGGCTGATACATTGAGCCGAGGACTGTTTAATTTGAATATATCTGGACGTAAGTACTTGCTTTTCCTGTTATAAAAATGCCCCTTCCACGAGAATTAACTTTATTTTATTTTACATATGCAGCTAAAACAAACCCATTGGCTGATGTTGGAGTTGACTTTGATGCAATTAATCGGAAGGAAAAGAGGCTGGAAAGGCCTGCCCAGACTGCTGTAACATCTACTATCACAATGGGTAAGGCTATGGGATCCGGTTCTGGAATGGGTCGTGCTGGGGCTAGTGCTCTAAGAGTACCAACAAATCAAATGGTGGGTTCCGGCATGGGTATGGGAACCGGAATGGGTTCTGGTCTTGTCGGGGGCAGGGGTATGGGTACCGGAATGGGTGCTGGTCCTGTCGGGGGCATGGGTATGGGAGGATATGGTGGTATGAATCAACAACCTATGGGCATGGCAATCGGGGTGAACATGGGCATGAACCCAGGCATGAGGATGAACAATACGGGCATGAACCCAGGCTTGGGGATGAACAATATGGGCATGAATCCAGGTATGGGGATGAACCCTGGCATGGGGATGAACATGGGAATGAACCCGGGCATGGGGATGAACTCAGGCATGGGGATGAATATGGGAATGGGGCAAGCAACCCACATGCAATCCCAAAGTGGAATGCCCGGCAGTTACAACCCTATGTTGGGTTCTGGTGGCTACTCTCAACAGCCACATGGCGGTGGCGGTTACCGGTGAGATATCATTTGGAGATAAGAATAACTGAAGTTGCCTGCGTGCTTGTGATACAAAAGACTAAAAAGAGGTTGCAACAGCAAAACCCAGATGCCTTGTGGCGCCAAGCTGTAATATTGAAGTCTCACATACTCTTGGCAGTGGCCTGAGGCGATCAATGTTTGATTCATCTATTATTTCATATTCTTGTTTAAGCTAATGACCTGTTTGGGCGGTTCATTGGTGGTTTGGCTTTCAACTGTCGCGAAAATTGTGTAGCAGTGAAGAGAATACCTTGCCCTTTCTGTTCTCTCATCATTCTTCAAATGTAAATATTCTGAGCATGTTGGAATAATAAATTGGGAGTAATTCTTGTGATGTTGGATTAGTTTCCTTTTCGTGTACTTTTAATTTCATCTGGTGTTTTATCCTCTTGAACCAAAACATTGTCAACAACTAAATCGGATAACTTTAAGCCATATTATTCTAATCATCTAACTCCAAAATGAATATCAGAATTATCGTACACTGAATTCACATAAAAATTAACTGAATCCATAACCATTATCTGAGTATTGAAATCAAAATCCACATTAAATTCAGCTATTTTCCACATATAAATCAAGATTAAAATTTACAGTTTAACTATATCAAATCATTATACGAATAAATCAAATCAAAGTTACCATAAAAAATAACATTAACATTAACATTAAAAGCCATAGGGGTCCAAAGAGCTTTTTAATAAAATCCAAAAAAATCGATTGACTCGTATAAAATAAATCATTTGGTCATTTCATTAATGAAAATTTATATTTTTTATTAAATAAAGAGAGATTACATTCCAACATCAAGATTCAAACTCATGCGAGATGAAACAATATGAGCCTTCTTAGTTACTAGGCCAATTAACGGATCTCAATCATCTTAATATATTAATGTCTACATTGTTATCAAAATATCTAAAGTTCTCATTATTTTAAAAAAGTATGGTTAATATTTGATGCATAAATAATTTTTTTCCACAAGTATGTCTATTTAAACCTTAAAATTTAAAATCTAAACTCTTAAATTTAAAACTTTAAATCTTAAATTTTAACCATAAATTTTAAATTTAAAACTCTAAAACTCAAATCTCTAAACTTAACTCCTACCCCTAAATTATATCCGCTTGTGAAAAAAAATCTCAAAAAATATCTTAGTAGGTTGTAAAAACTTTAACATCCAAATTCGGAACAATGTCTAATTTAGTCCTAAATCTAAAATAAATATTTAATTTAATCATAAAAGTAAACCAAAGTTCAATTCAATCCTAAAAAATTATAATTTTAGTTTAGTCCTAAATTGTTTTAAAGACAATTACCATGGAATTCAAAGCCCGTCTAAGTGGTGATAAATCCCTGCACGTTTTCATTGGCTTCACCACATGAATAGTTGGAGTTGAGGGCTATTATTATTTGCGTTTATTCTACGAGATATCGTTTGCATTTTGTCACGGGTCATTTCTCCTTTTCGATGTGGGATTATTGAATTAACCACATTTATGATAGGTCAATTGTCACGGTGTCCACCTTGCCTACCCCACTCATAAACGTTCGACGTGAAATCGAGTAGTCAAAGGATCGCTCCAATACCATTTGTCACAAGGTCATTACCCTCTTTCCAAAATACATGTCTGATAGGATATACAGAGCCTCCGTTTATATATCTCAAGACCTCCTTTTTCCTTTCCGATGTGGAATTGTTGTCCCAGCCTCTTCCCAGGCATGACAATTTGCTTGTAAATTTTAACGTTTTTATTTAAGGCTTAACTCAGAAATAAGTGCTCAAACTATTTTTTTCTGAAATAAGTTCCCAACGTTTTTTTTATGAAATATGTGCATAAAATTTTATTTTGTTAGTGTTTTAAGGTAATACCATTCAAAATATTTATCATCCAATAATAGATTAACCCGTGGCTTTTGTTATTTATTTACTTTTAAAAAAATAAAATAAATTAAGTAATATCTCAAAATTTTCAAATATCACAAAATAGTTTTAAAATCTCTAAAACCCCAAAACCTTAAACCCAAAATTAATGTCATTGTAGCAGCCGATAGCCTTGTCAGAGCCTGCCGCCGCCGTCTCCTGAGGTCACCATCTATTTTCCTCAAACACTCATCGCTGGTAATCGACGGGAAGGGTGTCAATCGGACGCCAAACGACAAATGCGATAAGCTCTAGTTGTTCAACGTTCGATTGACACACCTCTCGTCAGTTACTTGCGATGGGTGGGTAGAAGAAATGAGCAGTAGTCTCAGGCGACGACGACAGTGGAATTCGACAAGACTATCGGCGACAGTAGTGGCGTCAATTTTGGGATTTGAGGTTTGGTTTTTAGGGATTTGAGACCTTTTTGGAGATTTTAAGATTTTTTTAGAAATTATTTTCTTTTTTCCAGTTTTCCTTATAAAAAAATAAAAACACGTGTTAAATTTTGATTGGGTGAAAATATTTTTAACGGTGTTACCTTAAAACAATAATAGAATGAAACTTTAGGCACCTATTTCAACAAAAAAAAACTTTAGGCACCTATCTCAGAAAAAATATATAGTTTTGACATCTATTTTTGAGTTAAGCCTATAAAAAACTTAAAATGTAGTTAATAAACAGTTAATAATATTATTATATTATATTTCTATTTTAATAATATATACTAAACTATTAATATGATTAATAATATTGATTTTTTTCATAAGAATATTATTTAATATATATTTATTAATAATTTTAATCAATATTAAAAATAAGAATTACTTTTAAATATTAAATAATATTTTTTATGAAAATAATAAATATTATTAATTATATTAATAGTTTATTAGTCTCTATGTCCAATAAATTTGTCACTTTTAAAATTGTCTCACTCAAATTGTCGCTTTGAAAAACTCAACAACTTTTATAAGACAAATTTACTTTTCTATCCTTTTTTAGTTTTTCAACAAAAACAAAAGACAACTTTTTAAGGGCAAACTTGTTATTTAAATTATTTTTTACTACACAACTTTTTGTTTCTAAAATTTCATGAAAAGTCAACATGTGACACTATAAGTGGGACGGAGAAAATATATATATTAAAATAATAATTACTAATATTTATAACTTAGAGTAAACTACCTATTTGGTACTCCATCTATTTTTGTGCTTCTATGTTGGTCATCCAACTATTATTTTTGGTAAAATTATATCTAACTTTAGGAGTGTTCATGGGTGGTTAACCGTACCGGCACGGCTTACCGGTACGGTTACCGAAAGTCTTGGTCCGATATTTTGATGAATAGTTGTCGTCTCGTTTAAATCGGTTACCTTTTAAGTGTTAATCAATTTTTTGGTACGGTTACTCGGTTAACAATGAACCGTTTTATATTTAATGTTATATATAATGTTTATTACTAGATTTAATAACTTAAAAAATAACAACATAAAAAATTTAATTAAAGTCTTCAATGGGGTAATAAAAAAGTCAAACCCTAAATAGTTATCGATAAATAAAGAAGTTTGATTAAAACAAAGATCCGACTTTTTCTTCAAAATAATTGGTGAGAAAAGAGAATGCATGAAGGTAAAAAAAAGTAAAAAGGGAAGAAAATAAAATAGCATTAAATGTGACTATAAGTCTATAATTCATAGATGTAGCTTTAGGGAAGAAACATATATCGAACTTTGTATTGAATATTTGGAGCTGAAAAAGAGAGAGGGAGTAGAGATTGAGTGAATTATTGAATTAGATAAACCCTAAAATTTCTAATGAGTTTCTTATTTTTTTTCTTTGGGCTAATTAAATGGGGCAGAACTTTAGTAAAAGGGCTTAGGCGTTTCATACGCTATGAATGCGATGGGCATTATAATTGCAAAAAAAGTGAGTGCCTTCTAATAATATTTAGGTTTAAATGAAAAATGAGTGCTTAAAGTATATTTTTTTAAATTTTAAGTGATTAAAGTATTTTTTATAAAAATAAGTACTTAAAGTTTTTAAAGTTATAATTTTAGGTATCTCGGTGTTAACTATCGTTAACTTTTTTTAAAAAAATATTTTTATTTTATTTTATTTTTTAAACTTATTTAAAAAAATCCTAAATTTTCAAAATTTACAAAGTAGCCCCCAAATTCGAAATTCCTAACTCACCAAAACTCAAATCACGATTTGAGTCGATTTCGTCGCCGATGGCACTGCCGCCGCCGAAAGACCACGGTCGTTTACCCTATCATCCCATCACCGAAAATCGACCGAAGTCGTGAAAAACGCCGGACGAAGGCCGAAACATTCAAAAATTCATTCGAACGATTTACGACGAGCGGTGGCTAAACGACGACGATGGGTGCATGGGTGTTTGAGAGAGGGGAGGACGCTCCATTCCGTTGCCGGAATGGTGGCCAATGGCGACGAGAGTGGCCGGATTGAGGAATTTAGGTATTTTGGGATTTAGGGATTTGGGGCTTTTTAGGAATTTTAGGAATTTGGGGGCTTTTTTGAAAATTTCAATTTTTTTTATTTTTTTTAAAAAGTAATTAAAAAATAAAAAATCAAACTTGCCATGTGTTACATTATAATTGGCTACCAAAATTTTTTTAACGGCAATTAACACCGAGCCACCTAAAATTATAACTTTGAAAACTTTATGCACCTATTTTTACAAAAAAATAATTTAGGCGTCTAATACAATTGATGCAATGCAATCTGGACGCTCAAAATGAAAGTATGAGCATGATTGGGATGTAAGTGCCCAGTGGGTTCGCTGATCTTGGGATAAACTCAAGAGCTATCTGCTTGTGGAGGTGAAGCAGCCTGTGAGCGTCAGATAGGTAGCTAGACAGAAGCGAAATTTCCCACAAATGGTTGTTGCAGCATATTGATGGTATTTGCAGCATCGCCCTCAATAAGGATTTTTGACCATCCTCGGTCAAGAGCGAGAAGAATAGCCTCATGACATGCATGAGCTTCAATCAAAGCTGCATTCGAAATGGGCGGTATATATTTTGCACATCCTGCTAAGACCATCCATGTGTATCACGAGCCACAACTCCCACAGCAACAGCAGCAGCACCATCAGCAGATCTGAAAGAGCCATCAAGGTTTATTTTTATTGTATCAGTACCTGGTTTCAGTCACCGTGTCGGGGAACCAAGTGTTGTAAGTGCAGCGCCTGTCGTTCCTTGTGTAGCAATGAAATCTTGTTGTAGTTGACGAGAGTTGATTACTGTCAGCCATGGTGGTGGAACTTGCCTATCATGGGCTTTTAGATTTCGACGGTTCCATATATTCCATAATAACACAACTAAGCCTGTGAATTCAGAATGCTCCATGATGAGATAGGCATGCTCTGACCATTCCTTGCACGTGGTTGATTGAAACTCTACCATGAATACCGTACATTTGTAGAATGTCTCGTGTAGAGCTACAGTCCCGCAAGGCATGTATTACCGACTCCTCCTGCTGTAAACACATGGGACAAATACCATCGGATATGCCTGCTGCTAAAAGCCGAGTGCCTACAGGAGGAGCCTCTCGAGCAGCCCTCCATATGAAGATCCTAATTTTTGGTAAGGTCTTTAGTTTAGAAAGAGTGTACCATAGTTTAGACGGTGGGGAGTCCGAGTGTTGCTGTTTCAGTAACCATAGGTACGCCGAGCGAACCGAGTATAGACCACTTGAGTGATTTACCCAAAGTAGAGTATCCTGCAAGGATGGCATAATTGGAAATGATAATATGGCATGTGCATCTGTTGGATGGAATGTTTGAAACAGTTTGGAAGCATCCCAGGCAGCGAAGGAGTGCACCATAAATTCACCACATCGAAGTGGGTTCGTCGGATTGTCAGCATAACGAGTAGTTAATTCAACTGGTTTCACTCCTCCCCATCGATCCGAGAGGATACACACCCTACTGTTGATACCAACTTGCCAAAAGAACCCATGTCCAAGTTCATGTAATGCCATGACTAGGGACCGCCCTGCCCATGAAGGTCTGTTTCCCAAAGTTGCATCTATAATAGATTTTCCATGGAAATATTTAGCTTCCATTACTTTGACGAATAGTGAAGTTGGCTCTTGAATCATCCGCCAAATCCGTTTTCCCAATAAAGCGATATTAAATAGATGTAAATCTCTGAAGCCCAGTTCGTGTTCGTTTGGTTCGAATACAGGCCTGCCGATAATGCCGCATAGAGACAGGTCCTGAAATCTTTGGAATCAAGACGATTACCGTCTGGTTGATAGATGCCATGTACACATTGCCTCGTAAAACATCGAGGCAAAGTTGAATTATATCAGAACTAAGAGTATCCCAAAAATGTCGATAAAATCCTTCCGATAATCCATCGACTCCCGGAGCTTTTGAAGGATGAATTTGGAAGAGAGCATATTTAACCTCACCTGTAGTGAACGGTGCACACAGGCCAGAATTCATATCTGCTTAATTGTGCTTGGAACGGCATTTAGAACCCTGTCGGATACTTGGCTATTGGAGGAACGAAAGAGCTCCTGAAAAATAAGTGTACCACAGGAAACATCTCCTCATTGTCAATCCATTGACCATGTTGATCAAAAAGGCCACGGATATAGTTCCGTTTTTTCCTACTCGAGGCACGGGCGTGAAAATAGAAGTGTTGCGATCTCCACGAGCTAGCCACTGAATTCAGGATCGTTTGTTGGGTGTTTGATGTGCTGAATGGGATATGCCTCAACTTTGTTGACTGCAACAGCAGAAGATTATCTAGTCCCTTATACTTGTTTCTGGTTGGAATTTAGGTGGTTATATATATATTATAGAGTCCATAAAATGCTTGATCCTAACTCTATATTTATACATTAATCGCTTTGGTCCTAAAACTGTGTTTGTGTGAGTGAACTCCACTGTTTTGACAATGTTCAGATATCAGGCTCAACGGTGTTCCAAAACCGCTGGAAGACGCAAAACCAGCCGGACTCGGGGCTTCAACCGGCACAAGTAAACATCCCTCCTTTTATTTCCTCATATATCCTTTCCTCTTCTGCAACCTTTTTTATTCTTTGGTTGAATTTTCTTTTTATCAAAGTTTCAGCGGCTACATGAGGGCTTTGAAATTCTCCGTCAATCTCTTCATTTTTTTTTTCTTCTCAACTTTAAGTATGCTCATATCATCAAAACTCCCATCTCGACAGCCTGACCACATTCCTTGTCTTGGAGCCGTTTCGACTTGAATCTAAATGCCCTTCCCTTTTCTTCCTTACGGAGCCATGATCGGATGCAAAAATCGTATCCACATTGCCTTTTCTCCCTTCCCTTTGTTTTTGTGTTTGCAAGAACTTCTCGGGCAATCCTTTAAAATGAATTTTGGTGTTCTACAAAGAATGAAGTCTCCTTTGTTTTTGTGTTTGTAAGAACTTCATGTATTCTAAAGTTTGAATCTTGTTCACCTATTATCTCAATTATATGATTTTGGCCCATGTATTCTAACATTAACTAATTTAATACATATACTTTAATAAGTAAATAGATTTATGGATTGAATCATAGATTGAACTTTTGACATCAAATTTAGCATAGCAGTTTACTTTTAACCTTTTTTATCAAGTGGCTCAAAGTAGCACAGGGAAAAACTGCATTTTTTTAACTTGATAGCAGGAATTACACACAAGAACCTGTCATTGGCAACTAAATCGGCCATACAAAACCATGAAACAACAAAGCTGAAATCCCATAACCCCATTAATGGCATGTCTAGTCTTGGTGATCTAAGGCTATCGTTACCTCAAAACCTACTAAAGATACAACACATTCGAACACAAAGGATACGACCAGTTACCATGAACTACCAGCTAAACTCTCAAAATCAGCCTCTAAATTTTTAATAGCTTTAGCAGTATCATCTGCACATACTTTAAGTGAGGTAATTTCAGACATTTTGCCCTTCTTCCTTGATAACAGATCTGCTTGCTTGTCTTCTAGTTCTCTCAGCATCCTTTGGTTTACATCAATATCTTCATTTATTTTGGTTAACTCGTCAGTACACTGGTTGGCTTGTAGTATAACTTCTTTTGAATGGTGTCGAAGATGTCCATATCTATCTTTCATTGATAGCAACAAGCTTGTTCGGTCCCTTACTGCCTTCACATCAAATCCGAGAATTTCAAATTCAGGAAGAGCATCCAAAATGGTAGTAAAAAGATTCCTGGGATCAGCAACTGTTGACTCAAAAGTCTTCTGCACCAAGGATGCAAAATTCAACATATAACCAATAGCTAAACCCTCACGGATAATTTCTTTCGATTCAACTAGGGGATGAAAATGAGGCTTTTGAGGCATGACTTTGAAGATTTCCATAGATTCAACTGCTTTCCATATTTCTAGGCTCTTTACAAAAGGCAAGTCTTGGCCCGCCTCTGGCTCATTGTCACCTGTAAAGCCAACTAAGGAAGACAGCACCATTAATTCAAGTGGTTTCTCCTTTGGATCATTCCATTGATTTTCAAATCCAGGAAGAAAACTTCCTAGGTAATAAATAATATTAACAGAATCGGAAAATATTACTGAAAAGGAAACATGAATCCTGATAATATGTCACATAAACTACCTGAGTCATTTTCGTGGCATATCAATTGAGATTGTTCTTCATTTTCACGAAGAGTTCTGCCAGACTCTCCAGCAACCTTGGTTATCTTACTCTGAGAATCTGTCATCTCTATTGACATAGTTTGAGAACCTATAAAATCAGGAAGCAGTAGCATTGTGATAATCAGAACAAAAGGAACATAGAGGGTGTGGAAATTACATCATTTACATGTTCCTTCCTATTGTATGCGATTCTCAAGCAGTTATCAGTTTAATTAAGTCATAACTAGTATATTATGCAAGTGAGTACAATTGAAAACAATTTAATTTGCAGCTCATATTATACTATTTTCCCAATTCTAGTCATACGGGTGACTATTCATTCAGAAGTTTCTAACAAACACTACAATAATGCCAATATTCATTAATCTGAAGTGGATTTTGTGTTGTGCCCAACCTGCTTGCTCTGAGATCTCAGATGATTCAACTTCCGTGGCTCTGTCATGTTCACGAACTTCTTCAAGAACGCCAGCAGCAGCATTATTATCTTCAGAAAATAAAGCAGTAGAAGTAAGTTGTTCTGAAATGAGAGGATAGAAGAAACTGGTAGCTTCAAGTTATTCTATTTCCATACCAACAGAAGGAGATTGGGTGATTTGCAGCACTGATTTTGGTTGCTTGATTTCGTGTAAACCATCTTCTCGCAGATGTCTGCCCATACAATGCTCCTTGTGCAGATTCATCTCCTGCATGGATAGGGAAACAAGTTCGGAAAACAACTCCTTTACGTTCCAGCAATAAACCTAAAATAATTTCACTCAGTTCCACTACATTATGTCAAATTTCAAAGCAAGAATTCTGAAACTGTACATATCACCGTATCTAATTCTCCCCCCACCCGAGACGGCGAGACCCAAAACACAAAAATCCCCCTATAATCAAACCAGGTTTCAAGCTTGATGAAATCAGCTTGTTTTGACCGACTTGTAAACAGTTATCTAAAATACCTCTTTGGGGAGTGAAGAATCAACTTCCTTCATCACTTCCTTGAGAAATTTTAGCCTTCTAACATATTTTTTACGCAAACCAGCACCTGCCTGCATAACTTCAATCTTCGGATGGTCTGTGGCCTGAACAAAAGAACAAATGGATGATGAGCGGAGCAGAGACATTCACTCCAAACCAAAAATCAGAGGTGGTCTCATTTTAACTTCGTAACTATTTAGATATCTACTAAACCCTAATTTTTTTAGCTCATAACTATCCAGATATATAATAAACCCTAAACCCCGAATCTTTTAACCTCACAACTATCCAGAGATCCGACAAACCAAAACAGTAAACTCAGGAATTAAAATCGAAAAAGAAAACAATGAACATGGAAGAAAAGGGAGAAATTAGTATCACCAAGGTCTCAGAACGCTAAGCTTTGGGGTTTCCCTTTTGATTCTCTCGTGAAGAAGTCGAAGCTTCTACTTCATTTGCTTCTTGCTCTGAGACGCGGCTTCTCTTTGCTCCCTTCCTCAGCCTCATTTTTTAAATTTATTTTTTTCAAAAAAAGAAAAAGAAAAAACCTGCAACGGCAAAGCTGGTTAGTAATTTGGAGACCAAATTAATCTTCGCTTAAAGTGCAGTTGTTTGATTTAGTGCTGGAGATTCGATCGAGTCAAGTCGAGTTAAAAAATTTCAAGTTATTCGAGTTGACACGCCCTATTTTATCATTTAAACTTTATTTGAAATTTTTTCAAGTCAAATCAAGTTTATGAAATTCGAGTCGAGTCGAGTCGAGTTTCAAATTTTTGTACAAATTTAATTATAATTATTTATAATATTATAGTTCAAATTGATAAGGACTTATTCTTCATATTTTTTCGCATGTAAATAAGATTTTTAATATAATTTAATAAATCAATTGTCATCAAAAAATTATATAATATATTTATAATGATAGTATAGGTAATATGTTACTTAATTAAAGTACGACCTCATTAAAAAACCGGATCGAAATTGTCACCAGAAAACAAATTGGATCAATCAACCTTGAAATCAAGGACAAGCAAATATAAAACATTCATTAAATCAAAGCAAATTGTCCATCATCAGAAATCATAATATATATACATTCCGATTTCAAACCATTGAGACTAGATTGCAAATTTTTTAAAATTCAAGGACAAAAATGTGAACTTACCCAAGTTTAGGGACATAACTGAAACTTTTAACAATTAGTACTATATAGATTTCGGTCTTATTGTGGCTTACACATGAAGGAAAATTATTATCACATAGATCAATCTTTACCATTCAATGGTTAAACAATGAAATTTCAAAACTTTAGGAACCTAATTATAAATTTTTTAAAGTTCTAGTACCAAAGGAATGTTCATTTCATTAATAGGTTTTATTCTTAATCTCATGTTCATCTCAAAAATTGAATTTAAAAAAAACTGCAACTGAATCGGAGTTCAATTGAAAAGGTTATGAAATAGTGATCAAAACGTAAATTTTCAAACTTATAAATTTCGGTTTTTCGATTATTCGAATTTCCAAAAATCAGATCCAACTTGAACTCAAAATTCAACTCGAATAACTCAAACAACTCGACTCGAATAACTTGAAATTTGAAAAAAAATCGGTTTTTTCGAGTCGATTCGAGTTTTGCCCACCCCTAGTTTGATTCATCATTATTAATGATATCCTTTGACAATTCACATATACTTTATAATATTATGATTAAATCAAATTTTTTAAAATGAATATTTGTTTTTTTACCGAGATCATTTGTTGAGTTCTAAAATGTGCTTTTAAAAATATAAAAAATTTAGTGATATAAATAAAAATAAATGAGTAATTATATTCAGAAATATTTTTTAAAAAATAATAAGTTAAAATTTAACTTTTAAAAAATATTTTTCAAGCAAAGCTGAAAAAAAACATTTTTAGCTTGAAAAGTTACATATTTTTTATGAAAAATAATTATTATCATATGTCTCGTTAAAAACTCTCCTAAACCTAATTAAAAGAAAAAAGTAACGTAATAATAAGTACAAATCATAAGTCAACAAGCGGGAAAGCCCGACAAAACTAATTAATGTTAAAAACAAAACAACATGAATCATAAAAGACTATGCACCTCTGAGGGAGGAGTCTAATAAATACGAATATCCAGCTCATCCATTTGTGCTAGCTTCGTCATTCGATCAACCGCTTTGTTACCATACCGTCGAATATGTTAAAAATGAACAATCTAATTTCGGCCATACAACTTCAAAATGTGTTGAGCTAAACCATGCATACCTCTATGTCGATAAGTGTTTTGAATAATTTCAAGAGAGTTCAAGCTGTCAACTTCGATACGCATATTCTAAGCACTTCGAAGACCAATAAGTACTCCCCACAATTCGAGCTCCACAACTGAACAAATGCCAAGAAATTTTGTGAAACTCAATTCCTAAATACCAAGCGCGTCGCGGATGGTGCCACCACATGCTGCTCGACCATCACCATCCCTTCTTGCGTCGTTCGAATTTATTTTGAACCACCCCTAGAAAGGAGGTGACCAAGCCAACTGTTGCAACCCATTTTGGTCCGGGCCCACATTGATCAAGCCCAATACCCTTTTACATAACCAGTCAATCTATTACCCAATTACAAACTAAACCAACCCAAAATTAATTCACCTAATACCCAAATTACCCACATTCATAACGCCAACCCAGACCCGGTTACAAACCCGACCCAGGTGTAACAAAACCCTAACCCTAATCCCTCACCAACCCTAGCCGCCAACCCCTCCTCTTCCCCCGCGTGTGGCCGCCACGCGCGGCTTTTCGAATATCATGTGGCTGTCACGCGCACCACTAGGCCATCCCACCGCCCACCTTTGACCGGCCATTTACTCCACCGCCCACTCCAAGTCGCTCTTGTCAGACCTGCAAAACAGAGAAAGAACAAAACATTATTAAGATCTGTAAAATCAAAATAAAAAGGGAGGCAACTTGTAACCTTTTCACGGGTATAAATCAACCCCGAAGCTATTGTAATAGTTTACGAGTGCTGAGAAATAAAAAAAAACACAAATAGTTCCAGTCTATCAAATCCTCAGTCAAGCAATACCGATCAAGCAAAGGTAAAAAGAAAAACCTCTTCGTTTCCTTTAAAAAAAAGATATTACATGCAAAAAAATCAAACATTCGTATAAAAAAACTAGATCTACGGATACAGGGTTTTTTTTTTGAAAAAACAAACTAAAAAATCGAGATAAGAGTTCAAAGATACGTACCTGGGGTTTTTTGGGAGTCTTTGGCATCCGGGGACGGCAGCGGTCCACGGCGGTTGACTAGCCGCATCCAGATCGTCTGAAAGAAGGAGTTGAGAGCATTTTGTGGCTTTTTTAAAACCGGTGTAGAATGATTTTTTTGTGGGTAAAAAACAAATATATAAGGTATCAAAACGGCATCCTTTTGGGCGTATGAGTTCGGCCCAAAACGACATTGTTTAGTGCTATACTCGAATAAATGACCCGACCCCATTCAAAGTCCACACAAAAAAAAAACTAAAGGATAATTCGGTTTTGGCCATTCCTCATGGGAAAATTCGCTCTATGGTCCCTGGAAGTTTTCAGAGTTTTGTAATCTCGTCCCTATAATAGATTTAATTAACTTTAAAGGGAAATTTTCACTTGTGGTCCCCCAAACTTTCTGCAATTTTTAATTTGATCCTAAATAAACTATGTAATTACGATTTAGTCCTTTGTTGTGTTAATTATTTAATTTTAATCATGTACATTATTTTATTTCTTTTGGCTCTTTTTTTTTCTTTCTTTCTTTAACTTTAGTCCTTATCTACGTATCTCTTATTATATTCGATTTTTTTATTTGTCTCTTTATTATTTTAATATATATAATGTATATATGTTATTTAATATGTATATATGTATATGTAGTATATGTGACGTGTATTATAATAAGGCATAATATATATATTTATATTTGTGTAATATGTATGTATAATATATTCACTATATGTAACATTTATATTATGTAATATAATAGGTATGTTTACGTATAAAATGTGCATATAGTATTATGGTATATTTATAATACGTATAATAGTTACTTATATTAATATATATATATATATAGATATTGTATATTATATGGTATTTCCATTCATTTACATTTTATCTTCATATTACTTATCTTCTCGAACCTTATAAATATTATATAATTTTTGCCTCATTATTCCGAATATTTCTATTAGGAGTGTCATCCCAGCCTCCGGGTGACATCTCCTCTGAATGTCGTGGATACAAAGGCCACTTTTGGATTCATCACACGTATCTAACTGTTTTATCTTCTTTTTTTACTTTTTATTCATTATTTATTTATTTATTTTTCTTTAATAATTATCGTGTTCTGCCTTATTATTCCGATATTTCTGCTAGGAGTGTCATCCCGATCTCTGGGTGGCATCTCCTTTGAATGTCGTGAATACCAAGGCAAATTTAAACTATTGTTTGTTTTTGGAAATTAATTATTAAATTAAATTGAATTTTTGTTTTTCTTAATAAAAATAATGTGAATCTTTAGGTACCAATTTTGAGCGTAGTGGGGGTGCTAATCCTTCCCCACTCGTAACCAACTCCCGAACCCATCTCTGGTTGACATTTCGGTGTCCGGTCTACCTTATCAAAATGACCGGCGGCGACTCAATTTTTTACCACATTTTTTTGTTTAAAATACGTGGCTTCTCATCCGAGAACGGGCCTCCAAAGAAAAGGCACAGACGAAAAAGGTCGCTACAACATGGCAACTCCGCTGGGGATATTTTGTTTTCAAAAACAAAAGAGGAGTTAGGCCTTAGTCAGGGTTCGCATTGTAATTATTAAGAAAAATTTAATTTTCAATTTTTGTTTGATATGAACTGTCATCATACATTAGTGTTAGAACCCTTAACTGGGAGGGAGTACTTCGCTTCGTGGGGTTTTCACCTCCGTATAGTGTTGTATCTCGCTTCCAATGTACTGGTCCTTATATTTCGTGGGGTTTTCACCTCCGTATGGTATAAGGGTCATATTCCCCCGAATCGATGTCCCAGCGACAGTTCGGGTACCCTTACTCTAGATCCAAATAGTATATAATGAGCCGTAGTATCACACCCTTTGATCACGTCGGTACTCTGCCCATTTAGGAATGACCCTTTTAGGTTTTGTTTTGTCTTTTTTTATTGTCTTTATTCCCTGTATATTTCAATTATTATTCACCATTTATTTTATTTATCCGATTATTCTATTACACTAACTCATTTTCTATGTTATTTTTTTTTCCTTTTTTTGCATGTGCATTGCATATCATATCATACCATAAGTGTTGATTCGAGAATAATCCAATTTAGAGGGTGTACCTAGATAGGAGAGAAGTTTGTGATACAAGAGCGACAATGCAAACAGTATCAGATTAGGGTGAATGAACACCAACGAAAATGATGACTCAACTGCGAGATATGAAGCAAACAATGAAATGGTACAGCTTGGGCACGCTATTCGAGACCTGATTCTAACCGAGGACGATGCTAAGGCATAGAGTGTGAGTCATACTTTACAAAATCAAGATATCCAGACAAGAAGCTACCCATTATCTGTAATTCATTTCAGCCTCTTGTCAAACATCTTCTCCTAGTGGAAGCCTTTCTAAGGACTATTTGCGAATCAATACTTCATTTGCATTCATTTTAACATGGCATTTAAATATTCGGTTGTACATTATAATTTTTATGCACTATTAAAGATTGTTGAGTTAATTGTGTAAATATCATGGCAGAAAGTTTAATCTCAAATTACAATCATTCCACACCGATACAGTACCCAGTTGCAAACAAGGAAAATGGAAGATCGAGTGGCTGAATTGGAACGGGGCCAAAAGAACCTGGAAAACTATTTTGACAAGGCTGAACGAAGCATCAGTGAACAGATCACCCAATCACAAGAGGTAATTTTGGCCCAAATATCTGCTCTATTTGAGAAGAAAAATGATACTACAGAAGAACCAGAAGGTACCGCGTCTCACATTAGGTTTCGATCAAACACACCAATTCCCGAAAAAATGGCACATGTGAACATCACTGGGGCATCTGTCAGCCACCAGAAAGAAGCAACCGCCAAGCGACCCATTAATTTGGGAACAAGCTATAAGGAAGAAGTATCAGACCTCGACTTAGTGAAAAAGATCAAGGTTGAAATAGAGAACAAATATGAAGAGAAATTTCGCCTTCTTGAAGAGCAATTCAAAGTCGTACAAGGAGGGAAGGAATAAGAAAGTGATGCCAGCGATCTGAGCCTTGTTTCTGACCTGGTTCTTCCACCAAAATTCAAGACACCAGAATTTGACAAGTATGACGGAAACTCATGCCCCTCCACACACATAACCATGTACTGCCGAAAAATGGCACCATTCATAAAAAATGAGAAGCTATTGATTCATTTTTTCCAGGATATTTTGACCGGGTCTGCTATCTGTTGGTATACGCAGCTCAGACGAGATAATGTCAAGACATGGAAAGATCTTTCCTGAGCCTTCATTGAGCATTACAAACATGTTTCTGATATGACCCCTAGCAAAGCTATGTTAGAAGGGATGGAGCAGCGATCGAATAAGAACATACGTCAATACGCTTAGAGGTGGCATGATGTTACATCCCAAATTCATCCGCCTATCCCTGAACACGAGATTACTCCAATGTTTGTGGACACCCTAAGGGGAATATTGTTCGATCGCCTGATCAATAATACCACTCAGACCTTTGCTGATTTAATAAGGACCGAGGAGTCAATCGAAGTCGCAGTAAAGACCTAGAGGATCGATGATAGAGAAAGCTCCTGAAAGTATTATAAGAAGAAAGACACTGAAGTAAATACTGTAGCAAAGAGGGTCAACTGTAATCACTCATTTTTGTCCGAATTTTAGTATTTTTAGTATTGTTTTAATAGTAATATTATTAATTTAAAATAAATAATATTAATAATAATAAAAGGCACAAATGCACTGCGTGGAGCAGCATTGCCCACGTCACCCAGGCTCTCCCCCACCCCTTTTGAAATTGCCTATAAATAGGCATGCATTTGCTATTTGAAAGCAAAAAGTATGAATCGAAAAAAGACAGGCCGCATAAGAGAGCAGTGCTCTCGGCTAGCCCGGGGCCAAGGGTAGTTCCCTTGGTCCTACCCTGTTCGATCGGGGTCCTATTTTGGATCCGATCTAGTTAATTTTTTGAAGAGGTCGTGGTAGATCTCAGTGGGGTTCACTCGAGGTTCGTCATTCGAACTCCTAGTTAGGTATATTTTCTTCCCTTTTTATTTGTGTTGTAATTTTTATGATTTAATGAAGTAGTAGTTAATTTAAAATTGTGTTTTTTAGTTTGTATGTTTATTTATGTTTTAGATTAGTATTTATTATGTTTTAAATTTATGTTTTATATTAATATTTTATTTATGTTAAATTTGTTTTTATGTGTTAGATTAATATTTATGAATGTTAGCATTTTATTTATGTTAGATTTGTTTTTATTTATGAGTTAGATTAATAATTATGTATGTATGTTTTAGATTAGTATTTTATTTATGTTAGATTAGTATTTTATTATGTTAATATTTATTTGTATTTTTATTGTATTTAAATTATTTGCTATATTTTATATTTTGCTCACTGAGATTGCATATTGAGATATATAAATTGTCAATGCGGTGCCCTTTTATCCGAGCGTAAACGGGGCCAGTATCAAGCGTAGTGATGGTGGTTGGGCGTTTACTCTCGGATAACGGGGTTTTTAAAATTTACTCGCATACATAATTAAATGTTAATTAAATCGTCACTTTAATCCGAAAAGTCTAATATTAATAAAGCGGTAATTATTAAAGTACCAATTTTGGGTGGTGTGGGGGGTGCTAATCATTCCCCATCCGTAACCGACTCCCGAACCCAACAATTTTTAAATCTCTGGTTTTACGGTGTCTGGCCTACCTAAGTGGCCAGTGGCGACTCCAATTTCTAAATAAAATACGGTTTTTACAAAACCCCACGGAAGACATTATTTTCAAAACAAAACAATAGATAAAAACTCATTTTTTAGCGAAACGAACATCGCTTGTTCTTGTGAAACGAGGACAAAGCAAAGATCAAAAGCACTCATTTTTTTACCTATTTTATTGTTCTTGTAGCTTCAGAATCACGTGTTCTTCTGGAACTCTTCGCTTTTCTTCAACCGAATCTTCGGGTTCTTAAGTTCTCCCTATATAGAACTTCTTCACCTTTGGTTCTTCTTTGAGATTCTGGAGTTAGGGCTCTTCCTATATGGAGCCTTTCACCGGGGGCTCGAAAATGTAGGCTTCTCCTTTATATAACCTTTATCTTCGATTTTTTCTTTTCTCTTTTTTCTCTTTTCCCCTTTTTCTGGTCATTTTTCCTTTTTCTCTTTTTTTCTATTTTTTCTATCTTTTTTTCTTTCTCTCTCTCTCTTTCTTTTTTACAAGGTTGTTGATATCTTTGGACTCACGCTACTAAGGCTGCTGCATCATGCCCGAAGGACTTATTGATGGCCTAAAGGACTTATCACCATGCTCGAAAGACTTACTGGTGGCTCGAAGGTCTTATCATCATGCCCGAAGGACTTACTGATGGCCCAAATGACTTAACATCTAGCTTCACGCTACTCTGGCTACCGTCATCTAGCCTCATACTACTATGGCTGCCGCATCATGCCCGAAGGACTTACTGATGGCCCGAAGGACTTATCATCATGCTCGAAAGACTTAACACCGTGCCCGAAGGACTTACCGATGACCTGAAGGATTTAACATCTGGCTTCACGCTATTATGGCTACCATCGTCTGGCCTCACGCTACTATGGATGCCGCATCTGCCCGAAGGACTTATCACCATGCTCGAAAGACTTACTGGTGGCCCGAAGGTCTTAACACTGTGCCCAAATGACTTACCGATGACCCGAAAGATTTAACATCTGGCCTCACGCTGTTATGGCTGCTAATTTTTTCTTTCTTTGATGAAATCCACTTCTTAATACTCTTTGATAATTCTTCAAGTACCTGTCCAAAACAAGCAAAAATTGACATGCCCCTATCTATATAATGCATGCAATGTAATGCTTTCTTTCTCGTCTTTTTTTCCCTTTTCTCTTTTCTCTCTTCTCTTTTTCTTTTTCTTTTTTTTTCTTTTTTTTCCTTCAATTTCTTCTTATTTTTTTCTTTTTCTTTTCTTTTTTTCTCCATCTCTTTCTTTCTCTATTTTTATTTTTCTTTTTTCTTCTCTTTTTTCTTTCAGCCCTTTTTTGTTCTAAAGTCTTACACCCTGAAAGGTCGTTCCTCAGATTTTTTTCATCTCTTTACTTCTTCACTGTATGCTCTTAAATCCTCATTTGATCAATCACTTCGAATCTAGATTAACACGCTTTCAAACCTTTTGTGCGGAAGGCTTTCTTGTCTTCAAGGTTATCACCCGTCTTCATAAATGATCTTCTGGTTCTTATATTATTCTTATAAGAACCCTTGTCATCTTCTTCGCTTGGCGTTGCCCCATTCAACCACGGGCTCCACTACTTTGAATTTTCTGACCCATCATACAGAGCCTTGATCTATTTCTAGTCACCAGGGTGAGCCAAAATGCTTCCATCCCCTGAGCTCATCCTTGATCTTCTCGTAGCATTTCGACGGGAACTAACTCTCGGTCCCTATGCTTTAAATCTCATCATAATTCATTTTTAAAGTAATGCAAAAGGCAATTTACTTGTGTATATTTCAAAAAAAATAATGATTGTTTGAAAAAATAACAGTCATTTTGAAAATCACAACTTGGAAGGGATACCAAACATTTTGAAAACATTGTTTGGAACAAATGGTAAACATCTTTTTCCTTTTCTCTTTTTTAAGGACCAAACATTTTTTTTAAATTAATGTTTGGAGAATGGTAAACAAAATTCGAAGTACATTGCCAAACATTTTAAAAACCAATGTTTGGGGGAAATGGTAAACATCAAAACTTTGGGAGAAAATGTCAAACCTTTTAAAACATGTTTGCCCCCAAAATATCAAACACCATAGCACATCTGCTTCAAATTGCCAGAGATCAACTCTAATGAAGTGCATATTTAGAAGATCTTGACCATTGCGGAGATATATGCAAATGTATAGTTTCTTCTGGTCTAATAGGCTTTTGAGAGGAACAACCCTACCTAGTTTCTACCCTGTTTAAGGTTGCTCTCTTAATCTCACTATCTCACCATGCCCCATCCTTCCCTCATTTAGGTGTCGATCAAGCACTTCGAAGTTTGACGTTCATTGAAGCAAAGTTAACCCTTATAGGCGGAATGAAATCTGAAGACATTCTCATTCAACTTGGATATCTATGGATGATCAGAATGGTCTTTGGGGCTTATAATGTAGGCCTTTGGTTTATGGTTAAGTGAAACAATATTTCTGTACTTGTGTAACTTGGATATGCCCATTATTCCTTCCCTTTTTTGGATCACTCTAGACTGTCTGTTTTCGGGTTTTCACCCTAGAGTTCATTTCCTTTCTTTTTTACTGTAGGCTGCCTTGCATTCTGGCTACGTATTGATGTTCATTTTCTGTTCAATAATGTTTGATCCTCCAAAACTCCTCGAAACTGAGATTTCTTGAATGAAGGACTACGAATACATTTTTGGGAATTCTTGTGATTGGCACACCCAGATGAAATGTTATTCTTTCTTTCTTCTTTTCACTTCTTTTTTTCTTTTCTTCTTTTTCACTTTTTCTCTTGGATCGCTCTAGACTGCCCATTTTTTGGTTTTCACCCTAGCGGTCACTTCCTTCTTCTGTACCTTCAGATCAGTGTATTTTGGTTGGATATTGATGCCAGCATGCTCAGACAGACTACTCTTTTTCTTCATTTTCAGGATCACTCTAGACTGCCTATTTTTGAGTTTTCACCCTAGAGGTCATTTCTTTTTTCGGAATTGGCAATCTTCGGGCCGACTTGACTTGGCTTCAATTCGAGCTTCTATACTAATTTTCAAAACTGATATTTACTTAAAATGTGGATTCATTGTGTCTCTTGCTCATAGTTGAAGTCTTGTTCTTGTATTGTTTGATCTGTGTGTGAAGCATATACATCATTCTTTCTTTCTTTTTCTTTTTTCTTTTTCCTTTTTTTTTCTTTTTTTTCTCTTTTTTCTTCCTTTTTTCTCTCTCTCTCTTTTTCTTCTTCTTTTTATTTTTTTCTTTTCTTTTCTTTTTTTGTTTTGTTTTGTTTTTTGTTTTAGACTGCCCATTTTGGGTTTTAAGCCTTGAATCTCTTTTTTCTTATTCGAGTCTATAAATGTATCATCGAGTCATCACGTATTTATACTGGGTATTGATGCTATCTTTCGCTCGAAGTTAATTGCCTCTCTGCAGCTCTTCTGATATTTACTCGATCTGGATTGCTTCAGCCTTCTGATTGCCATTTCTTTTCTTTTCTTTGGTTCTCGTTTGGACATATCATTGTTTTCAACCACTTTCTTCTGATGATTTTCTGATCTTCGTATCCAATATGTCTGGTCTCATCTCTGTCTTATGGTAAAGTAAAAGAATATCATTCGTCGTCACATTCACAGATGTCATGAGAAAGCCTTCAGGGGGTAGAGGTTTAGGGTCAACTCTCGTTTCAAGGATCTTAAACGACAAGTGCCTGAGAAGATAAATTCCTAAAATGGGAACTGCCCATTGTCTAAACACTCGCTTTGTTCCTCTATTGGCCTAAGTAAACTAGCAGATACTCACATTTACAGTATCCCCACAACATTCAATCTCTTATAAATATATGCAACTTAGAGTTGATCTTTGGAACTGAAGCAAATGTACTGTTGCATTCAAAATTCGAGGACTAGGTATAGAAATGATATATACATATGTCCATTCAAAAATGTGTGTATATGCATATGGGAGAACAAAAACTACCCCATAAAAATAAAATGTTTAAAGAATCAATAATGTAAAAATGCTTTCTAAATGGAAATGTGATTTTTAATTCTAAAACAAAATATCTGTTTGAGAGTTTTTTCTTCAAAGCATTGAGAATTTCGTTGTGAACTGATGGGAAAACCATAGGGACCTCCGGACTACCTCCCGAGTACTAACTCATTCTAGTCCTTTGTAGTGTAGGCTTGCCTCTTCTCTCGTTTTTCCACCACTGGATCAACTCTCTCGTCACGACTCCCCCGTCAACCAGCTTCTTGATTTTTTTCTATTAACGACCCTAAATTTCTTAGTGTCATGCCCCGGCGCCTCAATGTAGAACTCACATATATTGTATGGATCAAAACTGTGAGCATATGAGCTGGGCGTAATCTTTATCGGCCTTGAGGTAAGGTACTAACCCTTGACCAGATGAGGCCATATGTCCGAGATGGAATACTCTAAATATCTCTAAATATGTACTTGTTCGAGGAATTTTTCTCAGTGATTCGAAGGAATATGATTGTCTTCTTCTCTTACGATCACGAGAACCTTCGAAAGTAGTACCCATTTATCTCTTTCTTTCCTTTTGCTCCTAGGCATGTCTGGTCTTTTAAACTTAGGTTCCAGACTGCATGTTCGATTCTCTCTCCGACTGTCAAGAAGTCCTCAAAGTTGGCATTCATTTTCCCGAGCACCTTATCAAAGAAGAAATAAAAAAGGTGGCATGGAAGTCACTTTCCTCTTCATCTACGAGAGGTTGCACCTGGGTCGCTAAACACAGACACCTCAAAGCACATTCCTTGAAGCTTTCATCAGGTTTCATCTTCGTACCTTGGAGATACTGACGACTTGGTGCTAGGTCCAAAGCATATCATATCACGGTAGGTCCTGCTAGACTGTCGGGGAAGTAGTGGATCAACAATTTTTCAATGCAGCCCTCCATCTTTTTGTAGAATATGGTCACGTGAATCTTGAGGCATCTTGTTCCGTTATTATGCACAAATCTGGGAATCTTTGGAATCCGGAGGAACAACCAAATCAGGGTTCAAATAGAGCTTTCTTGCATCAAAGGCACCAAACTTCTTTTTTCTCTTTCTTTTTCTCTTGAGTCCATCTTCTAACTGCTCGAATCTTGATTTTTGAGTGTGTTCAATTCTTTTATTCACGATAAAACTCTAACTGTTTTTGGATTACCCTTAAAAATTTTATGCAAGGTAATGATAATGTTATGTAAAATATGCCATGACTGTACAATATAATGCAATGCAATCCTAAAATATAAACATGAATGCAGTAAGGTATTGATTCCAAAAGTGGTCCCCATTGAACGACGTTTATTGAGGCCAAAAGGCTTCATTATATTAGATATTTACAGTTACTAATAAGCTTCAGTGCCTACTTTTTTAACTTCATCCAGTAGTCCGGTCAGCTTGCCTCCGTGGTCCGACACTTGGTCCATGTTCTGACTAAGCCTGCCACCTTGTTGAGCTGTCTTACATGCTCAGGTAATATCGATCTTTGGGTCTTCATCTATCCCCTTCTTAGTCTTTCGCAGCTTGGAAGTTATCCTCCTTACTTTCCAACTGAAGAGTGTTGGATTGTCATTGCTCTGTCGTAAACTTGTTTCCAAAACTCTTGTTAACGGCTAAGTTATTATGTAGCTCATCTCTGGAGACTGTCGTACCTATTCCCAATTTCTTCAAACTTACCTGATAACATCCTGACTTGATTCTCGCTTGACTAGTTTCTCTTCTTCCAATATTCTGAGTCGTCCTTCAACTGAACAACACTGTTCTTCTATTCTTTAAAGGTGACCCAATATGATATTCTTAAACACTCAGTAAAGCTTCTGGTGATCATTCTGCAAATTCAATTTTATCCAAGTTATCTCTCTCTTATCTGAGCTGGCTGAACTCGAAAGAATATCCCTATCCTGGGATGCCCCTATCTCCAATCTTCAAATTTAACTCGCTTGAGTGACCCACTTCGGAATTACTCGAACTTTGTCATGGATATCGATTCTTCCTCGACTTTGCCCCTCAGGTGATTGTTAGCTCACTATAGAATTGGGGAACTCCGTCTTCGAAACACAAAATTCTTATCGCGATAAGATCTTGAACTTGTTCCTCAGGGCCCCGCAATCCTCAATACTGTGACCCAGACTTCCTAAACGGTAACTGCCTCTAGCACGTGTGTCGTAATCTCTCAAATAAGATAGTCTTTTCGTTAGAGACTTCACCGAGGTAATAAGGCTCTTTTCGATGAACATTAGGAGTAGTTCGGTGTACCTCACAGGAATCGAGATGTACTTCTTTTCATTACTTACTTCTCGGGTTTCTTTTGGACCGAGCTCTACGTTTTGAAAGCCCGACTTAGACATACCTTCCGCCTTTTTATTGATGCAGATCACAAAAGGGTTCAATTTGTCATATTTGGCTGGCTTAGAGGTAGAATTCTGACCATCCCGCTTTCTATTCTGATCCTTAATCGATTCTTCTTTCGGTTCGATGGATCGCTTACCTTTCGTCAAAGTATTCATCTGATTCATCACTTCTTCCCTCTGTTTCTTTCAACTTTTGCACTTTACTTTGCTCATTACCAGTATCGTGTCTCCTTACCGTTTCTGACCTGAAGTCTTCAGATGGTTCATCTTCTATTGTCTCCGATCTTGCTCTGGGACAAAACCCTGGATTTGTGCCCTCTAATATCTGACCAGACGACCCTTTGAAAATTATGAATGATTTCTGAGATTTGAGAAACCACTTCTGGAATCAATACCCTATAAATGCGAGAATGCATGCAAATGCGGTGTTGATTCTCGAACAGTCTTTAAAAAACTTTCAATAGAGAAAATGTCTATTTGCAAGAAATTAATAATGAATTACAGGTAACAGTTGGATTTATTCTGGAGACCTTAACTTCGAAAAGCAAAACCTATGCTCTACGTCTCGACGTCGTCTTCAGGATGATGGATGACTTCGTCTTCTCCTCTTATTCTATTCCATGGACTCGTGACGTCATGATCTTTATTTTTGTGGCTTCTGAAAATGACATCAACAAGTGCATGCATAATGCATACAAGATCTTTTCTTTTGTAGATCTGGGTGCAAACGAACAATACGTCTAAACAGGGATGGATTCTATCGATCCTAGGGGAGTACTTTAAAACTTTTTGGGGTTTAAATTAAAATTCTCAAGGATCATTTGGTTTAAAAATTTCCCATTTTTTATTATCAAAACGTTTTAACTTAAAAAAATAAAACTTTTAGGTTTCTTTTTGTTATTATTATTATTCTGAAAGTTTTGGGAGGAAAAAGATTCAAATTAAAATAATAATATTTTTAATTTTTCAAGAAGTTAAATTAAAATCTTTGAGATTTTTACAAAAGGGTTAAATGTGAAGATTTAAAATTGGGGTTCTGCGGCCCTGGTTGAATCTTCTGCGTCGCATGTGCCTTACTATCGTACCGTCTTCTTTCTCGATTGGTCTTTGCTCGGCCTAACTTGATACTGTAATATTATCGTTTCCGGCAAAGCGGACTTTTTCTATTTTGAAAGCCTTTTAATGAACTGTTCTTGAATCAACACCATATCATGATATGCAACATGAATACAAATAAAGGCGTTGATTCCACTGTAATCACCCTTTCGAACGACTTTCATGGGAACTAAAGAAGTCTTAATTACAAAACAAAGTTCTACACATAAGCCCTAGCTCTACCTCCTAGCTCCTCGATAGCTCTGAGCAACTTAATAAACCTTGGTGCTTCTTCCATGTCCGGGGTTATGAAAGGTCGGAGAGCCGCGACTTCGGTGGCTAAGTCATTCACACGCCTTGCAACTCGTTGTATGTCCACCATCAGGGTCTCGTGTGTATACTTTGGCACTACACGCTTGCTCGACAAATTGTTACCTCGAATCTGTTGATTAATCTCTGACCAATGTTGCACGACTGGATCGATGACATCCTTCTTAAGACACATTTTTTCCATGATGAAAGATTTTCTAATCGGGCAAACCACTTGAATCAACGCCCCTATGTAATGTGGATGCAATGATAATGCAACAAAAGTATGTGTAAAATAAAAATAAAAATAAAACACAAAAAGAAATGAGTTAGTACCGGATCAAAATAATAAATACATAAATAAAAGGACAAATTAAATAAGGTAAACAAACAAAACAACCCTATTTATCATGTCTAAAACACCTAAGGCTATCTGCATGGCTCTAAAGGGATGGGTTTCTATATGTTCTCTACATGCAGTGTTGGTGCTAAGAGGTGCCCGAACTGTCATTGCTGTCCCCTACTAAGGGTAGTAAGGCCCCGATCATCACCCATTATAGGCTCCTTTCAACTGGGTTCAATTCAGGGGGACCCATTCGTTTTTGCCAGCATGAAGGAACGATATCCTTACGAAAGCATAAGGTACTCGAGCCCCGAAGGTACTTGCTAGGCCTACACGGGAGAACGACATCTCCACGAAAGCATTAGCGTTTTCCCTCCACTTAAAAAATGGGTTTATATGTCATATTTTAAATGCGTCAAAATAAACGCGCAATTATAACCGAATGTTAGTTTAATAGTCACTTTAATCTGGAATTTCTAATATTAATAAAGCGGTAATTATTTAAAAAGCTCGACTCACTTTATTTTGTATGAAAAAACAAAAAAATGTCCCCAGCGGAGTCGCCATCTGTAGCGATGTCCGTTTCGCTAAAAACGAGTTTTATCTATTGTTTTGTTTTGAAAATAATGTCTTCCGTGGGGTTTTGTAAAAACCGTATTTTATTTAGAAATTGGAGTCGCCACCGGCCACTTAGGTAGGTCAGACACCGTAAAACCAGAGATTTAAAAATTGTTCGGTTCGGGAGTCGGTTACGGATGGGGAAGGATTAGCACCCCCACACCTCCCAAAATTGGTACTTTAATAATTACCGTTTTATTAATATTAGACTTTTCGGATTAAAGTGATGATTTAATTAACATTTAATTATGTATGCGAGTAAATTTTAAAAGCCCCGTTATCCGAGAATAAACGCCCAACCACCATCACTACGCCTAATATTGGCCCCGTTTACGCTCGGATAAAAGGGCGTGACAATTTATATATCTCGATATGCAATCTTAGTGAGCAAAATATAAAACATGTTAAATAATTTAAATTCAATAAAAATACAAATAAATATTAACATAATAAAATACTAATCTAACATAAATAAATACTAATCTAAAACATACATACATAAATATTAATCTAACTCATAAATAAAAACAAATCTAACATAAATAAAATGTTAACATTCATAAATATTAATCTAACACAAAAAAAAACAAATTTAACATAAATTTAAAACATAATAAATACTAATCTAAAACATAAATAAACATACAAACTAAAAAACACAATTTTAAATTAACTACTACTTCATTAAATCATAAAAATTACAACACAAATAAAAAGGGAAGAAAATATACCTAACTAGGAGTTTGAATGACGAACCCCGAGTGAACCCCACGAGATCTACCACGACCTCTTCAAAAAATTAACTAGATTGGATCCAAAATAGGACCCCGATCGAACCGGGTATGACCAAGGGAACTACCCTTGGCCCTGGGCTAGCCGAGAGCACTGCTCTCTTATGCGGCCTGCCCTTTGCCGATTCATGCTTTTTGCTTTCAAACAGCAAATGCATGCCTATTTATAGGCAATTTCAAAAGGGGTGGGGGAGAGCTTGGGTGACGTGGGCAATGCTGCTCCACGCAGTGCATTTGTGCCTTTTTTATTATTATTATTTTATTTTAAATTAATAATATTACTATTACAATAATACTAAAAATACTAAAATCCGGACAAAAATGAGTGATTACAAATACCGTCAGCACCTATAATGTCCCAGCAAACATCACCATTTCCCAGCCACAAGCTTCTACCAAGAACACACAGAACTCGAGAAAGAAGGAAGATAAACCCCCTAGGAAAGAGAATAAAATAATGTCATTTGCACCCTTGCCAGTATCATATATAGAGTTGTATTCTCAGTTACATAAGGCTGACCTGATTCGACCGTATTATGTTACGTCAATCAAACCCCCTTTTTCTTCATGGTAAGACGAAAACGCTCGTTGTGACTATCATGTTGGTGTTTCAGGTCATTCTACGGAAAATTGTTTTGCTCTTAAGAAAATCGTCCAGAACTTAATATACACGGGAGTTTTGAAATTTGATGACCATAGTGTAGCCGCCAACCCGTTGCCAAACCACGGAGGGAATATCGTTAACGCAATAGAAGATGAGGGTAATAGAAGAGCTAAAAAGGACATTTCCGAAGTTAGGTCCCCTCTCAGATGGGTCTTTCAACAACTATGCATGGCACACATGATAGAGAAAGGGATATAAATAGTGTGTGAATGGTGCGGACCCTATTGTGAGTACCACCAGGAGTTAGGACATGAGATCCAACACTGTGGAAAGTTTAGACAGTTGGTTCAGAAGATGATGGATAATAAAAAAAAATTGAGTTCTTTGAGAAAGACGAAGAGAGGAAAAAATATATAGTTGTGTTTCAGTCACGACTGATGCCCCATATATCCAAAATGATGAAGATACAATAGAGTGTTCCTTTTAGGCTCTAGAATTTGTAAATGTCGCGTTTGCTGCAGAAGAAGGTGATATCCCATATCCCATGTTGTCTAATTGCACCAAGATGACCGTCCGAGAGACCTTAGGCCGAGAAGCTAAGGTTAGGAAGGGCCTTGGAAGAAATTTGCATGGGAACTTGCACACTGAATCAGTCGTTGTCAACAAAGAAGGGCTAGATGCAATCAAGAACCCCCTACTGAAGCGCGAATGACACAATTAAAAATACTTGACATCCGAGTTTAGACATACCTCTTTTGACTATTTTGGCCCGACAGATTGTTGAACTGTTTTGACTATGATATGTCATCTTGTAGTTTCTATCTCTTTTAAAGTGATGTTCTTTTGTGTATCTCACTTAAGCCTAATAGCAGTGGGAATCTTTTGTAAGGGCAAAAAATTACAAGTTTTAATGAAGAATACATTTTGTTCATCTTTCTAGTGATGTTGATTGTACCAATATGTGGAAACAACGAATATATAACTCACATTTGGATTTAATATGACCACGCCATTTTGATATAGAGGCATCATGATGAGAAGTTTAATTAGCTGCAAAAAAAAACACTTTTGGAGTATTTCCCTTGAGGAAGTAACTCTAGGAAAGATGATCGAAGCAAAGAAATGTTGGAAGCACATTTGCAAAGCAAGACCAAGAACTCGATCATACCAGCATAGAGTCAGGGGGCATCCCTTTAAGGGGCAAAAGAAAAAAACATTCACACACTCATAAGATCATTTAACATCAAGTGCATGCGTCATGCCCATACAAGTTGTCATACATTTAGGCTATACACAAGCATTTAGGCATAAAATCATATGCACCCATGACATTTGTTGGAACATATAGCAGGTACAGGAAGAAGATCAAAAGACCCCAATCACTGGGCAGCCACATGATGATCAACCTTTGTCCCCAAAGAAGGACAAATACGTAAAAAATCTCAAAACATCCAGGCAACAATGACAAAATTTTGAACCATTACTAATTGATGTTTTTCGTTCTTTCGTGTTTAGGTCGTGACTTCCAGCCAAAGTGGCAAAGCTAATTTCTTTCAATTTTGCCTCCATCGGTGGTGGTAGTCCAACCCAGTTCAGGTCTTGTCTCTCAGTCAATAGTAGTGGATCAACCCTACTAGCTTCAAGCCTTGCCTATTGTCAGTGCTGCAGCGAGGGCGAATATACTCTTCGTTAGAATTAAAAGTTGGATCAGACATAAGAATCTTCACCTTTCGACCCCCTTTTCTTTGCTAGTGTGGTGGCTGGATCAGAGCCATTTTGGCAGTTCCAATAGAAATATTGGCGTAACGTGCTTAAACACGGTAAAGTTTAAGATAATGGATAATTCAAATGTCCATCGAAAATTTATTTTTGCGAATGGTCGAAGGAAAATAAATCCTTTGAGAAAATCTAATGTCATGATTGGTATAAACTGATTGTACCCAGGGAATAGTACAGCTAGCCTGGAGCAAACGACTACCGGTAAAGGCAACTCAAAACCGTTGATCCTTGTGCATTTGGGAAAAATGCAAAAAAAATCTAATGGTAGAATCAAATGTTTAAAACCTTCATTCGATCCCTCTTCGTTAGTGTTGCAGCTGGGTCAAATATCAAGACCTTCATCTTTCAATCCTATCTCTGCGATAGTATGGCGGCTGGATCGGAGCCATTTTGTTAAGTCCAATAGAAATATTGGCGCAACGTGCTTAAACACAATAAATTTTAAGACAATGGAAAATTCAAATATCCATCAAAAATCTATTTTTGCGAATGGTCGAAGGAAAATTAATCTTTTGAGAAAACCCAATGTCATGATTGGTATAAACTGATTGTACCCATAGGAATGGTACAACTAGCCCGGAGCAAACGACTACCGGTAAAGGTAACTTAAAACTGTTGATTCCTGTGCATTTGGGAAAAATACAAAAGAAATCAAACCGAAGAGTCAAATGCTCAAACCTTCAATAGACTTTGCCTTTGCGTCAATGTTGCAGCTAAGTTTATCTTTCTTCAAATTTTGCTTACAAGAACAAAAAAGAAGATCAAGAAGCCCAAGGAAGAAATGGTGGTCAGAGCAAGAACCCTTACCCTAGACCAGATCGTTTTGCTTTAGAATGTATTATTTTATGCCCAAGACGATCAGAATCGGGGCATTATCTCAAAGATTTTTTTATCTATCACTGGTACTGGCACTACCTGAGAACATATTGAAGCGTCAACTTTATTTAGAACATCAAGATGAACTCTCAGCTTGAAGATTACACATCCGGCTTTGATGAGGATTTCATATAGGAAGGACTCTCAGCCCTACCTCTGGCATTGATGAAAGTTTCATATAGAAAGACCTTTCAGTCCTACTTCTGGCTTTGATGAGAGTGAATGAATCTCAGCCCTACATCTCCAGCTTTGATGATAATTTTATATAGAAAGAATTCCCAACCCTACCTCTGGCGTTGATGGAAGTTTTATACAGGAAGAACTTTCAGCCCTACTTCTGGCTTTGATGAGAGTGAATGACTCTCAGCCCTACATCTCCGGCTTTGACGAGGATTTTATATAGGAGGAATTCTCAGCCCTACCTCTGGTGTTGATGGAAGTTTTATACAGGAAGAACTTTCAGCCCTATTTCTGGCTTTGATGAGAGTGAATGACTCTCAGCCCCATATCTCCGGCTTTGATGAGGATTTCATATAGAAAGGATTCGCAGCCCTGCCTCTGGCGTTGATGAAAGTTGTATACATGAAGAACTTTTAGCCCTACTTCTGGCTTTGATGAGAGTGAAGGACTCTCAGCCCTATATCTCCGGCTTTGATGAGGATTTTATATAGGAAGGATTCTCAGCCCTACCTCTGGCATTGATGAAAGTTTCATATAGGAAGACCTTTCAGCCTTACTTCTGGCTTTGGTGAGAGTGAATGACTCTCAGCCCTACATCTCTGGCTTTGATGAGGATTTCATATAGGAAGAATTCTCAGTCATACCTCTAGCATTGATGAAAGTTGCATATAGGAAGAACTTTCAGCCCTACTTCTGGCTTTGATGAGAGTGAATGACTCTCACCCTACATCTCTGGCTTTCATGAGGATTTCATATAGGAAGGATTCTCAGCCCTACCTCTGGCATTGATGAAAGTTTCATATAGGAAGAACTTTCAACCCTACTTCTGGCTTTGATGAGAGCAAATGACTCCCAGCCCTACATTTCCGGCTTTGATGAGGATTTCATGCATGAAGAATTCTCAGCCTTACCTCTAGCATTGATGAAGATTCTATACAGGAAGAACTTTCTAGTCTCAAAGCAAGTAACATTTGGACGTCAAAATGGTCAGAACCCGGGACATCCTTCAAGATTTTTCAGTCTTTGGCTTTCATGAAAGCAGCGAAAATCTTCTGATAGTCTTGTAGCGAGATACCCTTTCATGCCTATGACGATCAGAAATCGGGGCATGATCTTGTAATTTTCTAGTCTGCAGCATTTTGGAAACAACGAAAATCTTTTGGCAACAAGATTTTGTCTTCTGTAATCACTCATTTTTATCTAACCTCTAAGTATTATATTAACATATTAGTACATGATTACATGTAGGTGTGCGCGTGTATATGTTAATGTATTATATAATGATATAAGTGTGAGGGTATGCATATATTGATATGGTGTATTACGTACCTATTAATATACGTATGATATGGTTATATTTATGTTAGGAGTATCGTACAAATAGATGTTAGTATATGAGTAGGTCTATATGTGTTTGCATGTGTATATTATTAGTGTACTTGTTATTATTGAATATATACGAATAAGTGTTGCATGTATTATTAAGTATATGTATGTGTGAACGTATTTCATCACAATTGTATGTATGTATACGTAAGTACGTATGTATCTGTATTTACTATTATATTAATATATTAATATGTATGGACAAAACTGGAAAAATAATAGGAAGCCCACTTAAATTAAAATGTCCATATTATTACAAAAAATAATAATACAAGGCCCGGTTGGCCCAAGCCCAAGACCCCATTTAACCCTAATTATTTTTGTGCAGATAACTATGGGCCGTTGGATCAAGATCTGATCTAACGGCCACGATCAAGGAAGGGTAAAATATCTAGCCAGCCGCGTGAACTACACGTTTGGACGGTTCGAGTGCCACGCGCGCGTGCGGTCCACGCGCGGACTCTTCGATATCCCACGCGTGCGTGAGTCCCACGCGCTATAACCCCTCAACTGTTGAGCCCCACGTGGCACGATCTGGAGTCGTTTCACCGATCGAGGTTTCATCTGGGCCGTTCATCCTTCAAGCCAGCCCGACCGTTAGATTAGATCTGATCCAACGGCCGAGAACGCCTCTAGCCGAAGACAACTCCCCCACACCGCCACCATGCTTCCACCATGCCGGTCTCCAACCACCGCCTTCAGACATATCAGAACAACACACAAAAAGAGAGATTATGTCTGTATCAGTTCAGATCTAAAAAATAGATTATATTACTTGTTACCAAACCAAAGAGACAGGGATATATGTATGAAACAAGTAATTGTAAGGCAGTCCAATTGTAATCGGAAAGAAAAAATACAAAAAAAACAACAAGTTTTCAGTGGTAATACTCTTCTCTTTTCTTACTTCTTTGCATGCATAAAGGAAAAGATACGTAGTGATAACAAAAAAAGGGGTTTAGAGTTATTACCTTCGTCGTCTGTGGATCTCCCCTCACCAGTGACAAGCCTCTTCGGCTTTCCGAAGCCGAACATGGTGAACTGAAGGGAGAGGGAGGTCCCTTCTGGTTTCACTTCCGTTAAACGTAAACGAAATTTTTTTCCCGTTTTGTATTTACTCAGATCTAGGCCAAAGGGTGAGTCTTAGCGTAGATCTAGGGGCATATACGGGTTCGGTTTAGAAAAAGGTTGGTTTTGGGTGTTTCTTTTAGTTCGCCGGTGCCGGTTAGCGGCGGCGGAAGGGACAGCAAAAATTCGCCGGTTTCTGGGTTCACCACAGGGGCAGGGTGGATGGTCGAGAGAGAATGAGAGGTTTGGTTTATTATAAAAACTAGAATTGAATGAAAATGGGGAAAAATTCGAGCCTGGGCAAAAAAAAGGGTTTTATAGGTGTTTTTATTTCTTGAAATGGTGAAATTCCGTAATAAATCCTCCCGCGTTTTCAATATTTTCGTTTTTGTGTCGCCGCAGGGGATATTTACAACTTTGATCCCCCTCTTATTTCAAAATCTCGCAATCCAGTCACTAAATTAAATCGATTCAGTTTTAAATGGCAAATTACCTCATTAGTCCCACCGCGTTTTTGAGATTTTCACTTCAGGTCTGCCCCTTGGTCCAATTACAGTTCCAGTCCTTTCAAGTTCGGTCCTGCTTGCATTTTCGTCCCTAAATCGCATATTATTCTCCTTTAATTTCTGCTACTGATGTTTATTTCTTTTCATTTCAGTTCTGTTTCCATGTAAATATTCATGTTCGTTTATGCCTTTTGCCTTATTATATATCCCTCGTATATGCCTTGTATTTTCATGTTTACATGTACATGTGTGTTAAGTTTATGATGATTATGTATCTTTATGTATTTGTTCGGTTATTCGTATCACGCATATTATGTTGATATTCTAGTTGGCTCGTACACAACATGTTTTGTATTTTAGCATGTATCGTATGTTCTCTTGGCTTTTAGGTTACGTGTTAGTATATTTTCTTTTTCATGTATAATACCTTGTTCTACATATGTTGAAATGTGTTTTATTTCTAATATGTATGTCGTCTTGGAATATGTGTTTTTGTTCACACATGTATTTATTCATGCATTGTTATTGTGATATGTTAAATTTGTTTTAATTTACTATTAAGATTAATATGTATATATGTATGTTTTAGTTACGTATTTTATTTATGTTAGATTAGTATTCTATTATGTTAATATTTATTTGTATTGTATTTAAATTATTTGCCATGTTTTATATTTTGCTCACTAAGGTTGCATAATGATATATAAATTGTCAATGCGGTGCCCTTTTATCCGAGCGTAAAAGGGGCTAGTATCAAGCGTAGTGATAGTGGTTGGGCGTTTACTCTCGGATAACGGGGCCTTTAAAATTTATTCGCAATTATAACTGAATTTTAAAACTAATCGTCACTTTAATCCGGAAAGTTTAATATTAATAAAGCGGTAATTATTAAGGTACAAATTTTGGGCGGTGTGGGGGTGCTAATCCTTCCCCATCCGTAACCGACTCCCGAACTCAAAGTTTTTTGAATCTCTGGTTTTATGGTGTCCGGCCTACCTAAGTGGCCGGTGGCGACTCCAATTTTTAAATAAAATACGATTTTTTATATAAAAAAAACCCTCACGGAATAAACATTTTATATCCGAAAAATCAAAAACACTTCGAAAGCACGTTTTTTAGCGAAAAAAGACATCGCTACAGATGACGACTCCGCTGGGGACTGTTTTTTGTTTTTAACAAAATAAAGAGAGTCAAGCTTTTTCAAATAATTACCGCTTTAATAATATTAGAAGTTCCAGATTAAAGTGACTATTAAATTAATATTCGGTTATAATTGCGCGTTTATTTTAACGCATTTAAAATATGGCATATAAACCCGTTTTTTTAAGGGGGAAAACGCTAATGCTTTCGTGGAGATATCGTTCTCCCGTATGGGCCTAGCAAGTACCTTCGTGGCTCGAGTACCTTATGCTTTCGTAAGGATATCGTTTCTTCGTACGGGCATAAGCGAATGGGTCCCCCTGAATTGAACTCGGTTGAAAGGAGCCTATAATGGGTGATGATCGGGGGCCTTGCTACTCTTAGTAGAGGACAGCAAGGACAATTCGAGTACCTCCTAGAACCAAAACTGCATGTAGAGAATACATAGAAACCTACCCATTTAGAGCCATGCGGATAACCTTAGGTTTTAGACGGGATAAATAGGGTTGTTTTGTGTGTTTATTCTGTTTAATTTTGTCCTTTTATTTATATATTTATTAATTTTATCTGGTACTGACTTGTTTTCTTTTCGCTTTTATTTTTTTCATACATCATATATTTGCATCACATAAAGGTACTGGATCAAGTGGTTTGCCCGATCAGAAAGCCTTTCACCATGGAAAAAAGGTGTCTTAGGAAAGAAGAGCTTAATTTGTCAATCATACATTGGTCAGAGGTCAACCAGAAAACCCAAGGGGACAGTTCGCCGAACGAACGCGTAATAGCAGGGCACACCTATGTGAGTCTCCAACAGAACAACTTATGGGATCTTCAAAGCATTTGGGAAAGATGGGACCGAAGACTACAATACTTGTTCTGCGATAGTTATGGCGACATTGCACAACTGTTATATGTTCGGGTTAACCAGCCCTTGCTCCGAGCTATTGTCCAGTTCTGGAATCCGGCCTTTTGCTGCTTCACCTTCAATGGGCAGGACATGATGCCTACAGTAGAAGAATACACTGCTTTACTTAACTAGAAGAACATTCAGGAAGATTGGATCTACGCGAAGCCTTCGAGGAATCAGAATTACACTGCGAAGCTCAAAACCTTTGCGGGAATGAGTGACGATTGGGTTAATAGCCTGCTTCAGCTCCAAGGAGACAATACAGTTTTTGCATGGAAAAGTATTCGGGACATCATACCGACACATCCAGATGAGGCAAAGAAAATTGACCTATTCGCCTTAGGAATATATGGCTTAGTGATCTTTCCAAGAGTACTCGGGAACATTGACATAGCCATTCTGGACTTGTTTGAGCAGGTAAAACGGAAAGCAAACCCAGTACCAGCAATCTTGGCCGAGACTTTCATTTCCTTAAATGCTAGCCGGAAACATGAAGAGGTACGTTTTCGAGGATGCGCACAGCTGTTACAGGTATGGATTCAGAGTCGCGTGTGGAAGACACCGACGAGGGTTCTGCCGGGGATATCCTTCCAAGGTTTTTCGCCTTTACGGGAGTACTTAGCACAAGAATGGCTAGAGGGCTTGAAAACAAAAATGTGGACTAGCTTCTTCAGGAACATTCAAGACGAAGACATAGCATGGAGGGTCCCATGGCTCGGTAAAGTTAATTACTTTCTATATAGTTGTGGCAATTTTAACTGGTTGATGATGTTGGGATTGCACGGAGGGATCGTCTGTGCTCCGCTTTTAGTGTCTCGACAGTTCGGATCACGACAGTTCATTCCCAATACCGCCGGGTTAAGCCAAACTAAATTTCTCTTCAAAGGGGAGTTCAAAGGGAAAATTCAGACCATCATGAGAGCCTGGGACCATTGTTACCGGATCAGGGTGGAAGGAGATATCGAGCACATGACTACCCCAGACTACGATCTTTGAAGACGTTTGAGGGTTAATAATGTGATTCCAGAATCTGATCAAGGACCAGCAGTGTCACTCGAGGAGCTTACAAGGGTGGTACCGTCTGAGACTGACATCTTACGGAATGAACTCGAAGAAATTAAAAGGAAAAAGGACATCCAGCAGACTCAACATGCAAGCGAGCTCTATAAGGCAAGCTTAGAGGTTGATGAATGAGACGGGATCATTAGGCAGTTGAAGAAATTAAATGCAGATTTGAGCGACAAGAACGCTCTTTATCAAAAAGATGCCCTTCTACTACAAGCAAAAATACAGAAGGCCGGCCGAAGTCAATTCATAGCTGTGGAAAAAGAAAGAATGAATGGTATCCGTTTGGTGGAAGAAGAACGAGAAATCAGCAAGAGAGCGATCGAGAAAGAGATAGAAAGCTGCCGGTTGGCTATGGAGGAAGAAAAACGGTCCTCCAAGAAGGCCATTGACCAAGAAAAGATTCAGGCAAGAAATCAACAAGGGAAAACAAGTTGTCCATCATGAGAGAGAAAACGTCACCGTATGGAAAAGAAAGTCCATGAGTAGCCGGAATAGACTGTTAGAGATGCAAAAATTGTACGATGACACTATTCAAAGTCTGGAGCAAAGCCAAAGTCAGAATGGCGAATTAAAAGGAAAGGTGGCAGAAGTTGAACACTCCCTTCAAATGTACTGCCAGAGAAAAGGCTTCACTGAGCTACAAGAAAGAGAGCGTGAAGTAAGCATGTTACGAGCACGAATTAAGTCCCTCGAAGCAACTGTTGAGGATTACAAGGAAAGAATTAGTGTGTTCGAGGAGGCTGCAGCCGGAGGGGACACCTATTGGCAAAAGAGACTGCGTGACGCTACCCGGATGGTACATGATAGGGACTAATATTACGCAAACTTGATGGTGGACATACAGCGAGTCGCCAGGCATGTGAATGATTTGGCCATCGAGGCTGAAACACTCCGACCTTTCATAGTCCCAGAAATGGAATAAGCTCTCAGGTTCAGCAAGTTGCTCCAAGCAATTGGAAGATTAGGAGATAGAGCTAGAGCTTATCTATAGGACTCTGTGTTGTAATTAGATCTTTTGTATTAGGAATCTTTATTTTGTAATACGAACTCTGTTGTAATCTAGACCCTTTAATTCCCGTGGAAGTAGTTCAAAAGGGTGATTACCAGCGGAATCAGTACCATCATGACATTCGCATCATTATACATGCATTTATTTTCTTGCAACCATATTAACGGTATGAATATTGTGGCAGTGTGTGTAGTTAACCCGCAATCATTCATCATCCATACCTTACCCGATTACAAAGCAAGCTCATGGAAGACAGGATAATCAGTCCAGAAAAAGGGCAAAAAGAGCTCGAGACAAGGCTTGAAGAGGCCCAAAGAAGCCTCAGTGACCAGATTGCTCAATCACAAGCATCGATAGTATCCGACATAACCGTACTGTTGGCTAAAAGCCTTGGAAAAAGAGTGGAAGGAGAAACCGTTCAAGAGCCAGAAGGTACCCCAGCTCACTACAAGGTTCAACCAGCTGCACCGAATCCGGCTAGAAAGATGTATATCGACCCTGCTGGAATGTCAGCTAGTCTTTAGATAGGGGCACCTGAAACTCAACCCCTCGACACTGAAGCACCCTATGAAGAGGAGGTGCCGGACCTGAACATGGTTGAAAGAATCAGGACCGAGGTAGAGAAAAAGTAGGAGGAGAGGTTTCACCTCATGGAGGAAAAATTTAAAACGTTACAATCTATGGAAGAGTCAGGAAATAACGCTAGCGACTTAAGTCTGGTGTCCGATCTTGTCCTACCACCAAAATTTAAAACACCAGAGTTCGACAAATACGATGGAACCACTTGTCCTTCCGCGCACATAACAATGTACTGCCGGAAGATGGCGGCCTACCTTAAAGACGAAAAGCTACTGATACACTGTTTCCAGGACAGCCTAACTGGAGCGGCATTACGGTGGTACACCCAGTTGAGTAAGGCAAATGTTAAGACATGGAAAGATCTGTCGAGAGCATTCATTGAGCAATATAAGCATGTAACAGATATGACCCCCAGTAGAATTATGTTGGAAAATATGGGGCAGAAGTCCAACGAAAGTCTACGGCAATATGCGCAAAGGTGGCGGGAAATGGCCGCCCAAATTCAGCCACCCCTCCCGAAACATGAAATTACGTCGTTATTTGTTAATACCTTGAAAGGGGCACTCTTTGATCGCCTCATTAATAACACAACGCAGTGCTTTGCTGACTTAATCAGGACTGGGGAGTCCCTTGAATTGGCAATTAAGAGTGGTAGAATTGATAGCGGGGAAGGGTCTCGGAAATATAGCAAAAGGAATGAAGTAAACGCCACCAGCACTTATACCACCCCGAAAAACTTCACAGTCTCACAACCACAAGCACATGTGGGAAAAACACAAAACTCGAATCAAAGAGAGGAGAGAATCTTCAGAAAATAGAAAGAGAGGAAAACTTTCACTCCCCTACCTGTTTCGTACTCGAAACTTTATTCCCAGTTGTATGAAGCGGACCTGGTCCGTCCATACATCGTTACTCCTGTCAATCCGCCCTTCCCTTCTTGGTATAATCCGAACGCGCATTGCGACTATCACGGCGGTGCCCCTGGACATCCCACTGAGAACTGCCTTGCCTTCAAAAAACTTGTGCAGAATTTAATCGATTCTGGGATATTGAAGTTTGAAGAACCAAGTGTAGCTACTAACCCGCTACCTAATCATGGGAGCAGATGAGTAAATGTTATTGAAGAATACTTTACCATGAGGATTAAGGATGATGTGTCAGAAATCAAATCTCCTTTACGGTGGGTATTTCAACAGTTATGCATGGCCCGTGTGATCGACAAAGGCATGATAATAAGGCAGAAGAGATGTGGAGTGTATTGCGAATTCCACCAGAATGAAGGACATGACATCCAAGAGTGCGATGAGTTCAAGAGATTGGTACAACAATTGATGAATGAAAAGCAAATAGTCGAGAAGCCCATGGGAAAGAAGGGGTCAGACGTACATATGACGGATAGCCCCAAATCTAAATACGGGAAGGATAGACCTTTTATCATCTCTCCCAGGCCAGGGAATGCAGGTGCCTCCCAAGGAGAAACCAACAAGATAAGTCCCAGGATCATCATTTCAGCACCATCCCCATTCCCATTCAAGGATATGCGGCAAACCCTCTGGAATTATGCTATAAATGTGACCACGCCAGAAAAACTAGAACATGGTCAGGTAAAAGAGCCTACGCTAAAAGTCCAACAAAGCCAGAGCGATGTAAATGTTGGTGAGGCAGGCCATTTCACAAGGAGTGGCAGATGTTATTCCTCTGAGGCTTTGAAAGTAGCTGAAACAGATAAGGGGAAGAATACAGCAGTTAGCCCCACGCAGATATTCGGAGAAGAACCTTCCCCAAAGATGAATGAGCCGGTAACTGAGGCCCAAGCCAAAGAATTTCTGAAGTTCTTGAGACATAGCGAGTACAACGTAGTGGAACAACTACGAAAGCAACCGGCTAGGATCACAGTACTGGAATTACTCTTGAGTTCAGAAAAGCACCGGGAGACGCTATTAAAAGTACTAAATCAAACTTTTGTGCCCCAGGATATTTTTGTGACAAATCTGGACAGGATAGTGGGGCATATCACTGCCTATAATCATATAACATTCAGTGATGATGAGATCCCTGAGGGAGGAATGGGGTCCACCAAAGCCCTTAACATCACAACCCACTGCAAAGGGTATGTAGTACCTAGCGTACTGATTGACAACGGGTCAGCATTGAACATCCCGCCTATGGTGACCCTGCAAAAACTACCAATAGATGGTTCTCACCTAAAGCCCTGCCACAATTTAGTAAGAGCCTTTGACGGTACGCAAAGAGGAACAATGGGGAAAATTGAGGCGCCTCTACTGATCGGACCAACTGAGTATGTGATCGATTTTGTGGTAATGGAAAAAAAACCATCTTACAACTGCTTATTGGGAAGACCATGGAACCACTCCGCAGGAGTTGTCCCCTCATCATTGCATCAGAAATTAAAATTTGTAGTCGAAGGCAAATTGGTCACAGTAGAGGCTGAGCAGGAAATAGTTGCTTCCGTGACATCGGACGCCCCCTATATTCAAAATGATGAAGATGCTGCAGAATGCTCGTTCCGAGCATTAGAACTAGTGAATGCCACGTTTGTTTCGGAGGGAATTCGGATCCCCCTATCCCAGGTTATCTAATTGTACCAAGATGACCGTCGCAGAAACTTTGGGCCGAGGAGCCAAAGTAGGAAAGGGGCTGGGGAAGAAATTACAAGGAAACCTAAGAGCCAAAAATATGATAACCAAGAAGGATCGTTTTGGGCTGGGTTACCAACAAAGTGTCCAACAGAGAAAAGAGGAATACAAGAGAAAGGAAGAGCAAAGAAAAGCCAGATTTAAAGGAGAAGACATTCCGTGGAGACCAATGTCCTTTCCTAGTTTAAAAACCACTTTTGTCTCCGGAGGATTCTACCAGCCAGGTCAAGAGGTTGAAGAGGCAATGAAGGAAAATGACGTACTCAACCAGTAGGAGACATTCAATGAATCACTTGAAGGGATGTACATCAACATGATAGTTGGAAAAGACCGAGGCAGCAAAATGTTGACCAACATCCGCCCCTGCCGTCCCGGGGAAACACTCGATAACTGGAGCTACATTGATCTACCTGTAGTTTTTAGGAATAGATCAGAGTAATGCTCCGAATCAACCTTTTGTTTTTGCCCGTAAACAATGGGGATCTCTTGTATGGGGCACATATGTTAACTTTTTGATTGAAATGAAAATATCCCCACTTTTCTGAATGACCAAAGTTTCATTTATTTCATTCATGCATTCTTCATGTTCATTCCCTTCATATAAAACCGTCTTCTTCCCAATACAATTCATTCTCATTTAAGGCAGGTCGCTCATGATTGACGATATGAATGATACCGGATCCAATCCTGAAGTGAATTTTGAATGCCCCGAGGTCTCGAGAGGGAATTGAGGAAGGAT